>OU911090.1:1822500-2405000 GCA_918358865.1 Melinaea marsaeus rileyi
AAGGTTATTTTTTACTCTAAATTTAGGTATCAACAGTTTTTCCGTAAAAGGTACCGTTTCTGAGAAAAAAAAATTAAAACCACTTTTAGCTTGAAAATTTAAGGTAGGTAAAACCACGGCAAGTTTTTTCTGGTAAACATTCGCTCCTCGCAAATATTTTTGTAGAAACGTTTTATTTTACTCTAAATTTAAGTACCAAAAGTATTTCCAAAAAAGATATCTTTACCGAGGAAAAAAATAAAAACCGCTTTTTGCTTGAACATTTTTGATATAAACGAGTTACACACGAGGTCTACCCACGCGTGTCCCCCTGCGGGCACGGATTTTTGAAAATACTTTTGGTACTTGAATTTAGAGTAAAAAATAACCTTTCTATTAAAAATATTTGCTATGAGGGAATGTTACCAGAAAAAAGTTGATGTGATTTTACCTACCTTAAATTTTCAAGCTAAAAGTGGTTTTTATGTTTTTTCTCGGAAACGGTACCTTTTACGAGCAAAACTTCTAATACTTAAATTTAGAGTAAAAAATAATCTTTCTATTAAAAACTTGTGATGTAGGAATGTTTACCAGAAAAAAGTTATAATTTTTTTTCCAAAAATTTTCGGTTTTTTTACCCCCACCCCTAAGTTATTGAAGTTAGGTTTTCGGTTTATTTACATTAGTTATAGGTATTCATTAAAGACATCTTATAATATGAACGCGATTGATCTTCTTTGTATAGGGAAAAAGTTATGGTCGAAAAACTGAAATCAGAAAAAGTGAGGCCCTAGCGCCCCCTGTGGCCGGATTTGTCTGGTTAACGAACTTGACCTTCATTTTTGGATGGTTGATTTTTGTGCAAAGGTTGAAAGTGATCCGAGCGAAACTGCGGCCGCTATCGTGCTGACAAAAGTCGAATCTGGACGCACGCACGCATATATATATATATATATAAACTTTTTGACCAATGGTCATTTCGGACTCAGGGGGTCATAAGAAGACCTCCTGTGAAGAAATTTTTTCAAAATTCGAAAGTAGGGGACAAATGAATGGGCAGACCGAATTCTTCGAGGTCTACCCAAAACTAACAAACGAAATGCTAACATATTCTACACTTAGTGCGTCTTGAGTATTGTTTCAAACATAAGACGTAATAAAAAGAAGAAAAATAATTAATTTAAATACAGATTTATATTGTTTAGTATTTTAATCCAAGATTGTATTGTTTTACTCTCATATTTTCTCAATTGAGTTTTGTAGTAAATAAATTTTGCAATGTTCTTTCTGTAGAGAGAGAAATGTTCTTCGTTTGTTATAGTTAAATGACGTACTTATGTTTGTACTACGATGTTAAAAGCTACAAAAATATCTTAATAGAATAACATTAAAATTGTAGTTGACAGTTTGTTAACATACTACTACAGGTTTATTGTAGTAGTAGTACATTTATTGTACGGCATAATTACGTTGACAATTTACAATCGCTATAGTAATAGTGTCATCATAAATGTCAATTGTTGAACTTCTAAAGCACTATGCCAATGAGGTAGTTATCACTGAACCGTTACGTCATAAATTAGATGATAGTACTCTCTAATAAATTATTCGAGAAGTTCAATAATAAAATTATATTTATTATTGTAATTTTTGTAAAAGTTTATTCCTATTTGATATAGAAAAATAAAATGTACTGATAAAACTTTATATATAAAAGTTTCTTTCACATTATTGCAAAGCTTAGAAAACTCGAAAATAGCATTCAATTTAAATTTTCACACAACATTGTATTTCCATCCAAGCTTATTTTTATTATACCATTCTAAGAGAACAAGAAACCCCGCGTGAATGTAGTCACGATCAATTTAAATATCTTCAGTTGTCCTTAAGTTAAGAGCAAATAATGTACTTACCACGTATTACTTGGAGCACGTTTATAGTTTAATGACTGCTTTATCACTAGTCACTGCTAAGAGGCGGTTCATTGCATTCGTGATAATACACCTTCCACTATGTTATAATGTTTCTGACAAAAACAAGTTAACTAAAGGATATTTTTACAACAGTGACATAGAGATAATGAACAAATTTGGAGTAGTATATAATCACTCATAATAATATAAATATTTAACATAAATAAATAAAAGGGCCTGCAAGTATGTTTTTTTACTATGCAATATGTAACAGTGTACTGGAAACTGTTGATTAATGTGTACTCTATTCTGGTTGATCTCGTCAGTAATACTAATAATAGGATATACCAAAGTAAGACACTGTGCAAGAATTTATAGACATCATATTAACGTGCATACAATATGTGTAGCATTGTTTATTTATTTTTTGACGCTACTCGTGAAGAGTTTTACAACTTTTGAATATGGCCTTCATTCTATTCAAAAATCAAAAGAGAAAAATTACTTGCATTCAAAGTTAAAAAATGGAATATTGAAACTGTTTTTTATTTAAAAAAACGTTGACAAAGTGAAAAAAAAATCGTTTTAAATGCTGCTATTCACTATGACAGATCTGCTCTAGTTTGAGACTCAATCAAATTAACTGAACATTTATTTTTTTAACACACGCTCGAATAAACTTAAAACTCGTCAAAATTCTTTTAACTTAGTATTGCATGTAAAGTATTTATAAAACACATTCTTATTTAAAGGTACTTTATATTACTGATAAAAAATTTAAACAAATTCCTTTTTTTATTAAAAAAAAATCATTTTAATCCGTTCTTACAAATTATAAACATTAATGTTTTCAGGATACTAAAATGATAAGTATGTGATTTTACTAAACTAACATTTGTCGCTGGTCCGATATCTAAATGGTTTGATTTACGAGAACATTTAAGTAAGACTTTAACACTAAATCATATGGTATCGAAGTTACAGATATGTCGGACCATGCAGTGTGTACAAGCTATTTATAATGTTTCTTATCTTTAATGAGATACAAAATATCAACATTAATTTATGATAAATATACAAAAATAAATATTTGAATTCAAATTGCTAGAAGGTTTTTAGTTGATGTAGCCAAATGTGAATTATTTGTCATTGAAATTTACGATTTAAAATTTTATGATATGGAAAATTATGGAATATTTTGTTATTTATTGTTAGTTACAAAATAAAATGAGTGTGTTATGGCTTAAGGTTGTAAGTTAGGCTTTGCCTGCATCGGTACCAATAGTCTGTACCATTGCTATAATTTTATTTAATTAATTATTAGATCTTACTAAAAAAATATAATGGTAAAGGGTTGTCCTAAATTATATACAATATTAATTTAAAAGTCAATAATTAATCAGTAATAAAATATATACAGAAAAATAGATGGTATCAATTAAAAGTAATTCCATGAATTCGAAGATTAAATTTTTAATTAAGACAAAAAAAATAAGTGCAATATTTAATTAAAAAAATATACAACGTTCAGAATCATGTTTTATATGAAATAAATAAAAATATGAAAAGAAAGGAGACGTAAAATAAACCATGGATTATGAGAGTTTAAGGTAAAACAAAGGTAGTTGGTAATTTGCTGTCGTTTTACGACACTCAAAGTGGTTAGGAGCAGGGTTTATGAGGCATCATGAGGGATATTTATCTCCTGGTTGTATTATAAGCTGCACTGAACGATGTACCATGCTGCGAGTATTTGGTATGTGAAATGTACTTTGGTATGTACATGTATGTAAGTAAACTAAAAATGACGTCACGAGAGGTGTTACGCAGATAGTATGCAGGTGTTGTGCAGGAGTTATGCATGTGTTATGCAGGTGGTATGCAGGTGTTGTGCAGGTATTATCCAGGTGTTTTTGCAGGTGCCAGATAAAAGAGTAAACACCTGACGTCACTCAATTCAGTAAATCTATTTGCAGTAAGGCTATTACAGAGCCTTCCTGGTCGCAGTGTTATTGTGACACGGGTCACGCCTGAATCGCATAACGTGTCATTAAAATAAAATATTAATAAAATTGTTAAAGTATTACTTTTTATAGTCAAAATTAATTAATTTATTTATTTATTTAAGCCTCTTTTATGTTGACTTCGATAACTCGGTACGCTAAATTTAACAAAAAACTCGAACTAAACTATTTTCTAGTACTAGAAAATATATGGATTGTCGTAGTAAATATTTTACAATATAAAAATACTTCTCTGTGATGCACAAAACCGTAAAGATACTTTTTATTGTTTAAAAGTAGACTTCTGTATTTTTGTAAATACCATATTAACATGTTCATGTTACGTAGATATGTGAAAAGACATCACTTATTTCTAAGACGTAACTTTTTCATTGAAAATAAATTTAGTTTAGTTTTATTCTCTAATTTTTTTTAGTAAGCTAAGTATTCAATATACTCGAAAGAATTGTAAAATTATAAAGACAATTTAAAATCGATTATATAATTATATTTTGTATATTATCAAGTATAGCTTAACTGTTAATAAATTATATCAAAGCACGAGGTGTACGGTACCGACTTGATTAACACTAATTATGTAGTAGCGACGTTGTCAAATGTTCTCATTTATATCCTCCATGATCACTAAAGGAGTCGTTATGACGCTGTGACTTCATTAAATCTGTAACACGTATGAGGTAAACCTAAATAAACAATTAATTCCTTTACATTAAGATCCTCATTACTAGATGTCACATTATGAAATAAATTATGTCTCAAGAGTAATTAATTATTATTTTTTTATGTCATTAAATAAAACTGTTTCATATTTCAATTATATTAGCTTTTGATTTCTATTTTATTATATTAATATTCAAGTAATTAAAATAACGTTAAAATACAGTGTGTGGTTGTCAATGATTGTTGGCAACCACACCGAAAATTTACCGCAAATAAATTTAAATACTATTTTTTTTTACTTTCTAAGAATTAAGAAATGATATCGTGCTCTTTCTGCACGTAATGACAAAGATAATAATCTCAAGAAGCGGAGAAACAATCAGAATCACGAGCTGTCTGCGATGAAGTCGAGATATTATTATAGAAAATAATAACGAGGGCAGCTTCGCTTTAAAAAGAAGAATTATTTATATTAAGAAAGAAGGGTGAAACAAAAGTATTGTTACTACATGAATATTTGTTTTAATAAAAACAGGTAGCCAATTTAAATTATTTTATACAAAACTGTCGCTGTTTCGGGCTCTTGTAATTACATAAATGGTATTTTTTTTGTAATGTCTCTGCTGTTAGACTTACCGGTCATGACAGCATCACCGGGGGAGTGGACGGGTGCAGAAACCCGCCCTTGTAAAGGGCCTGAAGGGCGTTTAAATATTGGTAAAAATTCTAGTAATGCCAGTCACCTGATACGTCTGGCGACTTAACGTGCACGATTTATGAAAAGCCATGAAATGACTTAGAATAGGGTAATGAAAATTGTGTCTCTCTTAGTGCCGCAGTTTAAATCTCTTTAAATCATTTACCTGTGCTACTTACTACTACTAATACTTGGTCTAAGCTACTGCTCGTGGTTTAAACTGAGTATTGACTTGGTCCAAGCCACATGCGTCAAATATAGCGGCCATCTCAATTCAATTTTTTAATTTATTTTCGGGACATGCTTAGAAATGTTGTTTACCTGTGTACATACTTATTTACTGTATATTATTATTTGGGCAGGTTTCAGGTGGATACGTTTTCGTGTGTGCACTTTTATGATAATAAATCGAAATGAAATATGCTCATTTTAATTTAAACATTTGTTTTCAACAAAACAGATTTATTTTCTTAACGATCATTCCAAAAATATTCCTGTAGCAATAAAAGAAGTTTAGAATATAAATAAATTAACTATTTAACCTAACCTAATCTAAAGAAATATTCCGAACGGCGGAAGGTGGAGGACGGAGCTACAAATAGCTACGTGGAATGTAAGAGGAGGAATGGAACAGAAGATGAATGAATTATTAGATGTGATGGATGACAAAGATCTGGATGTTATTTGTGTCTGAGACCAAGCGAATTAACCCGAGGCTTCTTTGGGTTCGCTTTAAGCTGGGGATAACAAGAGTATTCTTGTTAGCCATGTATGCGCCAGTATCCTCAGCTCAAATGAGCGGGCTCGAGGAGTTTTGGGAGAATGTCAGGGATGTTCTAAGTAGTGTCAGAGATAATGAAAAGTTGATAGTATGTGGAGATATGAATGGATGGGTTGGAACCGAGCGAAGCGGTTACGAAAGCGTGCTAGGCAAATATGGTGATAAGAGGGTAAATGAGGCTGGAAAGCTTATTTTGGAATTTTGTAAGCAGAAAAATTTGTTTGTGGCAAACACGATGTTTGATCACAAACAAATTCACATGTACACATGGGAGCGAGCGGAAAAAAGAAGTATGATTGATTTATTCCTAGGGGACCAACGTATTCGAAGTCAAGTTATGGACACGCGAGTGTTCAGAGGTGCTGATCTGGGAACGGACCACTATCTAGTCGTTGCTAGAATGAGAGGTTTGTTCGCAGGTTGGCGCAGCCGCACGACGTGTCCAAGCTTGGCGTCGAATTATCGCAAAAGAAGCTGGAAGCTTCAAGATCCACCGATCAGAGAGGAATATCAAGAGAGGGTTTCCAAGAAGCTTGAAAGCTGTGATTCTGGAAATGAAAGTGTTGAAGTATGCTGGCAGAACCTTAAGAATGGTATCGTGAAAGTAGCGACAGAAGTATGTGGTAAAAGGAAAAGAAGTTTTAGTAAAAAACGCGATGAATGGTGGGATGATGAAGTGAAAGACGCTGTAGAGTTAAAGAAGAAAGCATGGCTGGATTATAAAGCTTCTGGTAAGGATAAAAGTATGAGAGAGATAAGAAGAAGAGTGTACAAGCTGCAAAAGCACAAAACGAAAGCACTTATAAAGATGAAGCGTGAAAATTCTGAGAGAGAAAGGGATGAAAGGTTGACGAACAACTTTCAGGAAAACACGAAGCTTTTCTGGCGAGAAGTTGTGGTTCCCGGGGTTGTTCGGTAACCTGTAGAATGAAAGGGGTGCTTTCGAAGAGCGGTGAAATTTTAACGGAGCAAGCACACGTTTTGCAGCGGTGGGCGGAATTCTATAAGGAGATGTATGAACGTGAGGACGCCTCGGTCTTGACTACCAGCGTAATGCTGAGTCAAGATGTAGCCGATGGTGAAATCAGTTTGGAAGAAGTAGAGAACGTGATTCGAAGTCTGAAATGTGGTAAGGCTGCGGGAGCAGATGAAGTTACTGCCGAGATGATCAAATATGGTGGGCCACGCGTCTGGGACTTTTTCTGGTTTTTGTTCAATTAATGCTGGAAATCTGGGGAGGTCCCAGACGATTGGCGAAGTGCAGTCATCGTACCTTTGTATAAAGGCAAAGGTTCACAGATAGACTGTGCAAGCTATAGGGCCATCAGTTTGATTAGCTTGGGCGGTAAAGTTTATGCTAAAATTTTAGCGAGAAGAATGCAAGAGAGATCTGAAAGGCTGTTGTGGGAGGCACAAGGAGGTTTTAGACCTGGAAGAGGGTGTATAGATCAGATCTTTTCCCTCCGCATGATCACGGAAAAGTATTTGGCCCTAAACCAAAAGGTTTTCTGTGCTTTTGTGGATTTGGAAAAGGCGTTTGACAGGGTTGTGAGAAAGAAGTTATGGGAGATACTGCCCCGATACAATGTGAACGGACCCTTGCTACAGGCTGTAAGGTCTCTTTACAGAGATTACTCAGCCTGTGTGCGAGTAGGAGCTGGCATGTCGCCCTGGTTTGACATCCAATCGGGTGTTAAGCAAGGTTGCGCTATGTCAGCTTGGTTGTTCAATTTGTATTTGGATAGTTGTCTCCAAGGAGTGGCAGATAGTGACATGGGAGTGAAAGTAGGTGACCTTAAGGTCAATTGCTTACTATATGCAGATGATGCAGTGCTCATTGCATCATCAGAATGCAATTTGCAGGCATTGGTCACCACTCTGAAAGATGGGTGTGAAATTAATGGTCTTAACCTGAATGTAGATAAGACGAAGGTTCTGATATTTGAAAGAAATGAAAAAAGAACAGAATGTAAGATCAACGTGAATGATAAGATAATAGAACAAGTGAATGAAGTGGTATATTTGGGAAGTATGTTTAGCAGAGACGGAAGATACGAAATGGATGTGGAAAGGCGTATTGCTGCCGGTAACAGAGTCAATGGTGCTTTGACTGCATTATTGAGACGGCAAAACGTCAGTATAGCTGCACGTTTGGCTGTACACAATGCAGTTTTGCTACCGACGCTGTTATACGGCAGCCAAACGTGGGTAACACAGAAGAAGAATGTAAGAAAGATGAATGCTGTGGAGATGCGATCTCTTCGCAGAATATGCGGAGTCAGTCTAGCTGATCGAATCCGCAATGAAGAGATCCACAGAATGGCAGGTACTAGCGAAGATGTCACGGTGAGAATGAAGAAGAACGTGCTCAGGTGGTTTAGGCACGTTGAACGAATGAGTGATGAAAGAATGGTAAAAAAGATTTATATAGGAAAAGTGAGCGGTAAGAGAGACAGGGGGAGGCCTCGAGTGACCTTCGAAAACACAGTAGCTACGATACTGGAGGAAGGTCACGTAAAAAGCATGAGGACCCCCCGGAGGGCATGTATGAAGAGGTTAATGTCTGTGGCCGAGGCGAAAGAGGTATGTAGAGACCGTAGCGTTTGGCGCTCCGTCGTCTCTGGCTACCCCGCAAGGGATATGGCGTGAAGGTAAAATAAATAAATAAATAAAATATAATAAATAACCTCTAAAATTTCTAACTGTATTTGTAAAAACATTTTGGTTGCTGATAGTAAATAAGCTATTACAAGATTTGTTTTACATACAAACATTATAAAAGCGTTCTTAGATCCTCAATAAATATCTTGAATTAATATAGCAATTATATAATATGCATATGGATAAAAGGAAAAAAATATTCTACGAAAAATAATAGAAAAAAACTTTTAAATCTAAAATTAATATCCAATAATTTTACATTAATCGCAATAAGGTTCGGTAAATCCAATAAGTAACCACTCGTCTTTTGTTATCCGCAACAACTTTGAGAAAATTATTAAATATTTCAAGAGAATAAATACACAAGTGGAATTGTTTAAGCAGCTTTATTCGTAGCTTCGATATTAATTGTGTTTAAAATGTATTAATTGTGTTATAAAAATACAAATGTTCAATAAAAAATTTACCCGCTTTTGAAAAGTTCTATAGAATCTATCGTTATAATATTTTTTTCATTTATTGTAGTTGCTTCATTCCATTAAGTTATAAGTTGAAAGTCGTCCGTTCATTTCTGTATCGGTATTAACTCCCTAGGGATAAAAATTCAATATAAAATTGGAGATGAACTTTTCAAATTACTAAGAAATTGATTATGAAACTGGGTCATCTTTCATGAGTTCTTTTAGGATTCTCTATAAAATAGATCTTTTAAAAATATATTGCCATATATATTTTTTACCAAATATTGAATAGAGAGTTTTAAGAAATTCTAATTTTTTTCATACTTTTAATTATTGATTTAAATCTTGGTTTTAGGTAAATATTTTTAGCTTATAATAATTAGAAACTTCGAGCTGTCTGGCAGCTTTACACTCTCAGCAGAACTTGTATCTGCACTTCGCTTTACCTAACAATATGATTGAATTAAAAAAATATTGACAAAAATACAATTTTGATTATCTCAAATATTTGTATTTCCAACATATTTATTTGTGTTTTTTTATTGTAATATTTCTTACGATGCCAGTGATTGCAAAATATTTACAGAAATTTATAAAGTTTAAAGCAAATAAAACCTGTCAATTGCATAAAAATGTCAAATCAAGTAACTTTGAGATACAAATATCCTCTTTGTAATAGTTTAAAAGCAATTACTTGAATTAAAACTTCAAGTGCCTAGTCTTAGTACAAAAATGGTGCTGTTAAAAGTTCCAGATATAAAATATTCTTCTTAACATTTTGTCCACTCTAGTCCCTGTCTTATTTTTCATGATAATGATAACGTACGCAAAGAATATTCATATTATTCGTCATTATAGAATTTTGATGAATCTCTAAAATTAACATACCAATAAGGAATCTTTGTAAGCATACGTAGTTGATATAGTAAACCGTAGTATACATATACAAATTTTTGTCAGTTTATATTTAAAATGTTGAATATTAATTTTATTTAACTCAATTTAATCCCTCAACAACGTTGTGTTTCAATCACGAACGTTATTTTAATATATTCATCAATACAGAGTTTATAAATAAAATTATCAGACATTATACGTAACGAATGAGATTTTCCTTCTATTGAATCAAACCAAAAACCTCTTTTTAATACTTTGTAAGGTTAATGAATAATTTAATTTAATCATCAATAAATCCAAGTTAATATGTTACGTGTTTTGTAAATCAATTCGTATTAGGTTAGAAAAATATTTTCGTAATATCAAACTACCTTCAATTAATAAAGTTACTACACATCAAGGCTTAAAGGGAAAAATGTAACTAGTCAGTCGCAGCGGTTAGCTTACACCGAATATATGCCAAAATCATTTGTTACTTAGTGAGTTTTATAACAGATATACACTGGTTATTATTTTATATCTGTACATTAATAATTAAAATATACAAAAAAAATTACAAGAATGCAATAATTATAATAAATTAGTAAATAACTAGCTAATATGTTGTCTCTCTGTGACTCCAAGATAACACTAGCTGTACCCATAATTCGTTCGAGGAGACTACATTTTTTAATAAAAGTAGCCGAAATTACTTCTAATAACATCAACTATTCGTCAGGGAAAGTCCTGTTAAAATCGGTTCAGCTCTTTCGTAGATTAGCCGGAACACACAAACAATCAAAACTCAAATTAGCGTTTATTTTGATAAGCAGTAACAAACATAACATAAGTGAGTTTGTTAACAAATAACAATACTTTATACTTTTACTAAATTAATTATTCTATTGTTATTCGTTACAATGATGACATTCAAGTTTGATATTGTCCTTTAAACCGAGCAAATGAAGTTAAACATTTAACACAAGATTGACATCAGCTTCTGTCAGTTTATTTTTTATTCCGTTTATTTAAAAAATAATTACCGTAATATAGTAGATAATAATGTTTATATACAATTAATTGTAATCATAATTATGATTTGTATGTACACAGTATCTATCCAAACAGCTGATATTAATAGCTTAATAAAATAAACTAATTGAGACAAGATTTCATGTAATTGCATACTAGGTTGATATACGAGTAGAGTATAGATATGTTAATCTATGTTTAGTAACCGAACGATGCCGTTCTAGATAAATGATACAATAAGTATCAGTATGAAATGCTCTTATTACGTCACATTGTCTGCAAGTATTTCCAAAAAACTTTCTTTATTATTATCGCTATCCATCCATCCATTACTATCCAGTAAAGTTTGATGTAAGATATGTTTAAATAATTATTAATTTTTAATCAAAGTGTCTTAGCGACAATCAGTGTGCTAAGTTTTAATACAATTTACATTTAGCGAAAGAAGTTTATTGGTAAGTTTAAGTCTTGTTTGTGTGTCGTGTTATTCCGATATTTGGCAAATTAATTCTACAACTTCATCGCAACACGCAAGCGAAAGATGTTTGTTCTTTCTGAGATTGTTACTTAACAACTTGTTAACTTAAACTGAAATTCTTCAACAACGAGAGCTCTTAATTAACTACTGTAATTGTATTATAACTTTCACGTATTATTAAAAAGATTTTTTCAAAAGTTGTATACCCGCCTTTGCGGCTTGTCATAAACTATTTTATTAAATAAGACGAACGATATGAACAGAAGATTTAAAAGTATATAACATATAATCTACCTTTAAGTTAATATTTAGCATAAATAATATTTTCTATTAATATATTTCTAGTAATCACTAACAAGGTAATAACATATAAAAATATGCTTAAATTGAACAATAAAAACTAGTGTTATGTATTATCACTTAAGCCTTACATAACGCTTTGTGATAGACATGACTGTGACAATACTGCACACAGCGCTGGTGAAGAGCAGAGTGAGTGCGATGCCTGCTATCCGATTTTTGTTATTTTATATTTGTACAACGGTTCAGCTGTAGATTTAAAATTCTATGAATGTAGACGAAATGGCAGTCTAGTAGTAAAGTGTTACTCATGAATACACACTAAAATATATGTTATTCATTTATTTACAGTCCATATTCCATTTATTAAACTCGTAAAGTACACACAGACGGCTTGAAGTAAACAGCAAATGGAACCCAAACTGTTTCATACCTATTTTGACCTCAAACAATAATTGGTCACTTACAACAAATTTCTCTTGCTCAAGTCATAACGGGTTTATAAAGTTTGTCTGAACGTGTTTGGTGAGCGTAGTCTTCATACTAGTCGTTCTATGAACAGTAGACCTCAGTACGTTAGGGGATGAGATAATATTGGGAAACTATTTATAGTGGATTTCACGAGGAACAATGGTTACGATATTTCACTCGTGAGCCAAGTACGAGCGCCACCCCAGTAACCTCCGTACACTGGACCTAAAACAAAACAAAAAAAAGAATACTTAGACTAAATTTGGCCGCCATTTTGGATTTTGAAATAACGAAAAAACATCTTAGATTTCGGTAAAGAATACTTAGATAAAATTTCAGCCTGCTAGCTGCCGCAAAGTCCATTTTCGTGGTACGGATCAGAAATCCGCCATTTTGAACTTTTTCGCCCAAGCATAAAACGGCTCGACATTAAAAATTTAAATAATTCAAAGAATACACCTACCAATTTTCGTGACGATTGTATAAAAAATACATCTGCTACGCCAAAACAAAAATTTAAATCACCGCATTTTTACTCCCAGTAAGAAAAATGGGCGAAAAAAAAATTTAAAAAAAAAACAAAGAACATGATGACCAATTTTTGTGGCGATCGGATGAAAATTGCTCCTGCTAGGCCGAAAAAAAAAACTAAAAAACGCCGTCATTTTGGATTTTTTAGCCCAATCCAAAAAACGGCTCGACATAAAAAATCACATAATTCAAAGAATACGCCTGCCGATTTTCGTGACAATAGGACGAAAAATACGCCGGCTACGCCGGAATAAACATACTGAAATACATACGGAAAAATAGCAGAATGGGCTTATCAAGTGGAAACGTAGTCCTTTGGACAAACGCTTTGCTACGCTCAGCTTTCGTCCTTCGGTCAATTAATTCATATTAATTATTGCATTTGTATACAAATAACATTACTACATAGTTATAGTATTTAAATGTGTTTTATAGGTAATCTCAAAATGTTTCAATTGGTTCATATCTTTAATTCAATGTCTTATAGAATCATTAATATTTAATAAAAATCCTTTCATCTTATCACTCATCTACATAATACTTATATAATAGATAATAAATGTAAAAAATCTTATAAATATGATATAAAGCGACAATGTGGTTATTTTATTAAAGTTATTAAATTGAGATATCTACTTTACATTGTTGGGAAAATATAAACAAATATTGTAATAAAATACACTTAATGAATGACAATCTCTTACTTTAATATAAAAAATGACTAAAATTTATTAAAAGATTTCAAAGATATTTATATCCGGGTGTCAAAATTATCCTGATAGTAAGATAAGTATCAGCAAAGTAAACACTACTCTGACATGACTTTAAACTTCAAAATTAACAGCCTACTTTTATCAACATTAAAATTTAAATATTTCATATTTTCTCAACATTTCATAACAATATTGGACTATAATTACAATAAATTACTCGATAAATTTCAATATATATTCATCATAAAACATTTATCATCACAAAGATACTAATAAAACCAAATAAATTAATTGCTAAATATATACAATAGTCTCCAGTTTATATTAAAGGAATTAATTCTCCGAAATGATTCTAGCCCCCACGAGTTGATCGCAAAGCTTCCAGCTATGAAGTCTGCTTTCAAATGAAAAAGTTAAATGACTCGGAATAAGTCGCCCGAAATAGAAAATAAGACCGCTTTATAAATTATATTATATTGGACTCTCGATGTTAATATTATAAAATATTGATTCAATAATTACATTACTACTTCAATACATAATTATGTTAAAAGACGATGACAAACTTCCTTTTAAAACAATTATTAAACCTTTCAAAAATAACGATATTTCAAAATGGTTTTTCCAAAAGATATTGACAAATAACACACAGATACATTAATGAGACGAAGAAGTGTAATCATATTTTCATGACAGAACGAGTCCTCTGCTTCAGACAATACTTCGAATACTTATTGCAAAGTGAAGTACCTATCATATTAACGAACTACGGATACTGTATGGCAGGAATTTTTTTTGGAAACATTCAAGAAAAGACTCAAAGCCTTTGAGATATCACAAACCGAGATAGTCTCTACTGGTAATTGCAATTGCAATTGCAATAGCTTTAGGTTCTTACCTACTATTTAGAAAATAAAAGAGGTAGAAAGTTTTTTACATATAACATTTTATGGATGTTGTATAGAAAATTTTAAATTTGAGTTTTATTTATCCGCTTATCAAAGTGAATGTGATTATTATTTTTTATTTTAAAGAGACATAAGTGAGACCGCGGAGGGTTAGGTAGAACACCTCGCCATAGTGGATGCCAAGGCTGCACTAACACTCTACTCATCCTTATTGTCCAGTGAAGGCCCCGGGGTCGCTGTTCTGCTGCTCCGTGACATGCCGCAGGAGTTGCTTCTACTGGTTCACTGATATTACTAAATACACAAGCTACATTTGAGAAGCACCTTAATACTAACTACAAGCACATATTGCATTTGTTCGTCTTAAATAAATTATTATATAGTGTTAATGCAATAACTGTATATGATACAATTGCAATATAACATTTCTACTACGATTAATTAACTACTATGTACGATAGTAATTATCTCGGACTATAATAGAATGTATACTATTATGAGTACCAGATAATTACTACATTTGAACATCAGAGTGCTAAATACATATTCTATAAATATTTGCTTACGTACGGACAACAGGAACAAAGTTACATAACGAATAATGTTGTCGAAAAATCATTTTATAAAAATAATAAGGTTGGCTCTGCCTTTGTGTTATCAAATGGTATAAAACATATAATGTTATAAAGGAACATGGATTTTGATAGTTTGTCTGTGATGATCGAGTATTATATACCTAGATATAGAATGTTACAACTACAAGAACAATATAACTAAAAATCCATGGACTTGTATAAATTCTAAGTGATATTAAGTGTAGTATTTGAGTCGGGAAAATATTAAATATATCCTATTTCTATTTATGCGTTGAAGGTTGCCTGTTTTAGTTTCACATTCAAATAAATTTTAATTTTGTGAGATCAACACTTATTTAAATTTAATTATAATAACGACAAGGGTAAGTCGTGATTAATATTACACAAGAGCTTCTTTTGTTTAACGTTCTTATGGTTACTCTAGCAATTCATTTTGATTGAAAACACTGTTATGGTATAGAAAATAATTGATGTACCTAGATACAGTGAAATAATTTGTAAACTTACAAGTCGTACGTAGACGGTAACTCTCTGTAAGTCTGTTTAAACTTACATTAAGATGAAGTCTGTACTGTAATGACTTAGTTGTGTGCAGCTTTAGTTTTAATGACAACTAAAACTTCTCTTTGAGATATTCGTGTACTAGTTAGAGCGACTTAAATAATAACTAATATTCGTTGAGACTCTCAAATAATATTCACCCCAAGATTAATACTGAATTTATATAAAATATATTTACACCACAAATCATTAAACGACACTATAAATAAGCTCAAAGTCAAATTTGGAACGTTAAATCTAAGATAAATGTTTTAAAATAAATGTTTCGTGTTTTATTTATCACAGTAATATATACAATGTTATTTTGATTCTTAATATATTTATTTTTCACAAAGTCCTCACTCAATCACGAAATCAAGCTTATTAATTAGGAAAGCACTAAGTGCGAAGAATATTTTAAGATTAAGATTTTACTTGTATTGTTTTTTTATCATTAGTTTAATAAAACTGATTTGTATTGACTGGTTATGATGATGACACATAATGAAGATAATGATCTCACGGAGCAGAAGAAGCAATGAATATCTAAAATTGCATACATTTTAAAAAATTACAATAATCGTTAATGGAGAACGGACTAATTAATGTACCGCTGTAATAAAGTAAAAATAGATATTTGTCCATAAGAATAAAAAAATGAGTTATTTACTATATTACGATATATTGATTGATTTCAAACTTTATCTACGTAAAGGTAAGATAATCACAAAAATAAATCTATTGGATTCTGTATTCATTATGTAATGTTACCATTAACACCAACTATGAATAGTTGATATATTTTGTAATATAATATATATCGTAGCCTTTGTTATATATATATATATATATATATATATATATATATATATATATATATATATATATATATATATATATATATATATATATATAAGCTACGATGAGGCTGACGTGTTCTTGTTGGACAAGTCTCTTAAAAATTAGATTAAAAAAACCTTAACATATTATGATATAACTTACTTGTATGTAATCGTAACTACACAACATAGACACATTTCAATAAACAATGTACATTTATTAATTATAATCTTTATTATATAATTTGTCTAACAATAGCTTTTTCAATTTCATTTCAAATGTAGAAAAATTTTACATTTCATTTACGAACAAAGAATTTCGTTTTTTTAATTAAATACAATTTTCTCTCTCATATGTACGAATGAAGCTGTAATTAAAAATCATACAATTGAGATTTCAAGCATTCCATTATTTAATTAGAATATTTTAACCTTTAAACAGTAACCTTCGTTTTTAACGCGTTCATTAAAATGTACAAATTAAAGATGTTTTACTAATATTACAAAATATGTTTTTGTATCGAATTTAATTAATATAAAATAATTGAAAATTGCTTTTGTGTATTCATAAAAGTAAAATAAGATTGTTATTCGTTCTGTTAATATTAATTACAATCACAATCACAGTCGATGTGATAGTGACCCATGTCCTCAGTGACGTGTGTGTCTCCAATAAACAGTCTCACTGTTAATTATTAATGATTTGATATGAATGATTATTATGTCCAGTTATAAATTATAATCACTATGTAATTAATAAATTGTGAAAGTCGATACAGAGATTGATTTAAACTCATTACGTGTAATAAATAATGCAAACACATAGTAGGTGTTATCGTATAATATGTGTGATATTATTTTCTTCTTCTATTAGTTGTAACTCAATTTCTGTTTTATTAAATCTGGAAAATTTGTACTCCGTTACCTTCACGCTTATTTCTTTATTTATAATAAATCTTTGTAGTTATGAAATGTTTAATGTTTGTATTTAATATAATATTTTGAGTTTTAATTAATTATAAATAGAGATTAAACAGCGTTTATAAACAACAAGACAACAACAACTGTTAGGAAGTGAAATACAACTTTCATGTATTTTGTTAAAAATGTTTTGCCTTTTATGTAACTCTCAATATTATTTAGATTGTGATTCATTGTAACACATACAATATTGCAGACGTTTAAAATAATGAAAGCAATTTAATCCATTGAAACAAACAAAAATGTTACTGCGGAAGTACTGTCACATAAATCAGTTCAGCGACATGATAATAATCACAAACTAACAAACTACACCAATAATATATTAACTAATACTATTATGAAACATGAATTAAATTAACATAATATTTGTAATTTATTATGTCAATAAATTTAAACATTAATTTCGGTTGTGGCGTGTTTTTAATGTTCTTACTGCAAAGTTACAATGCTAAATGAAAAATTTTGTCAACATACATATTGAACGAAATATTGATAGAAATTTAGCTGACTTTGTTTTGAGTTTGTTTCTTAAAATATATTTTTTAAACTCCATTAAAAAACAGCAAAGCAACTTTGGTCGAGGTTACCAATAAATTTAACACTTACACGTTTACTTATTATTAATGAAATGCTTTACAATAATTACATTTGCTATTAAAATAAAATCTATTTATATTCTCAGTCTGTGATTACCTACTCAATGGCTTTGAGTCATTAGTTTAATATTTGTAAGGAAATTATGCTTATGCTTCTTGATCTTATTATATCTCTCTATTTGGAAGAGTACTATCAATATCTGTGAAAAAATATTGTAAAATCATTGAAAAATATGTTATATCGTTATTTTTAAAGGCTTTTATAATTGTATTAAAGGGAAGTCAGAAATCGTCTTTTAACATAATGAAGTGCCGAGATAGTAATGCGATAAGAAATTATACCGTTATGTATTTATTGCATCATTATTTTATAAAATCCAACGTAATATATTGTAATCTGATAAGACATGAGCAGGGAAATAAAACGGTATTATTGTTTATTACGAGTGACTCATTACAAGTCATCTAACTCTGTCAGTCGAAAGTAGACTGCAGTGCTGAGAGCTTAGCGTCCATTTCGCGGACTTTATTATGTCCTCGGAGAATTAACGTGCACTTAGATATCAAAGCGGGCGTTAGCTAGCTCAGAGTGACGAAAGCACCCATAGTGCTGAAAGTCTAACTCTGTATATATACGCGCAATATCGATTTTTTTATACAGGAGACCTTCTGGTATGAGTGTGGTATTTTTAGAAAGCCCTTGGCCCATAGACCCAGAAAATGCATTTACACTTAGCAATATACCTACCACCTCACCTCTACGGCCGTTTGAAAAATAAGACTAAAATTTAGTTTTTGGCTCCGCACCAGTATAAAATCACTTATTTCCACCTTGAAAATTTTCCTAAAGGTCCTCATCGAGACCTTTTCAACAAGCCCAAAAACGCCAAAATCCGACCACCAGTTGATGAGATATGACATTTTGAAAATTTTGACTGGCGCCTCCATCGATGATTACTTTGTCTGTGTGTGGGTATATTCGTAGTTTCAACTGATTTTGTTCAAACTTTCAGGGATTGAAGTACATCAAAAACTAAGACTTATTTGTTCTACGACATTTCGATTTGGCCGCCATGTTGGCCGTGGCCAGCCCTCGAAAGGCCAAAAATGGCCATTTTTCGTACAGGGACTGTGGCCAAACCAGTTGACGTACATTGACAAATTGGGCATCATAGGAAAGGTCTCAAGCTCATCTTTTGAATAATGTCCATTTTAATGGCAAAAACATTTGTTGGCGTGACATTTTTGGTCAAAAGGCAAAAAATGGCCAACTGGCCGGGGACAGATCGGCCATTTTCTCGAAAACGGCGCCAACGATGTTTTCGAAAATTTCCTCATTCGTAGCCCCAAATTAGAGCTAAAATTTGGTATATAGAATATATCTGGGAAAACTCGTTATTTTGAGATATGGCCGTGAGAAGTTTAAAAAATCATGAAAAATGACCAAAAATGGCCAAAAAATGACTTTTAAAGCCAGAATCGTACTCACAACACGGTTAAAATTCAATGCTAGTTGCACAGTGAATAAACTCACTAACGCATTGCCGTCTGTAACAATAAAACAAAATTTACAGAAAAAAATCCGAATGCTGAAGAAAATCTGTTTCGAAGCAATGAGTTAAAAAAATAAATGGAAACTGAAAAAATCAAATGAAAAAAAAATCGGACACCTGTGGGAATCGAACTCGAGGTCTCGTCTTTGTCATTACAACGCTCATCCTCTGAGCCAAAACACTCTCATTTTGTCAGAGGCAACTATTCCAAATAAATAAGTATATATTTGCATGAAAAATAATCGCACAGCATTTTGTTTCCAATCCTTTTACAAAACTATTGATATCAAAACAAAAACTTCTCAACAAAGTAAATACCGAGTGACGAAAGCGAATCCACTGACAAAACTCCTGATATGACTTTTGCGACGAAAAAAACCACGAACATTTTTATTCACAAACGTAAACAAACACAAAAAATGTGAATGTGTTCGGAACGTTGCCAAACAAACAAACAAACAAAAAAAAAATACAAACAAAAAATGTGAATGTACTCGAAACGTTGCACAAATTGCATTTTTGATTTTATTTTATTAGATTGATCAAGGCAAGTTGGCAACGTTCCGAACACATTCACATTTTTTGTGTTTGTTTACGTTTGTGAATAAAAATGTTCGTGGTTTTTTTCGTCGCAAAATTCATATCAGGAGTTTTGTCAGTGGATTCGCTTTCGTCACTCGGTATTTACTTCGTTGAGAAGTTTTTGTTTTGATTATAGTGACAAGTAACTGAGAAAAACGTTTAAAAACATAACAGTTAGGTCAATAGGTTTTATGAGTGTTTCTTTCTGTCTCATGCCATTTCAGCCAAATCACTTTTGTATTTTTGGGTATCTGTTTATGACAAAGTTATATTTGATAACATAAAATGCAATGGCGAGCTAATATGTTATATATTTCTTAATATTTTTACCATATATATATATATATATATATATATATATATATATAATTGGTAGTAAGTTTGGGCACGTCGAACGAATGAGTGATGAAAGGATGGTAAAAAAGATTTATACAGGAAAAGTGAGCGGTAAGAGAGACAGGGGGAGGCCTCGAGTGACCTTCGAAAACACAGTATCTACAATACTGGAAGAAGGTCACGTTAAAAGCATGAGGACCCCCCGGAGGGCATGTATGAAGAGGTTGATGTCTATGTCCGAGGCGAAAGAGGTATGCAGAGACCGTAGCGTTTGGCGCTCCGTCGTCTATGGCTACCCCGCAAGGAACATGGCGTGAAGTTAAATAAATAAATAAATAAAATTGGTAATAAATGAAAACTCCCTAACTTTAAGAACTGTGCACTTAATTAGAGATAGCTTTATTTATAATATAAAATTCAACAAAAAGATGAACGATAAATAATAATAATAACACGTTGTCACGTTAACGTCTTCTCTAATCTTCAAAAATAAAATGGCGCCACCACTTCTTTCTTATTTGAGCTATATTTGAAATAACTTAACTTACGATTTTATTGTGAGATCATTTCGTTTCAACAATTTAAAACCACAATAATATTGTATCTTTATTAGCTCTGTGATGTAGTTAATGTAAAAATAACTATAATTATAATTAATGATATACATTAATTAATTATATTCAGATAGCTGTGATAAAATACATATGGAAATGGAACTTATGTCACTAGTAATAAATTGGATAAATCTTATAGCTGTATAATTTTAACTTCGGGATGATAAATTTTTAATTACACTAAAGTTATTGTCACCGAGAGAGAACTACCGAAGCGGTTTGAATCTGCGACGCCATCTTGGGCAAGTTTACGAAATCATTTGTTGTATGACATGTATGGTTGTTAAAACATTAAAAGATATGTAATATTTATTATCTTTAAAAAAAACTAAATGTTACCTTTATCCTTACCTAAAGGAATAATATTCTAATTTTCCTCAAATATCAATAAGGTTCTCGCGTATCCAATAAGTCTCGGCTCCGTAACCACTTTGAGAGGTTTATTGAATATTTTTCAAGGGAATTAATATTAACCTTAAGAGACCGAGTTCATTAAAACCACAGCCTTTCAATTCTCAATAAGTATTCAATTCTGGAAATAGACGACTCGTTCTGGAATGAAAATTGTTGTCCTCCTTTGTCTTATACAATTTTATTACGTCAACTTATCAACTATTACATTTTATCTTCAAAAATAATCTTCAACCTCAGTAAATTTATATATTATACTTAATATTTAACTTCTTTTGGTTAATTTGTATTAAAACTTAATTAAAAGGTCAGAGTGCATATAAAACACGTATTGTCTCTTGCAACGCCTACACGCAAAATTTATATTACTACTTTTATATTTTAATATCATATATATTTTAACTGAAGCACGGAAATAACACGATCTGATTTTCCATAACGGACTTTCATTCCACGTAATTTAACTTTGTCAGTCGAAAGTCGATTTTAGATATTATAGAGTGGAACTGAGAGCTTAGCGACTATTTGGTGGAGTGTATTATTAGAAAATTTTTGGTAAATGTAATATACTTATCATATAATTTGTTATAGTGTTATAGTGAGGTATGTTGTATAGAGTTTAAAGTGAACTTGTATTAGTTTTAACGAGTTTAAAAAGAAGCATTATCAGTTAATTTAATCTCAATTTTATTTAGATAATCAACTTAATCTGTTATAGAGAGATTTTGATTAAAATGTTTTTTTTGTTTAAATTTATTATATATATAGCTAAACGTTAGTGTTTCCTTCTCCGAAGTAATAAATAATATCAACTATCATTTATATAAATTATAATTCTTGAGGATACTTAGAGAAAACAAAATATTTCGTCTCTTTTAAACCTTTTATGAAGCAATCAAAATTTATCATCTCATATTATGTAATGTTCGAAAAACAAATTATTCAATCGTGATAGCAGATGTTTTGAAGTTGTTTATGAGATGTGATTTAACATGGTCTATTTTTTAAATTTGTCTTTATTAAAAACATAATCTTATTATGTATAGCTATGTGCGAATAAACAACGCATATTTAAAGTTTAAGCGCAAGCAGAGAGGTCTCGTAGACAGTATACGAGCACTTCTTTATTGACCATTTCCTTAAAGAAAATCAAACATTTAAGTTTTATTTATCTTAAACTCTGATTCGTCCCTTATTCCTCAAAAGTACGTACCTTCACAAATCCATTTTTATCAGAAAATAAAGGTATATATTATATATCTATTATAAAAAATGTAAAAGCAATCCAAAACCCTTTCTCAGAGTCGTAATATATGAAATTGTTTGTGATGTAATTAATATGTACGAGTGAATCCCGCGTGTGCAGTGAGCGAGTGGTTCGATAAATATTGCCGAGACTTAAAATAAAACAAGTGGCTTGGTACCGAGATAATAGTCATCAAAAGTATAGAAATAGAGAATATATATTTTTTAAAAAATATATATTTACAAGAAAAGTTTGAAGAAAAAGAAAACTGTAAAATTATTATTGCAATAAAATGATACCTTCAAAGATTCAGTTTGTAGTTTCAATAAAATATAAATATAATTAAGAATAAAAACAATTAAAAAATGAAACTATGAACTGTATAGTAACTTATTTAACTTATCTGTAATTATAATAAAGGTCATTATCTAATTTTAATATTTTCATATGTAATTGCGGCTTCTTACTTTTGCTAAGAGATGTAAAATTAAAGATGTAATAATTTAATATAATCTGGAGGTCTCTGTGTTTTTATAAATGTCGGGACACTGGACGGACATATTTGACAACGGTTAAACAGAGAGTGTAATGTCAAAATACATATATTTTAATTCATAACCATACGATGGCTTCTATATTGGTTATTATGTACTGTTTTTTTAGTTTGATAGAAAACAAGACAAACATGTAATAAGTAGACGAGGACAAAGAGGAGATGTCTCCTACTACTCCAACTATGTACTTCTATTTACAATAAGAGTGCTGTTTTGTTTAATAATATTTTTGTAAAATCAAATAATAGGTTTGTCAATATATGTAAATAATCTTAAGGTAAAGATTAAAGTTATTGTCGAAACTTTGGTTAATATAAATTTATGTATCACATTTCTCGTAACATATTTCATCAATTGAATGATATATCAAATGAAATTTGTTACATAAATAGTTAGAGACAGTTATAGTTCATAATAGTTGTAGGTCACACACGAAGATGCCTTCGTCCCAAATACATTCTGCAGTACTTCCCATCCGACCACAATGGAACGACTCACTAGTATTGTAATTGGTTTCAATTACCACTGAACCATTCCAACTAGTGATATAATATGACCCCATGTGGACCTCAACAGTATGGATACATTGTAGTGACATTTTTCAGTTAATTCCTGCCTGTAACTATTAAAGTAGATGTTAGAATTAACAATTATAGAAATATAATTATAGAAAACAATCATTCACTATCAAAACTACTACCACTATCAAAACATGTGCTAATTTTTATAAATTTTATAAAAGTAGGTGTTACTTTGACTGAATGATGTATGTAAAATGTTTTTTGATGAATGGAAATGGAATATTCAATTTATTATGAAACAAACATAAACATTAAAATAAATAATACTCGTATATACTTATTTCACTTCATATTTAATTATTTTGCAACACTTTTCAATATTTTTAAAATTATACGAAATATAGATATATTTTAATTGGTATACATACACAATGCTTTATAAATATTTAGGAATGTAATATTGCAAGGCGTTTAATAATAATTCATAATAACATGTGTCCAATAATTTTAATTAGAGAATGAATGTCTCTTCCATTTTTATTTGAAACTCCATTATAAACTTATTATATTATATACTATATTTATAAATACTTCATTATACTTTTTTTAATAGACTTGATTAAGAAAACTTGTTATGTGTGACTTTGACAGGTATTGAAATCTTCCCTCGAAAAGCGAGTTAGGTGGAGGTGAATGCCCTCCGGTTAATTGTCGTCCTAAGAACGTTTCCTGTAAGACGGGGACTATTGCTTGTGACAATATTGCTATTTGAAGATTAGTGCCTATTGATAAAAAATCTTAAATAATAAAATATAATTTATTTTTAATGAAATACGTAACCCAATTTGTAGGTATTATACAAGATCACTTTTAACTTATAATAAATGATAATGAAAAGGCTATCGTAATCTTGATTTTACTCAAAAAACATAACCTTGTCAACCTCACATCGACATATTTGGTAAAATAAAAATTTGTATCCTTAAATATAATATAATAACCATATATTAGATATGTATGCATCATCTATCAATTTTAAATATAAAGCAACGGGCGTCATATTAGTTAATAAATCAATCGTATCACTGACTTGATCTCGTCTGTCTGTCACTGGACCCATTCTGTCACTCGACTGATTGACTCTTACTGATGGATGACAAAGAACTGATCAAAATGTGTCTTCAGAAAGCACTTTAAATGTTTGTGAATATTAAGATTTGAAGTGTATAAAAGTGAAGTGTAGAAATAGCTGCTGTCTATACTAAAAGTAGCGCATAAAATAACCTTTCTTTATATTTATACATTCTAAGTATGATTAAACATGTCGGTACAACAGTTTTAACAATGGAATATATGTTCTATTATTAATTTATTGTGTTTCAAATAGTGTTTTTATTTGGTAAATTTACTAAATTCTCTTACACGCGGGAGACTGCCGCTCACATCAATGAGAGAACATACTGTTTAATATTGTAAATATAATTTTACTTAATAAGTATTTTGTGAAAGTGTATATTTGTGTGTTTTTGTATGTTGTTAGTCCTCCTGACTTTGACGGCATTGTGTGAGACAGTCAATGATCCCGCACACACTCCACTACTGTGATGTTCTACAAATCAAAAGATTATTTAAAAAAAAATGATTTTTTCGAACACAACAACAAATGGATTGAGAACTCAAATTTGTAATTTATATATATTTATAAATAATTATTGTCACATTTATACATAAATATTAAATGAAAACTAATCATTAATATTAAATGCGATTCCTTCGTAATGGATGGCGTCCGTCCATAATATGTAAATGAACCTTCAGTGTAATCTGCCGCCACTGAACCATCCTCAGTGACTACGCTTTAGTGACTTGATCGCTATTAAAAGATATGGTATTCATTTCATTTTACTCACTTATATTATATTTAAACCCTACGTTAACAATATATTTTCTTCTCACACATAGATGAATTATGACATGGCATGTAAAAAAAAAAGACTATTATAAAAATTTCATATAAGAGTTGCATTGTCGACGGAAGAGTAAAGTAAAAAAAACTATAAAGACATGTCGTTGAAATATTACAATGTTTTTGATAATTCAAAACAATATTTAAATATTTTTATTTTAGAACGTATTTATATCGAATAAGAACTTTTCACAAAGTTACTATCATAATAACAGTTATTCGACTTTAAATTGGCTTTGTAAACGACAGAATTAAGAAATACATTTTTTAAACACTAAAATATTTGTATTGACGACATATTTATTTGTATTTTCTTTATATTATAATATTTTTAACGGTTCCAGTTATTTTAAAATATTCATAGAAATGCATAAATTATGAGACTAATATAAGCTGTTCCTTCCACGGCGAGTCCAGCAACTTTGAGATGCATGTATCCTCTTTGTAGTCCGACACTTGTAATAGCTTAGAAGCACTTCCGTTAAGCTCTAAGTGCATAGTCTTAGGAGTACTAAAATGGTGCTATTAAAAATACATTCAAGTAATAAATGATATTAAGTACTGACGCCTGCTAAAATATAATTTTCTTTTGTTTCAACAATGTTCAATGTTTCAGTTTGTTGAAGTAGTTATCATAATGAGTCATAATATAGTAAGTATACTCACTTTACATTTAAAACATTGAATATCATTTTAATTCAATTCAATTTACCACTCAGCAAAGTTGTTTCAATCATGAACATTATATGTAAGAGATGAGGTTTTTCTTCTATTGAATCAAGTCAATAAACTCCATTTTTTATTGCTGTGTAAGGTTAATAAATAATTTACTTTAAACATCAATAAATATAAATTAACCTGTTACATTTTTATAGATCAATTCATATTAGGTTAGAAAAATACTTCCATAATATCAAACCAATTAATCAAGCTAATACACATCAAGGCTTAAAGGGAAAAAATGTAATTAGTCAGTCGCAGCTGTTAGCTTACACAGAATCTCGGGCCTACCTCGATTGTTATTTTGTGAGTTTTATAACAGGTATACACTGGTTGTCAATATATGTTTGTAAATTAATAATTGAAATATACAGTGAATTCAACAACAAAAATGCAATAATTATGTAATATGTTTACTGAATAATTACCTCATTACTTTTAACGTAATCACTGTGTGGGTTAACGGAATGTTATGTTCAGTAACGAGAATATGTTACACATTTTATACTTCAGTTTTGTCTAAAAATATTTTGTTAAATAATTACGATAGAACTCGTTCATCACTTCAGTTTGTTCCATATATCCAACTGTAACTGAGGTCAGTAACCTCTTATATGAGAGAATGCTCATTAAGTTTGTTAAGATTAAATAGATTAAAATGTTATAAAAATACACTAACTTATCATATTGGTGAGCAGTAATAAATTAATAATATAATTGAGTTGGTTCATTAAATTATTCCGGTTGTTAAGGTTATTGGCCAGTAAGAACCACAAATAGTTCATCCATTCGACTATATTATATATTATATATTCTATCTTTATTCATTAGTATTATGATATTCGTGTTTGATGATGTTCTTTAAATCAACCAAGTCTTGATAATGTGTTTCCAATGGTTGTAAAAGTATTGCCGTGAAGTAACTATTATAGGCAAATTTTGGATGGTAAGTAGCATATAATAGGAGAGCTGGTAAATCAAATTCCTCAATCCTCCCCATCTTTTCAAGTGTCCTGTATCCCTCCCCTTTTCTTAAATTTTATTATTTTATAAATAAAGAATAAAGAATTCATCGCCTCGAAGGGACCTTTGACCAACCATCCCTTCGCCGTGCCAATTGAGCTTCTGTGTCTCGTCTTTATACCAACTGAGGCGATATGCATTCATTATATTATATGTATTACTTACTGCCTATATACTTATAGAATCCGGATGGCCCAAGTTTAGAAAGTTTGGAGACCAACCATTTTTGATGAGTGTAGTTTTAATTTTTTTTATGTAAGAGGAGGGTTAACTGGCGCTGGCGGGTCACAGATTACATGTGATCATCGTAGCCCGTGAACTCTTGCAACATCCAAGGATTCACAAGAGTTCTACCGGCCTTGGATACCTCCAAAAGTGCCCATGTCGAACCGATCTGGAAATACCGCCGAAGAGAGTTCGATCCACATTCAAGTGCAATACGAGCTGTAGTAATAATAATAGCAAATAATAAGAACTAGGTTCTACTACTAAAAATTATTACACTGGAGGCATCTATTTACTGTAGTTTTACATAAAGTTAATTAAAGCGGGCATTCGCGGGCTGCATTTGTATTTGCATTTGCATCAAAATCAAAGAGAGCTTTAATACATATCTTTATGCAACTACAGGTCGGCAGATAAATGAAATTAATTATTGCCTTTAAGGCTTTCTTTAGTGTATAAACAAAAAAAAAACAAGTATTAGTATAAAGATAAACAGTTAATGTAATTCATGTGAAAAGTTATTTCAAATTAACAAATGTGTTTAAAATTTATAAAGTATGTTATAAAACACCTGTATGCATTCATTTTTTTTATATTTAAATGTGAATGAATTTCATTTTTACTCATACAAATGAAATATAATGAACGATTAACTTTCGATAATAATATATTCATATCTACATCCGTACCATGTAATGTGAACACGTGTCTATGTACTTATAGGATCATTGCAGTTTCTTTTATCGCATGTATTTAATATTTGTGTGATCAGCAATTTGTACCTAAGTATCCCGTTAATATGTGGCGCTGATTGACACAATTTAACAATGACACAATCTTAAGTGAATCTTAGTGATTATCAAATATGTATGAAGTGTATATATTTATGTTATAAATGATTAAGGCGGTACTATATATAACTTAAGAGTCAAAGGTTGAACGTTAAGTCTAAGATAAATGTTTTAAAATAAATGTGGAGTATTTCATTTATTACAGTCATCTTCTTGCCCTTATTCGAATTTCGGGGTCGGCGCAATATGTTTTTTCCTACCATACTCTCCTGTTACTCGTCAACTCTGGACGCATCTCTTGTATATCGTCACGCAATTTCACGCAATCCATTAATTTTTTCTTCGGCCGTCCTCTATCTGTCCATTCCTTAACTTCCATTTTGTTTATTACAGTAATATATAAAATTTTATTAAGATTCTTAATACAAATTTTATAACGAAGATATTGTGCTTACTCAGTCACGAAACGAAGCCTATTAACCACTTAATGCACACCTCCGTGACATATACGGGCAACGTTTAATGGTAGAATTGTGCAGCTCCGGGAAAGTCACGGTAACTGTAATTTTATATGTCTCCAAATATTACAGCTCCGTATGGGTCACGGTTAATATAGAAATATATTTTTTTAATATAGAATAATAATTGATTCATATTTTAAGTACGTATCTGTCACGTTGGATGGAAGATTATTGCCATTCTCGGAATTGATTAACAAGTGTGCATTAAGGGGTTAATAAGGAAAACACCAAATATAAAAAGCATTTTAAGATTAAGATTTTACTTGTATTATTTTTTTATCATTTGTTTTATAAAACCAATTTGTAATGACTAGTTGTTACAGAGAAACTAATTTTAAAAAGATTCTTAAAATGTTTTACTTAGAGACTATAATTTTATATAATATTTTAATGTAACATAATAAATAGTATGAAATATAAATAAAGTAATGTAGTGCTGACTCAGCGCATTATGACAAAGATAATGATCTCACGGAGCAGAAGAACATTTAGGATCTTGAAAATTACAAGAACCTTAAAATATTGTATTAATCTTAAATTGAGAACAGACCGATGTTCTTCTGTTTGAAATGATTGATTAGAGACAGAATACCATAATTAAGTAAAAATAGATATTTATCAATAACAATGAAATAATGAGTTATTTAATATATTAAATTGTATTGATTGGATTTAAACCAAATTTACGTAAAGATAATCACAAAAATAAATGTAATGGATGCTTTATTAATAATAAAATCTTGCCATTAACATCAACTATTATTAGTTGATGTACAGTACAAGCCTTGTTCTTTGTTCACATTAACAGTAGGCGTTATAATATTTATATAATTAATAAGTATATTTATATAAGAGGCTACCAAAGCTGACGTGTTCTTGTTGTGCAAAAGTCAAACATTGAGATAGTATTTATCAATACTTTCTCAATTTATAATCGTAATGATAATATAATCGTAACAATACAACATGTACACATTTAAATACAGAAATCTAAATCTTATTAATTGTAATCTTTATTGTATGACTTGTCTGACAATAGTTTTTTACAATTTCATTTCACATGTAGAAAAATCATTTTACATTTTATTAACGAACAAAGGATTTAGTTTTTAATTAAAAACCATTCCCTCGTTTGTACGAATGAAGCTGTAATAAAATATTATACAATGGAAATGTCTAGAATTTTATTATTTAAATATAATAACTATTAGTACACGTGTATTTAGCGTGTTCATTAAAAATTTTCTCATGTATGTTTGAGCCGAAAACGGATGTTATAGCAAAAACAGATTGAAAAAATGTTTAGCCATTCAAGAGTTATCAAAAAAGATCACTCCTGCCATAGACAATACATTAGAGCTGCCCTGCGCGTGCGAGCAATGTGCTGAGCTAGAAGGTGACAATTAGTCCTAATAAATCGATATTTCCTGTAGAGCTATTCAGATGAAAGAAGAGGGGCTCAGCTCATCAGCCACCGCGTACGGTTGGCGGATCCTAGTTACTAATTGTACAACCTTCCAGATACATATATTTCATTAAAATAATAAGATAACATGCATAAAATATTAGGCTATTAATTAAACTTAAAGTTATTTAAGTGTGTTATTTACATAATATCCACTTCTACTTCACTATTTCGTTATTTTTTTTTTAAGTAAGAGAAGGGCAAATTAGCATGCGGATCACCAAATATTAAAATATTTAGTAAAGATCAACTTCCATGTTTCCTCATACTTTAACGATATTTCTAGCTCTAACGATCAAAGAATGAGTTTAAACATATATTTGAAAAACATGAAGAAAATCAACAACCTAATCCGTACTACATCCTATTAAAACCAGCTTAAAAATGTAAGACCGTAAATACCAGTTTGAATATAAGTAAAGTTAACGATTATAATATGACTATTTAAATATTTAAACAATATTATTTATTAAGTACTACAGATATCCTTACAATGTAGTACAGTTTTATGAAAATTACTGGCAATATTAAAATTATATTGCATGTTCCAAAATAGATCACCTTGTAAAAACTTTTACATAAGTGCAATTTTATCAAGAAAAAATTAAAAAAAATAAATTAAAAAATATCAAACTTATATTGATAATTTACAATATGTAAGGTAACCAAACACGGAAGTTCATTAAGCGTGGCAGAATTGTTCCATGAAAAGTATGGTCGTGTTGACCATTCCTTAATTGAAAGTAAACATTTGAGTTTACTTCGTCCACTGAACCTCTCGAGCGCATCGCTAAGTTATGTAATCGTAGTTACGTAGATACCTTTTAATAAAAAATCTGTTTAAGAACATTTTATAATAATATACGAGATTACATACGATCATTTTATAATAAAATAGAAAATGCATGCGATCTCAACCAAGTAGTAAGATATTGAGATTGCTGAATTTAGTCTTTAGTCTTTAGTCGTTACACTCTCCCGAGAATTAAAGTTATTTACAAACTTGAATGGATGCAGGTGAAGTTTGAGATTTAACATTAGTTTGCAATAAAATTATTTATACTAAAACTATAAGAACAAGGACGTACGTACGATTTATTTAGTTATTATGAAGTTAGAAATTTATATATTATAAAGATAATCTTTCTGTTTATAAAGTACTTACACTATGTCTGACTAAAACATGGAAATTTATGTTTTGTGCATTCAGTGGCAAATTTTTTTTTTTATAGAAATATAAATATTCACTCTGCAGCTGATAGCGATATTCCACTTAGCGGAATGGAGGTATTCCCAAATATTTTAAAGTTAAAGTTAAAGTAAATAAATCCCGTTTTCTATTGATTCATTTTACATACTTGACTGTTCAATACATAGATTGTTTTTGAAGTGTTACACATAACACTGGTTAAAACACTTCAAATATGAAAAGGTTTATCAATGCGACCGAACCCTAATATGTATATTTTAGGGGTCAGCCGCGTTGTAAACCGTTTTAATATATATAAAACGCCCGGATACTAAAACTACTGAACATTCATTTTTTAATGTTTATCAACACTGTAATATTACACATATTCCTATTAGTAATGTTATAAATAGGAATGGCTATTTTCGTGTTACAAACTCGTAAACGCTAAAAATCTTGAGCCTAATTAAATAGATGCAATCAGTCTCTGTAACTGTTCTGAAGTACTCCAGGAAAAACAAGTTAGTGATTTTTATAAAATTCGGTGAAGTCTTAGCTTCTAATCTGAATAGGAAAAAAAAAATACACTAAAAATGATTTGCAACAAATATTAAATTGCAATACACGGTTTATTAGAGCCATAGAGAAGCGGGAGCAGACGAAGTCACTGGCTGCAGCTAACTCGTAATTTATTTATCTTAATTGTTAAAAGTTATTTGCTGGACTTTAGATATCAGTTGTAGTGGAGTACTATCCGTTTAACCTTTTAGTGAGACGTAACAATCTCCAGCGTCTCCGTTCGAGTGGTCGAGAGGGATGTTGATTACGTGTTAAAAATGTTACATCTGTCCTGCTGATTAACAAACCACGGGACACAAAGAGTGTTCTACATATTTGTTAGATTCCTAAAAAGTCTGTTTATCATAATTTTGGGATATTTCATGAAATCCGTTATGTAACAACATTTAAAAGTATATGCTATTAGACGAATAGAAAACAAAGAACTAAAGAAAATTCGTAAAGAAGGACTAGAAACTTAATAAGCAAATGGAGGAACGTTCAGTTTTAAAAGTTTGGATGAGGTAAATATTTTGAAAGTTTTATGCGAAGAAGAATTTCTCACAGATTTATTGAATATCGCTCAAAAGTACTCCGGAATTTTCAACTAAGTTTCTTTATTGTTATTTTTTTAAATCCTAATAATAGATAATACATATAATGTAACGTATGTCTCTTTCAATATTTTCTTAAGTCTTTTTTAATTTATTATTATTCTGAATTTTGTATTGCCCTTCATTATAAAGTTTTTCTTATTAAAATCACAATAAATAATAAATTTATATTATTTTAATATCTATAAATTATTAAAATAATATAAAAAAAATAATTAAAAATTTGATAAAAAAATACTAAAATCAACTGACAGATGATTTATAATTAAAAAAATCCGTGCCCGCAGGGGGACACGCGTGGGTAGACCTCGTGTGCCACTCGTTTAAAATATAACTCACTACCTAAGAATAATACATGATGCCGTTGTTTACATCAAAAATTTTCAAGCAAAAAGCGGTTTTAATTTTTTTTCTCGGAAAAGGTATCTTTTTTGGAAAAACTTTTGGTACTTAAATTTAGAGTAAAAAATAACCTTTCTATTAAAAATATTTGCGAGGAGGGAATGTTTACCAGAAAAAAGTTGCCGTGGTTTTACCTACCTTAAATTTTCAAGCTAAAAGTGGTTTTTATTTTTTTTCTCGGAAACGGTACCTTTAAGGAAAAACTTTTGGTACCTAAATTTAGAGTAAAAAATAACCTTTCTATTAAAAATACTTGTGATGCAAGAATGTTTACCAGAAAAAAATTATGAATTTTTTTCCAAAAATTTTAGGTTTTTTTACCCCCACCCCTAAGTTATTGAAGTTAGGTTTTCGGTTTATTTACATTAGTTATAAGTATTTATCAAAGACATCATATAATATGAATGCGATTGATCTCCTTTGTATAGGGACAAAGTTATGGTCGAAAAACTGAAATCAGAAAAAGTGAGGCCATAGCGCCCCCTGTGACCGGATTTCTCTGGTTAACGAACTTGACCTTCATTTTTGGATGGTTGATTTTTGTGCAAAGTTTGAAAGCGATCCGAGCGAAACTGTGGCCGCTATCGTGCTGACAAAAGTCGAATCTGGACGCACGCACGCATATATATATATATATATAAACTTTTTGACCAATGGTCATTTCGGACTCAGGGGGTCATAAGAAGACCTCCTGTGAAGAAATTTTTCCAAAATTCGAAAGTAGGGGACAAATGAATGGGTAGACCGAATTCTTCGAGGTCTACCCAATTAAATATTTTACAGAAAAAAACTGACGGCAAAATAATTTGAGTGACAATGTTTATGTCATGATTCAAATACATTTGAAATAACACAGACCTTAATTATAAAGATAATGTTAACAGTGAGTAATGAGTCGCCCTGACAAGGTGTAACTTCAATGTCTTCAATGTTCAATGTTCAATATCTGCTAAAAATAAACAATTAAGTTTATAATAACCCTACCACTTAATGTAGCTCTTAGTATCCGTGTAAAAAATACTCTTAAAGATTAAATTCATAGTCTCTCTTTAATATATATTAGAGATATATCTATAAAATAGAAAATTTTAACATCACTGTACGATCTATTGCTAATACTGTTAAATAAATATACATTTATATTTGTATCCAAAATACTCGAAACATATAAATGACAGTATTAATTCATTACAACGAATATGAAGAGTTGTGTAAATGATGTTTTAATTACAGTTTAATAATTCAAAGTTGTATTTTCCGTTTAATATTGCTGCTGCAGTCATCATGAAGCTATGAAGCAGAGAAAATGATTTAAAACATAACAATATTATTTTTATTATCTTTAGATGATTTTGATATTAATGATGTTGCTCCTGATAATTATTTTAAATTATATTAAACTTATCTCTGACACTTCAAAGAGCTGAACGTTATATGTTATCATCTGTAGAATATCGGATGTGTTTTAATATATAACTATATTATTATAAATATATGTGAATAGGAATTATAATTAGTTACAGTATAAAGTATTGTATAAATAAATTAACAATTTGAAATAGTTAAAAATATTCAGGACAATTGTTTATATTAATAATAATTACTTGACACTCGATGTCTGACACCGAGTAGTTGAGTCATTGTAAGGAAGGTCTAATTGAAGTAGCTCTAATTGTAATTATGTGTAATAATATATACAATATATAATTAATTAGGAACAGATACTAAAGATAACAATGTTTTACATAAAAATATATAGAAAAATAATGAATTTCATTATTAACTTTATTGTACGCATTTATTTTGAGCATTATTATTTATAATTACAATTTATAGATTTACTTCTTATAAAAAATAATGATAATGTAATAGATATTATATTTATATATAATATATATGAATATAACGATTATTTCAAATTTACTATGTATGAGTACATTGATCACGCTGGTACTGCGGCAGTACTGTCACATAAATCAGTTCAGCGACATGATGATAATAATCACAAACTAACAAACTACATCAATAATATATTAACTATTATTATTAAACATGAACATTAAACTGAAATTTAGTATTTAATTTTATTTAAATTTACATGTGTATCTTATTTAAATTTATAATTATTATATGGACATTTACAAATCATAGTCGAGGCCGAGCTACCACGTCCGTGACATGTGTCACTCTTTAATATCTAATATTTATAATTTAATTCACATTAATAACATTCTAAATAGTGAAGTACAAATATAGATACATTACTAAATAGCGAAGTACAAATAATATTTTTCTGAGTAATCATATAAGTAAAAGGATTGAAAAGACCGAATACAATATATTAAAAGCCACATTCACCGAAGTAAATACTAGTACTATTATTGTGATATTCATAAAATAGCTGTCTGTGTACATTTTAAGATGAGAATAATGTATAATGCATTGTTAACATTCATTAATCATTTGTAAAATACACGAACAAGCTACAAAATGATGACATAAATAGCTGACAAACTAAATTTACGTCATTTATTATAAATATATCAGATGGACCTCGTTATTAGGTCTGTCGTCAGTTATCACGTAGACGCTTCGTTGAACCACTAGCGCTATGAAAATCAATTAAATGAAATGAATTGTATTACGTAACTCTGCACTAGTCCTCAATAAACGAAAGGTATGACAGTTCCTAGTGTAACAGTACTGGTCTTCAGCTTGCTCGAAGTAATTTGTTACACCCCTCCATAATGTAAGCTGCATCGCAGCATGAAATATCCATGTGGTAATGTAATCACTACGGTGCAGTCACCACTTGGACAACTTGCGTCGTTTAGCGTCCGACACTACATATAGCGTTGACATAAATATAACAAACAAAAAATAATTAATGATTTATATTTATAATTTATAACTATGACAGTTATTTATCTGTTTAAACAAATGATTTTAATAATTAATAGTTAATAATGTTAAACACGAACTACATTTCTATCGAGCCAATTAATAAAACCACCAATTTGAATTATATTCTGCTTCTGCATTTACAGTTACATTTGTAACATATACTTAATAAATATTAATGAATACTATGATTATATTTCAAATGTAATTATTAATATTATATATTTCTTTGTTTATTTTATATGTAAGGAAAAAAAAAGAACAATCTATTCATATCATACATTGTTATGCCATAAGCTTTATTTCTTGTTTATCTAAATTAATATTTTGCTGATTCATTTTTGGCTTAAAGCGCTTATCTTTGCTAAAAGAAGTAATTTCTAAAGTTAAATATACTAATATAATAAATTTATTTTTGTTATCCCTTTTAAAATTATAACAGAACATTGGTGAGGAGTTTTTATTTCATTGTGTTATTATAGTACAGTTTATTTCCTTATAAATTTTTATGTAACCCTATTGAAATATTATTAATTTTTATTACTAAAATAAATGTTTATTTAATATTTCATTTGTATGTGATTTCAAACATTACTTAACATTAATCTGTAATATGTTGAATGTAATAACTCCTGACCAATAATCGTGTGTATTATCAGTCAGCGTGTCGTCGCTACAGCACTGGTTTGTGGTTCAACGTAACGACGCATTGTTTGACTTTTCAATACTCGATAGTTTGTATTTGACTTAGATATTGATAAGATTTTTTTCATTATTTTTTATTCTTTTGTTCATATTGGACCGTTATTGATATAATAACTTTCTTTTAACTTCTTAACTTTTATAAAAAACAATATTATAAAAAAGAGTAGTATAACCTCCTAAGGCCCAATGTTCTTTCTAAAGTACATGTTAAGGAACTGATTTACGCCCGAAGATGTGGCGATCCTTTATTTGATATACATAATCAAACAGCGGTTAAATTTACTGGGAAAAGTCAAAACTTTGATCTGAAAGAATGCTATGCTTATGTTGGAATTACTATGATAATGGCTACTTTAAATTACCCAAACTTGCGCATGTATTGGGAGAAAAGGTGGCGAGTCGATATTATAGCCGGTATATATTATAGAGAAAAAGCCGTTTTGACGTTAGCTGATAATCTCGTTCCGGGTCATATACTTTATTTCGATAGGTATTTTAGTAGCGTTAAATTGGTAGATGAATTTTTCAAACAGTAGAATATAATGTTCTGGTACTATTATGAAAAATAGGATACCTGCAGCTTCCAGGCATATTTTTTTAGACGACCGTGACCTTAAAAATCGTGGCAGAGGAAATATCCAGGTGCTGGTTAAAGAGGATAAAAAAATGGCACTCACAAAGTGGTATGACATTAAAGCTGTTACGTTATTATCTTCTGTTGAAGCCAGCGAAGATATGGACGTATGTAATAGGTAGTCAAAACAAGAGAGGTGGTATGTGCTTGTGAATAGACCACAAGTCATTAGAAAGACCACAAGTCATTCTTTAAAGTAAAGCAGTCTAGGTGCCGACATTGCCACTACAAAAAATCTCGTGTTCAATGTAATACATGCAATATTACTTTATGTTTTACTTCTGAGATAAACGGTTTTTTTGATTTTCACTTGGGTTAGATGTTAAGTTTCTAGTTGATTTTAATAATTATATTCACAAACTGATTTTTCTAAAATAATATTTTATATTTGAGCATATGCCCATATTGATAACGATATGAGCGACTATTTTATTTTTTTCTTTATAAGTTATTCAATAGTTATTTGAAAAGAAAATGCAATTTTTTTTAAAGTTCTTCATTTTTATTCAGCTGATGAGCGACTACTTGCCTAGTTTTTGTTCTCTTTAAGTAGATTTAATAGATATTGAAAAAAAAAGATCTATTAGCTAGTAAGACTTGTGTTTGTTGCTTTTGTTGATTTCAAAATAAATAAAACAAAAAATGTTTTTATTCGTCTATCAGCCCAATGTCATCCTACGAGAACATAAAAATTATACCTACTATTGGACCAGCAGCCGAATGTTCTCCTATGAGTACAAAATAATTTAACACTTTTATTGCTTATATATATTGTTTACCATGCCATACATACCATTAAAAAATATTGAGACACAAAAACTACGGTTATATAGACTTTTAAGACATTTTTTGTATGGGCGGTTAGTACTTTACACATTATGTACTTGTAGAAAAACATTGGGCTATTACTATGACCTAAAGAAAAAAATGCTTGGGCCTTAGGAGGATATAATTAGACAAATCTTATATTTTACAGATGTTTAAGAACCTTCCGCTCTTTGTATTTGTTAGAAATTAATTATAATATAATTTATAATAACTATGAGGAGCAACATCGTTAATATCGAAATTATCTAAATATAATAATAATAATATTAGTAATATTATTGTCTTAACTCTCAGATTGATTGATTGATTGATTCTAATATATTAATAAAATATGTTCAGAGAAAGCAGAAGAGAAGAAAATAATTACCATAGTCATAATAAAAATGATAAAACATACATGATAATGAAACTGTTTATTATTTATGAAATATATGAAGTCTTCTGCACATTGTTAAATATTTAATGAACGGTACAGTGAACTACAAAGTATACTACGTATATAACACACTTCATAACTTTAATTATAATATTAATAGCTTTATTTATTATGCATATCTTATTGTCCTATCCTTATCCCATTATTTTAATGTAACAGAATTAATCTCTTTTTCTGTTTGTTTGATAAAGAACAGCTCTTTTTCTTTTGGTTCGAAAAATTATATCGACTTGATATAATGTTATCGAATACAATTTATTATTTGGTATTATTTGAAATGTAACTCGTGTTAAACTTCTTTCTACTGTGAGGTATGAGAAGTAGAGGGTAAGGATTATTCACAAGGAGTCTTTTAGAAGCTGCTTCATGGTTTGACATTATTGAGTGGAGCAAGCTGCTACATATATAACATACCCTCCTACACTTTTCGAAATATTTTAAAATGTACGAGTACAGTACATTATAATATACAACGACGAATTGGTTTTACATCAGCTAAATGCTATATTTTATATTTTGTAACCTGTATGTAAGAACTAAGTAAGTTTTAATAATCTATATCATAATTTTTTTTAGCTATTTATTAATGATTTATCTGTTTTAATATAATTATGTATTAATATATTGAATATACATTACTTATTTTTGTTTAATTTCATTTTAAATATTTTTTACTTATTATTGACACGCTATTTACTTACATTCCGTTTTAATAACATGCGTATATATAATTCACATGTGTATTATTTAAGTTAAGATTTATTTTTTATTTAAAATCAACCAAGAAATATAAAAAAATATTTGTAACGGACAAATATTTTCTCGTAGACTTTGGTGTTTAGACTTTTTAATTATAATACCACCTACTAGAACCTGTCACCAACTTGTAAATATTTAATAAAATGAGTATGTGTAATCTTCAAAATACTATGATTTGTTTTGTTTCTCATTATTAATGGCTATATAATAGTCGTCAGAAGTAGAGAGACTGAAGATCATCCCAAATGAGCAGTTTGGCTTTCGAGCCTATCATTCCAGTTCCCACCAGGTGCAACGCCTCACGGAGCACATTCTTTCTGGGGCCACTTTGTGCCGCAAGTTGCGTAGGACAGGAGCGCTCTTCCTCGATGTAGCGAAGGCATTCGACAGGTTCTGGCACAATGGACTGGTGTACAAGCTATACCAGTTCAGGGTGTCGGACAGACTCGTACTAATCATACGGGATTTCCTGTCGAATCGCTCCTTCCGCTACAGAGTGGAAGGCGTGATGTCGACTCCCCGCCCCATCAGGGAGGGCGTCCCTCAAGGTTCAGTCCTCTCACCAATTCTGTTTTCAATTTACTCCAGCGACATTCCTAGGCCGCGTTCTAAAGTAGAATTAGCAATGTTCGCGGATGACACCGCAATTTACACATCCTCAAGGGATCCTTATGAGATCTCTCAACGCCTCCAATCCGCAGCCGACTCCCTCGGGAACTGGTTTCGGAAATGGAGGATTGAGGTGAACCCGGAGAAGAGCACCGCGGTACTCTTTGAACGGTCACGATCCACAAGGGGCCCGGAGATTAAACTCTTTGACAAACCGATTCCTTGGAAAAACAAGGCCAAGTACCTAGGAGTGACGCTGGTCAAACAGCTAATATTCACTTCACATATCGAGGACGTTCGCAACAGAGCGGCCTTTATCCTAGGGCGACTTTATCCCCTGTTAGGCAAGCGGAGTAAAATGTCCCTTAGAAATAAGGTCACACTTTACAAAGCCTGCATACGCTCCGTCATGTCCTATGCAAGCGTTGCCTTCGCTCACGCGAACCTGAAGTCTCTTCAGGTGCTTCAGAACAGATTCATGCGGCTCGCCACTGGGGCACCGTGGTTTATGCGTAATATCGACTTGCACAGAGACTTAGACCTACCGACGATCGCACAGTATTTCAAGGGGCTCTCCAAAAGCTACTTTGACAATGTTGTGGGACACCCAAACCCGCTGGTGGTTAAGGCCACAGGATACACGGCCCGTAAGACTCCTGAAGTCAGAAAGAGAAGACCCAAGTCGGGACTTTTCGATCTGGACGACGCGATTACGTTAGGGAACGCTAACGCGTAAAAGCGGCAAAGCGTACATAAATACTACACATACACACACACAGCGTCTTCGCCGGCGAAGACGAGGCCCCCATCCAAGCACGTTGCTCCGGCGTTCTGCCGTCGGAGGACGTTAGTGTCAAATCCTAACCCACATCCAACCCTCGCTTCCCACCTAACTGCGTCCTGAGCCGTGGTCCGAGCCTCACAGGAGGCGCCCTCAGGACGCGCGTTCCCCTGGGGCCCTTCAGGCCCCCCTTTTTCAAGGGCGGGTCTCTGCACCCGTCCATTCCACCGGTGACGCTGTCATGGCCAGTAGGGCTAACAGCAGAGACACACAAAATATATATATATATATATATATATATATATATAATAGTCAAGAGATAGGAGTCGCAGTTTGGGAGTTAAAAACAAGAGTATCCGTACACCGTATTTAAATCTTAATATAGTAAACTTCTGATCTGTCACATATAATAAATACTTTAATAGAATGTTGTCTAATAATATTATATAAATAAAATAAGTTCACCCTACTTCAATAGAGGTGACAGACCGACAGGAGACAGTTGGAAAATCTCTTACACCTTATTACCGTTCATAAAAAGCAAATTTGTAGAATTCGGAAAGACTTTTGAAGCATTATTATGTCCCATAAATAATTTTGGAAACTTCCTGGTGTTCATTTTGTTCCTTATTCGTTATATACAGGGGAGTGTTCTGTTTCATTTTCATGAATGGACAAGTTTGGAATAGTGGAAAAACATTTTTATTTCATCTTTTTAATAAGCACTTTCTTTAACCTTTTTTATTCTATTAATAAATAATATTATTATATGAAATTACTAAAATACTAGAAAACTGTCTAAGTCTAAAACTGGAAGAAAAGTTTTGAAAATAACCAGCAAATACAAATAAAATATCTAAGTAATGTAAAAGAAATAACTACACTGGATTTAGAAATTACTCTCCAACCTGATATTTAACTCACAGTTCAAACCATGAAAAGATAGAAAGTTTCCTCGAAATGATATCGGATAATAAATACTAAATACAATTAAACATTCTAAAGTCTGTAATATCTAGTACAAGAGTCGAAGGAGTATGGAATATACAGATACCGTTCAAAGAATAACAAAAGGTTTCTTCTCACATTCAAACACTTATATGTATTCTTTAAGATATATAAAATGCTCCAAACAAGTAGCGCTTATTTGAAGTGTATCAAAGAATAGATACAGTGATATATATACAATACGAACTGAAACAACTTTTGTGTAGTAATTTTTATTTCTTAAAGAATAAAGTGTATGAGTGAATTACATCAAGTTGAAGATAAAACTTGAATACAGTGATGGTGTTATTGTGTAACTAGAAGGAGGTTTTATTATGTGAGATATAAAAAAACATTTTTTTTTATTTTAGTGATATTAAAAGTTAATAAAATGTATTTGAATCACTTTTTAATAAAATGACTACAAACAGTATCCTACATAATGTAAGCCAAGTTTTATTTTGTAATAGGTTATAATTTGTATAAAATGTTCAATTAAAACATCAACAATATAAAATAAACAAATATTTTCATAGAACAAAAGATCCACATTAGAGCTGTGAGATTAATTAAATTACTTACATGCGTATGTTTAATACAAATATTTTATTATTCAGTCGCAGCTGTGTGTAATCCTAAGCACGCTTGTCTGGTTTCATTTAATTTTCGACAAAAAAATACTTATTTATTTGTCTCTCCTTAACGATTTAATTTATAATATTAAAATAATCTTAAGTAAAATGCGTAGATTTTTTATAATAATGCTGGTATAAATAATTTATTTTAAACTATAACGTGTAGAATGGATAGTTTAATACAGATTCAGGTAAGCGTCTTTGTTCGTATCAAAAATACTTTATTATTTTTATATAATGGAGGACTACATCAATGTAAGATTAAATCATTTTCAAAATAAAATATATGAATGCTATTAACATGGTGGTCTTTAAGTATACTTAAAAAAATGAATAAAATACTAGTATAAAGTATATTATTGGAATGTATAAAGTATATGGATCACCTCGGTGGCAATAATTTGCCAACGAGGACATCATCCATACGGCATCCGTTAGAATCCGTTGAAGAATCTCCGACACAGTGTTGGGTGCGATTATCATTTTTGAGCGTTCTTAAATTAAATTTTGTAAACGTTAAGGATTGTTTTAAAATACATATTATATATACGTATTACGTACATGAGAGCCTTCATGTACCTACTTAATATATTTTAATCTGACATTACTGGAGCACGGAAATAAAACGGTCCCATTGTCTATAACGGACTCATTCCAAGTCATTAACTTTTTCAGTCGAAGTCGACATCAGATATTATAAAATTGAACAGCGAGCTTAGCGACTATTTGGTGGTCGGTATTATGTCCCTGGGAATTAAGGTTCAATATTAAACAAAAAATATAGAGTCAAGTAACTTTTTTAGTTACTAGAAGAATGGCTTAAGGAATAGTACTTAGTTCGTAAGGTTTAATGGTTTTTTAGAAAATATTTGTTAGACATACTTATCAAATAATTAGTTGTAGTGAGGTTGGTTATATAGAGTCAGCTAATAGAGGTCGTTGATTTTGAAATATATAATAAAGCTATTTCAGTGGCGTGGTCGTGTGATAAGATTTCCAATAAAATATTTATGATTCTCAAAAACATTAATCCATGTTCTGATTCCCCGTATACGTATGTACATATATACATACATGTTAATAATTTCCTGGCTTAGAGACAGAGTATAATCGGAAAGGGTTTGAAGAGTTGGTGGAAATGAATATTTCACTGGTATATTTTTATAATATATCTTTCTCTTTATTTTATTTTTCACTAAAGTTTTAAAAAATCTATCATATAAAGTTTCGAGAATGTTTAATATGAATATGTATATATGAATATGTATTGACTATTATAGGAAGAAGAGTTATGTTACGAGTATTTAAAATATAATAGTAATAAGTTTAATAAGTTAAATTGCGTAATTATTGACAGACAATGCAGTGTGTGTTATTAATAATAATAGTTCCTATGAAGTAATAAACTGTATTTATATCAATAACGGTATATTATCGTTAGTATAATTGTTATCAGTAGTAATGCTATGGAGCATGTTCCGTGTCAGTTCAACATACAATTGAGTATCTTCTCGCTTTGTTATATTCAGGTTTGAAAGCCTTATACAGTACTTATTAAATTACTTAAAATGTTTTTATCTTTTACCTTAAGGTTTTCCAAGTTTACATGGAATCTTGTAGTAGTTATATAAGAACTACAACATTCCTCTAACAATATGGTTCTAAATAAGAAAGTACAAGTAGTTTTCTTCAAAAACACTGATATTTTTAACGTTACTGTTGTAATATGAAACATCATTAATATATTTTTCTTGTCAGATCAAAGGAACCCTTCACCCGGAATTAGTTTTTATATTACAGCTTATTTCAGGATAATATTTGCGTTTATGTGTCACTTCGTAAAACATATACTGTAAGTTAATAGGTAATTATTATATATATATGCTTTATTGCTTTTCAAGCTTTTTATTCTATTTGTATCGCGTGAAATTGGTATGCAATCATTCTGATATATACAAAACTTTTAAGAGCTATATTCATATGGATTAGATATATAACTGTGTAATTTATAACAATTATAACTGCATGTTACTGAACTATAATAGTTATAGTTATAATAAAAAAAGGAAAACAAACTTTTTTTTTTGAACTTTATTCATTATACACTTCTTTGTAAGGATCAATCAGACGAGGAACAAAATGGACTAGTGATTGTTATTTAATATTATATCAAACTATATTTCTGATTCAGTGACATTTTTGGTACAAGCTGTATTGAATTCGAGAAGCTCAATCAATCTGACAGTGACGTGTGACAATACAATTTAATGTATTACAATAAAGGGATTCTCTCAGATGTTTGATTTTCCTCATTTATTATAGTTTCTCTAGATCAATTGTAGATCTAATCCAGTTGAAACTGCAATGCCATGATGTGGGTTGTTCTGAGTACTGCCAGCGAACCACAGCAGTTGAGATTAGATGGAAAATCCAACATTCAAATATTAAACTGGTGATAGTAGATTCATTTAAGTGTTTGATGTTATTAATAAATAATAAGGTATTGTAATATTATCTTAATGTGAAGTGCTGCTTTCGAAATATTTATATATATATTTTTTACAAAAAAATATGTGTTGCTATCCCTAACACAAAAAAAAAACTATAATTTGGATATATCCTAAAATAATATAAATAAAAATCAATGTTTTATTATTCATGCATATAAAGAAGTCAAGAAACAATCATAATACTAATTTATAGTATGATAAATGTATATACACATATCCCGTAGGTTTCCAATTTTATATTTTTTATAGAAAATGAGAAAACAAATTGACGTGATAGTATCCAGTGCATGTAGATTCAGACAATAAGTTACAATAAATTACATCAAATTTATTATAAAAATCATTACTTCTGTACGATGACCGTAAAAAATAGACAAACCTATTAAAAATATTGCTTAATGATCTACTGCTACTGCTGTTACTTTACAATTATTGATCTCAATGGTCTCGTCACGATTTCATCATGTGTACATATTATAATAACTTATTGTAGTATTAAGTGTACTAACATTTTAATCATAAAGTCATCAAAGTTAAACATTAAAAATAAAGTCTGATGAAGGAGGGTCGTAAATAAGGGCAGTCCCTTATCTCTCCTTGTCTCCTCAGAGTTTGTTGTTATCTTTTATCACAAATGTTTATTTACGTTGATAGAAGCAAAATGAATTATACTTTTTTAATACTAATTGTTATAATTTTAAAACATGTTAATTAATACAAATAATAAATTTAAATTAAGAATTCAATATCAATAATTTATTCAACTCAAACTTTCGGAACTAAAAGTCATTCTATTTCAGAGCCTTATTTAAATATGGAAATATTCATTTTATTAGATTGGGAGGAAGTATATAGCTGTCGCTTCCACTATTAGGCAAAAGTCTTATAAGTTAGAAATAGCTACTATTTTAATATTCTTTCCTTTGAATTTTAAAATAAACAAAATTATAAAGACATGTCAGACTGTACAGAAACAGACAATGTTGTTGAAATATTACAATATTTTTGATAATTCCAAACAATAATTAGATTTTTATATTGACTAAAAATATTTTAATAAGTTATTTTTATAAAACAGTAAATCAACATTACTTATTGTTTTGTATATTTAAATATACTATTAAAACATAGTAATGTTCATGTTTAATTAACTAGAATAGTTTTATCATCATAAATATTTATATTCGTTACTATCTGTTTGAACCACGCAATCAAGTTTTCTCCAGTATATATTATTCTTTTATTCTGGTACATACTTCAACTTCCATATGAAAACTATAACTGTGAAATTGAACAAACAAGAACTTTCAATAATAAATAATGTCCAACATATTTATATCAATCACTATAATATTTAATCAGCGAGGGGGTTTTCAATCCAAAATGGCGGCGGTGCTTCTGCGTCATAACAGAGCTGCAAGTGATCAAGTTCAAACAGACATTTCAATATCGGAGGAGCTGATCAATAGAAAACTATATTGAATGAAAAGTTTTAACGTAACCAATAATATATATTTTATAGTTAAATATTACAATATGCTAAACTTAATAAAAAATTCAGTCGATAGACGGTTTTATTTAAAATTAATATTCTGAAAATTTCTGTTAATAGAATGTACTTAGTAGAATATACAATTTTAGAAGTCACGAAACTTATTTGTTTAATGTCTGCTGAAAATCAAACATTGAGTTTATTATAAAATTGTCACTTCATGTTAAATCTAAGGCTTTACTGGGGAGTTTATTATAAATACGTAGGGGAGATGTAGGCAATGGGAGTCAGGCAATGGTGATCACCTCAAATTAACAAAAACCAAACGCGACTAAGCGATGCTAATGTACCTACACGCTAGCATTACGTCATTCTCGTGCGCGACCGGCGACTGACTCAGTTCGCGCGACGCGCTTGTGAGTGACTGGTGTGTGCAACTTTCGCGCCATTTTGATCTAATTTTTCGAGTTGATGAATCCGGAGGTAAGTCACAAAATAACAAATATTTATTTCTGTACTTATAACATGTAATAATCGCAACATTTTAGTATGTAATTCAAAAGCCATCTTATTATTATAACTTGAAATTTCTCGTCAGAATTTATTTTGCCGTCTCTTCGCCCATGTAGGTAATTGGAGTCGGGTGATCCCAATTACCTACATAGTGATCCCCATTGCCCACATTACATAACCTCGATAAAACAGTATTATTGTTTGTTTGTAGATGCCGAAAATTCGTATTAGAAAGACTACTAAACCTAACTGGACTATAGACCACCTGGAAAAAGCTGTGAAGCTCATCGATGAACAGAATTATTCAATATGGAAAGCTGCGAAGACCATGAACATTCCATTTGCCAGTCTTCACAAGAGGTACAAAAAGAATATAATTAAGGCACCTCGTTTCGGCCGTAATACTGTCTTCACTCCAGAGATGGAAGAAGAATTAGCTAACATAATCAAGACTATGGCCAACGTATTCTACGGGTGTACCCCAAACCAAATAAAAAGAACGGCATTTGAATACGCAGAAGTCCTAAAGCTGAAACACAATTTTAATACAAGTTCGAGATTGGCTGGTCGTGTTTGGTTTGATGGATTTATTACCAGGAATAATATTTCTGTGCGTGTTACGCAAGCATAGCCAAGGGCAATTGTTATAGTAAGAACCAACTTGGTTTCACACGGTTAAATGCTGACACCACGCTTCGAGTATCCTGAAGACGACACCATACGGCTTGCGTTCTCACCATCGATGGGAATCGAGGATAAAATATATTCATTCTTGGGTCAATCGCTGACCTGGAATCACCTTTTTTTAGTATTAATTAATTATAAGTTTTAATTGTAACTCTTTAATATAATTTTATAAAATAATTGTTTTTCTTTGCATCCTTCGCTGCCACCAAACTTAATTGGCGCAGTCGGTAGGATATTCGAGATATATTCGGTACGCGTCGCGTCAAGATTTCCCCTAATATCGGTGCAAGATCCCGCGTGACTAACCGATTTCGAGTATCCGAATCTACATACATCGTGGAGGCCAGCGGAGGTGAATCCGAAAATCGATTCGGCAAAGAAAATCATGTTCATGTAAGTACTCTGAATCTTTCAAGTCCTTACCTATCCTAATTTTTAACGTTATTCTTATCCTTTCAATTTATTTTATTATTCCATTAGATTGTCCAAGTAATTTAATATATAAATACTATTATATATAATTTTTAGAGTGTTAGATTAGTGTTCAAAATTTTTCATCCGAGAGAAAACAGTAGCCGTAGTTTGTGTAAGGGTAGATCTAGCAGGCTCGATACTATAGACGAATTTAGACAGTTAAAAAAATTGTTATACCTAATATTAAAATGTCTCAAGATCAAATGGGTGAGATATACAAGTCACTTAGAGTTTTGCCTGATTTTGACGGTAACCCCCATGTATTAACAAGATTTATAAACCTATGTGATCAATTAGTACTTGCATATTTTAAAACAGAACCGGGTTATGAGTTAACCAATTTGGCCCTTATTAATGGTATATTAAATAAGATTACAGGCTCTGCAGCTCGATTGATAAATTCCAACGGTATTCCTGAAAATTTTTTCAGTATTCGTAGTGCACTTATTAATAATTTTGCTGACCATCGAGACGAGACCGCTTTATTTAACGATTTATCATTACAAACCCAGGGGTCTTCAACCCCACAGGAATTTTACGAACGTGTTCAAAATTTATTCAGCACTATCATGACATACGTAACGTTGCATGAAACCGTGGCTACTACATTTGAAGCTAAACGTAATCTTTATAAGAATTAACTCTACAGTGCTACTTGCGTGGTCTTAAGGACCCCTTAGGCTCTAGGATACGTTGCATGCGTCCCGAAACGATAGAAAAGGCTTTAGAATTCGTACAAGAAGAGCTTAATACATTATATATGCAGCAGCGTGCTGAGGGTTTACCTAATAAAAAGGATAATTTGAATAATCAACAGTCACTAAAATCTCATTTTAATTTGCCTTTAAATAATTTTATGCAATATACAGGTAATTCATTCAATGGTAGTTCTTTTAAACAACCATATAATATGTCAGGCCCCTCGCGTCCTCATCAATTTAACCATCAACAAAATCAAGGTTGGCGATCTAATATGCCTCCAACGCAACAATTTCGTGATCCCACAAGGACTCAACAAATATTCCGTGCTCCACCTCCAAATTATAATGCGAGCAGTAACGTTTTTAGGATTCCAAATAGACCATTCATGCAACCGAATAATAATTCTAATAATGTACCTCGTCCTATAAGTGGTGTTAGTCACTTCGTGCCTAAACCCTTACCATTGTCTGGGCACGACTGGCGTAGAAGTGGCAACCCGCCCCCAAATAATTACTTTAAAACTCGAGAAATTAACAATTATGAATGTGACTATGAACCCTATTACGACTATGACTATACTGATTACTACCAAAACTGTGACTCTTACCAGGAAAATGGAGATTACTTTCTAAATTATGAGCAATATGAATCTCCAGTAGTAGAGGAGCTTAACTCAAACACTGATGAGATAAAAGATCAAAATTTTTTCGAAGCTACGAAGTCAGAAAAGCCAAAATAGAAGTAAATTTTAATATTCAAAGAAAACTCGGATATATACAAATTCAAAACCCACCTTTAAAATTTCTTATAGACACGGGAGCCAATCAGTCGTTTATATCCCCTCAAGTAGTTGAAAAATACTTTTCTCATTTACCTCTTAATTATACTCCATTTGAAGTTACGAATAATCATAATGTGTATAGACAAGACTATTCTATTACTTTACCTAGTTTCTCGGAATTTAAAGAAAATGATGACGTAACCTTTTTTATTTTTAATTTTCATAATTATTTTGATGGCATTATTGGTTTTGATTTGCTAAATTCGTGGGACACTAACATTGATTTTAGACGCAAGAAATTAATTACTAAAAATACCGAATTGCCTATTATTATGTATGACGCTCGAAATACAAATCTTTATGAAGAAATAATACCAGCTCAGTCATCCAAATTAGTGAAATTGCCAATAAACTCCAAGGACGGAGATGTATTTGTTCCTGATCAGATAATAAGTAATTGTTTAATTTCTGATTGCTTTACAAATGTGAAAAACAGTCGAGGTTTAGTACAAATTTCAAATAATTCAAAGAATGATGTAATCTTTTCAATGGATCGGCCTATTACAGCTGAGGTATTCAATATTGAATCTAAGCAATTAAAACAATTATCCGATCGTACAAAAGAAGTTCTATCGCGTCTCCGTACAGATCATTTGAACCCAGAGGAAATAGCTAATTTAAAAACCTTATTCGGATGTATTTTACCTTGACGGAGAACCCTTAACATTTACGAACAAAATTAAGCATAAAATTAAAACAAATGATAAGATCCCAGTTCATGTTAAAAGCTATAGGTATCCTTATGTCCATAAACAAAAGGTTAGAAGTCAAATCAATAAAATGCTTGAACAAAATATAATTAGACCTTCGGATTCCGCGTGGAGCTCTCCTATTTGGGTGGTCCCTAAAAAGGCAGATACTTCGGGTGAAATGGCGTTTAGTAATAGATTTCCGAAAGGTAAATGAAAAGACAATTAGTGATAAGTATCCAATACCCAATACTTCGGACATATTAGACAAATTAGGGAAATGAAAACGGCCATTATGAATTTTTAAGAATGCCTATGGGTTTAAAAAACTCTCCCGCAACATTTCAAAGGGTAATGGACAACATTCTTAAAGATTTACAAGATATCTGTTTAGTTTATCTAGATGACGTCATCATTTTTAGTACGTCATTACAGGAACACATGGTTAATTTTGAAAAAGTTCTAAAACGTTAAAAAACAAAATTTATTATTTATTTATTATTATTTTGCACGGATAACAAAACCTTTAACCCAGTGTTTAAAAAAAGGATCTAAGATAGTTTGTGATCAGAATTATATTAATTGTTTCGAGCATTGTAAGACTTTATTGACAAATGACCCTATTTTACAGTACCCCGACTTTAATAAAGAGTTTTTACTGACAACTGACGCATCGAACTTTGCAATAGGTGCCGTATTATCCCAGGGTTGTATTGGTTCAGACAAACCTATTGCATACGCTTCTAGAACCCTAAATTCAAGCGAGCTTAATTACAACACCATAGAATAGCACCCTATACTCCCAATGAGAATGGAATCGTTGAACGATTCCACTCAACAATTTTAGAACATCTACGCATATTAAAACTTGAACTTAAGAATGAATCTGTTATTAATTTAATAAATTATGCCCTATTAGCATATAATAGTTCGATACACAGTTTTACAAAATGCCGACCAATTGACATTATTACTGGACATTTTGATCCGCGAGATCCATTAGACATAGACTTAACCACCCATTTACTCCAACAATATATGGTAGAACATAAAAATAAAATGACCAAAGCTTTTAATTTAATTCATGAGTCTAGTTTAAGTTACAGAAATGAATTAACAAATACTCATAAAAAGTCTAGAGAGCCCGAAAAGCAATTCTTCAATTCCCGATCAACAAATATTTATTAGAAACCCTTTTGCTGTTCGTCAAAAGATAGCGCCACGTTACACACATGATACAGTTATAGCTGATCTCCCGATACATATATATACGTGCAAAAAAGACGGGCCAATTGCTAAGTCTAGATTAAAGAGAGTTCTTAAAAGCGTTTAATTGTCGCAGGACTCTCCTATTACTCCAACTGCTCCTGCATCCGGTTCTAATGCAGGAAATAAAACTTGAAAATCTAGATGATGGTCCCGGCATTTTACCTTTTAAACTAGGTCCTTGTCGCATAGTGTCTCATTCTCACTCATTCTTGAAGTATATCGATATCCACGAATTGCAAGACAAAGTAAATACAGTTCATATCCAATTAAGCAATATAATCTCTAATCTTAATAATAAAACTTTTTCTTTGTTTCAGCCCCATACTAACTATTTGAAAGAAAAGCTTCAAGTCGTTATAGAACAATTGCAGTCATTTGAAATTAGCCGCTCTAAAAGAGGTCTTGTTGATGGTCTCGGGTCCGTAATAAAAAGTATTACCGGTAATCTTGATTATACAGATGCGTTACAGTTTAATAACGCAATAAGATCACTACAAAAAAACGATAATAAATTAGTTACGGAATTTAACAGTCATGTAAGCCTGACCAAAGATTGGATAACTCAGCACTCTAAAATAATAGATAAAATAGTAGATAATCAGAACAAATTAGCGGAACTAGTAAAAAACATTAGTCTAAGTTTGGAAAAAGGTATCTATGAATCCAATCAATATGCTCATTTAGGACAAACTATTCTCATAGTCGATGATAATGTTGACAAGTTGTCACAAGAGATAACTAAGTTACAGAATGTGCTAGCATTTACAAGGACATCCACGACTCATCATGATGTCATTAGTTTAAGTTCTATTAGAAATATAATTAGAAAGCTACGTAGTATGTATGGTAGTAATAAAGTACTAGATATAGAGGCCCGAGAGTATTATGACGTAATACAATTAGGTTCTTATTATGTAGGAAATGAAATAGTTATAGTATATAAATTCCCAATTATAAAATCCCAAATATATAATTTATATAAGATATCCATAATCCCTAACAAAAATCATGAAATTCTTGTTCCCCAACACCAATTCCTTGCAATCCATTTGAAAGATTTCAAGTACATAGAGGCTGAATGCCCGAAGTTCACTAAAGGGTATCTATGTGAAGAGATACACAACATACATAGTCGTACATCGCCGGATTGTGTAACAGCCCTCGTTACTACGCAGCAAAAACTCCCCGAATGTAAACCAGTCACCGTATCCCTACTTACGTCAGCCTACGAGAAACTCGACGATCGCCACTACACCATTAGCTTTCCAACTCTTACTAAAGTACGCTTGTCCTGCGATCAAGATATCTACAAGATGTTGCAAGGAAGTTATCTCGCTATAATTCCATATGATTGTTTCATTCAAACAACAGAATTCATCATCTCGAACCTCAACGATCGACTAAAAGGTCAAGCCTTGAAGATAATAGATGTCCCTAATGAAAATACACTCAGTTCAGCAGCACATCTGATATTCAAATTAAACTCCATTAATTTGACTAACCTTCACGCTACCAATAGAGAGGTTATTCTACAGTCACCAGTAAACTTAAGCAAGACCAACGATATAAGCGTCTACCATACAACAATACCTTTATATACGTTACTATTCGGTGCATGTGTACTAACTAGCGGCCTTGCATACCGGAAATACCGACTTAAACATACGAAACACACCATCCAAAAAACTCAAAGGGATGAATCAGAACTTCCAGCGCCATTTACAACGAAGGTCTTCAATAGTCGCTGTTCTACGGGGGGAGGTGTTACGCAAGCATAGCCAAGGGCAATTGTTATAGTAAGAACCAACTTGGTTTCACACGGTTAAATGCTGACACCACGCTTCGAGTATCCTGAAGACGACACCATACGGCTTGCGTTCTCACCATCGATGGGAATCGAGGATAAAATATATTCATTCTTGGGTCAATCGCTGACCTGGAATCACCTTTTTTTAGTATTAATTAATTATTAGTTTTAATTGTAACTCTTTAATATAATTTTATAAAATAATTGTTTTTCTTTGCATCCTTCGCTGCCACCAAACTTAATTTGCGGAAGCCCGAAGCTACTAGCATCAACAGGGTTACAGCCTTCAACAAAACTGAAGTTCAACGATTCTACAAGCTGTTAGAAGAACTAATGGAAAAATACAAATTTTTACCGAAAAATATATACAATTGTGACGAAACCGGCATATCCACCGTCCAAGATCCTGGAAAAATATTAGCTGCAACGGGACAAAAAAGAGTAGGTTCCATAACAAGTTGGGAAAGAGGCAAGAACATCACTCTGCTCTGCGCTATGAGTGCTGCAGGTGGATATGTCCCGCCAATGTTTATATTCCCTCGAAAGAGAATGGCCCCAACTCTGAAAAAGGATGGCCCAACAGGAGCAATATATAAATGTTCGGACAACGGATGGATAAATGAAGAAGTTTTCCTTGAATGGCTCCGGCACTTTACCAAGTATACCAAACCTTCTGCAGCAGAACCGATTTTATTAGTATTGGATAATCATGCAAGCCACATTTCTCTGGCCATCTATGAGTATTGTAAGAAAAACTATGTCCATATGCTATCTCTACCACTACATACATCACATCGTATGCAGCCATTGGATGTGTCCTTTGCCCTCACCATTGCCCACATGCTGATCATCATTGCCAACCGATGCTGACAATGGGGGTCGAACTTATTTTTTTTTTTAATTTTTCTTTGTACGAAAATTACTAAGCCAAAGTGATGAAAGTTGATCTCAATTGATACTTAAAAAAGTAAAGTTTATTATAAGAACAGAGCAATAAATAGTTGATTAATAGATTTCCTTTTTTTTTTCATTTTCGCTTAAGTGATCCCTATTACCTACATCTCCCCTATACAATTAAACCTAATGGAATTATCTTTATCATGGAGCCCAGTGACGGAAATTAAATATAAAGTAAATTAATTAATTTAATATAAAGTATCCTTATCCTAAGCACAAATTTATAATAAGCTTTGATAATTGAAAAACATTGACTGATACATATAACACAGCTTTATTATTGATTAAGATACGATGGTTTTTCTTGTTACTTTGTATTAATAGTTTTAATTTATTGGCCTTTTTTGTCATAACATATTATAGAGGGAATAAGATAGCAAGAAGAAAGATGAAGCCAAAGAAACATTTTGAGATGATCAAAAAACTAAAAATATAATTAAAAACATAAAATAATAATTCAATAATAGTGTTATTTGTACGGATTTATAATTTTGAAACAAATATTGCACAAACACAATTACCAATAAGAACCAAATAGGATATGAAAGTTGCGCTCATCACAAATGGTTATCCTCCGATCTTCATAAACTTGTTATGACTTGAGGAAGGAAGGTTTGTTCCAATGACCGATAATCATTCCGGGTATTTTTTATAGGAAAGTTTGAACTTCTATCTGTTATTCAGATTAAGTTGTTTGTGTGAACTAAAGTATTGAATATTATATAAGTATTGTTAGCTGTCAACGGATAATTAATCAACCTAATGTCTTCAGAGTACACGTAAGACAACATTTTAATAAATAGAATATTTGATTAGAAATATTTAAATAACTAAGGAAATAAAACTTCTACATTGATAAAATATGTTTTTTTTTATTTCTGTGTTCATACAATGAAATTCACCGCTAGAATATATTTCGTGTACATTCATAGAATTTTAAATCTCCCGTAAACTATTACGCAAAGGGAAATGTAAAATGACACAAAATGGAAAACAGATATGACATTCGCTTTGCACTTTACCAACGCTGTGTGAAGTATTTTAACATTCATGTCTATCACAGAGCGCTTATGCACAGCTTAGTTGATAATACATAACACTTGAAAGAATTGAGACGACAGTTTTAATTTATAAAGGATAAGTATATTGTGTCTCTGTACTCGTATAACGTCTTTATAACGTCGGTACTTATTAATATTGTAAAAATACTTTAATGGTATTTTATAACCAGAAGCAAAGAATTGAAGCAATAATGAATAATTATAATTACAAAATGAATAACACTAAATCGAATGTGCTTTTATTATTTAATTAATACCATAAAACTCGAAGGATTCCGATACAAAAACAAAAATTAATAATGTTTCCCTAAAACCTGAATGCGACTTTTTTATTTACCTTCTCAAGCACACCCTACGATTAATACAACTTTTCGTCTCTGTAACATTGTTACTAAATATAACAAGAGACCTTGAAACGAATTATTAATTACTTGTAAGCTACAAAAGACGTGTATTTTTATACAAAAAAAGAAATCGGATTTTCATTACCATGTCTTGTTTACTTCTCACACCTATATTCCTTACATATAGAAATAAATAGCCTTTTATTATTACCAGCGTCTGAGCGCAAGTATCTTAATTCCCTTAAAAATGTTCCAATATCTTCTTAAAGCGATCGAGATTACTAAAGATGAGTGGTTACTTATCGTATTCACCGCAACATTTTATGTACATGTATAACAAATAGGTCAAGAAAGTTAACAATATTTTTATAATAAGCTATCTTTGTATTAACAATTTTCAAGAAACGGATATTACTTTTAAGAAAGCAAACTACACACTCTATTATTTTCTAAAACAATATCTGAACTTCATTGCATGAAACTCGTGATACTAATTGTTCTTCGCATTTTGAGATTGTTATCTTTGTTATTATTCGCTACATCTTTAATACATTTTTTAGTAAAAAATATTTTAATATTTGATTAAATTAAGGTAAATTTGCCATTTGTCCAACTATCAAACTAACAATGGCACACACTGACTGTTGAAGTTATTGTTAACTTGTTGTTGGCTATTGCAGCCGGGAATTCCGATTCTGTCAAACTGAAGCTGGAACACAAGAAAGCCATTACCAATAGACTATCTCTTGGCCACTTATCCAAGTTTAGGCCGACTTCAAAGTTGTCGTATATATTATTACATGTTTCGTTTTAATTTAATTAATATCTACAAGTATATAAACAGTTAAGCGATATTAAATGATATTTATAAATTCTGACATATAAAACGATGAACGTTTTAAATAAGACTTTTTCTGTGTTTACAACAGAATTTAGAATTTTCTTACTTCTATACGACACTAAAAAGAAAAATGTTTAAGGTTTACACTTCAATTAACTAAGAAACAACTCGAATTTAAATACTATAAAATACAATTACTGTTCTAGGAGTTTAGATTACCAAATTAATTACTGTGGTTATTAGAAGTGCTTTGATACACGCAACTACATCTAGAAAATATTATATTGTAACAGACAGATCATGTACAACGATCATTTATAATTATTCTGCTGTGACTTTATCATAGTGAAGTTGCAACACGACAAGCCACCATTACCACCGAGTACGAATACTGGTTTATATTGTAGATTTGGATTCAACATATATACGAATAGGCGTAAGCTGAAGATACTATATCCAAATACTAAGCTTAGAAAGTTTAATATTGAAATTTCGATTGTATTTTGTACCAAACTTTTGTATACATCAAAACTTCTTGACTTTGTTTATTCTAAATTTTATTTTATTATTTCTTCCTGCCTTAACATTTTCCTGACACGGCCAGAACCAGAAGACTAGTCTAATTAAAGTAAGAAACAGCTTTATTTAAAGATATATATAAATCATTATTAATTACATTTGAGATGTAATTTATATCATTTTGTGACAATCTAGTACTGAGGATCTGTAATTGCTTATTTATGTTACCTTCACAAACATTTCTTACCGCGATGTTTGTAATAAGGTCCTTTGTAGTTCTTTTGTTGACGTCGACGCGTTCGCAACGACAACGGAGGCAACATCTAAACATCTGAAACATATGATAGCTACATTTGAATAACATTTAACAATACGCTATCAATTTTAATTTATGAAATAAAAAAAAACACTGAATCTAAATAATAAAAAAGTATTTTTTTAAGGTAATTTAATGCTTTTAATCAAGTTCAATTCAAATCAAATGCAATTCAATTCAAATTCAATTTTATTAGCAAGATTTAATTACTAAAATAATACGAAATGTCACAGACTATTTGTCTTTTGAATTACCTAACAACAGATAATTAATCAACCTAATGTCTTCAGAGAAGGGGATCCACAAACAACATAAAAATAAGAATGTGTGACAAAATATTAAAATTACTACAAAATTGAAATTTGTACATAACATTAGACAAATAAAAGGTAGGCTTATAAATAACATTTAAATAGATGTCTCTAAAATCAGTTTTTATTAAAAAGAACTAAATATGGTAAGCTACAAACATTTTCAATAAGTCAATCTCATTCACAGAAAACTGTTCAAATAAGTTTTAATCTAAATATTTATCTAACATTTATTTTTGGTTTCCTTGCGGTACTTCGACGTCGACTGTTTATCAATAAGTTTAAACTTTGAATAAACAACAACCCCAACCTTTGATGGTTTAACCGGTTTTAATATTAATATATTCTTACAATAAATATTAAGCTATTGAACATCAAGCAGTCATTTTTATTTATATTAATAATAGTTAAATGATTTTCAGAGGAGCGAAGACTTACAATAGGGTTTGAATGAATACTCCAGGAAATTCATATTAATTATAAGTTTTATATGGCCAATAAATACAAAAAAAATATTATAAATGCTTTTATAATAATAGGTTCAAAACCATTACAAGGACGCTAGTGTAATTCAAGTTGACGGTGAGAAATTATAATCTAACGAAACGAATAAAAAATTGAACGATGTCACCCGAGGATACTGACATTCTATGTTACATCAGTGCGTAGATTCGGCTAGGAATGATTTTTTCAACGAAACAGAAAAGTAGGACAAAATAAGAAAACTTGGAGAAAACTTAACAAATACTTAAAAGTAGTATTTATTTCCTTTTGACAGTTCGTACATATTTGGCGAATAATTTAGAGGCTTAAAAATATATATGGGTTCACATAGTTTTTGGTGACCAATTATTTATTGGCTTCGTATAGGAACTTTTCTGTTCCAGTGATATAAACATAAAATTTAATAAGCGGTGGGTTAGTTTGACAGCGCTATTATTGTTTTCATGAATATACAACCGAACTTTAACGTTATTATATATTTATTATATAAACTAATAATCGTACTAACTATATAATTATATATACTATTTTATTTTAAGTTGTTTATTATTGTTGACTATAGCCTAATATTTGTTTTATTATTGGGGACTATAGCGTAATATTTTACGCATGTCATCTTATTATTTTAATACTATGTATGTAACTAGAAGGTAGTACAACTAGTGATTAATTTATCATCATAAATTATCATCTTCAAATGTTATATAACCACAGTAACAATTAAGACACATTTACATAATGAAAAGACTCAGAAGAGGACTTATTGCTAAAAACTATCGTGGTTTCATATTGGTATTGTGTTTGAAGTTTCATTCGTATCCGCCTTAACTTTTATTACCCAACGAATATACCAAGGAATTCAGAATACACAAAAACAACTTTACTTATATTGTAAAATCTAATAATATTGTATATGTACATTAGAAAATGATTTTTAACTTTAAGATATATCTAAAGCAATGCTTTTCAAAGTTAATATATCTTCTGCCGGATTGTAGATATAGTCCTCTCTCAAATTTGCAATATAATCATTTGGTCTGTGTGATAGCGATGTCAGACCACAGCAGCGAGGATAAACGAGAAATACAACGTTGAAATATTAAACTGATAATTAAAGCATCATTTGTACAAATTTTATGTTTAGAGTGTCTTTACAAAATATATTAAAAAAAAATTATATAAAATCATTCATCAATCAATCATCATCAAGAAAATAATGTTAAGTGATTCTGATTTTATATCTATTAAAGACAGACAATAAATTAAATTTTTAAGTGTATTTTTTGAGAAAAATATTTATATTATATTTTTGTCCTTTTAATTCTAATTTAGTTCTTAGTTCGATGTATTATATTATATGTATGTATTTATTTTAAACTATTAATTATATAGGACGCCATGTTTTTATCAAAATAAGTTGTAATTACGTCATTTTCAGTGAAATATATTGAAATATAAATATTGATGATCATGAGTTATGATTTGGTTCCTCCGATATTGTTATGTTTGTTTGTACTCCATCACTTGTATCTTTGTTATGTCGTAGAAACACTGCCAGCTCTTTGGATTAAAAACCATCTCATTGATTATTATATATGTCGGCAAAAGGTTGTTATGATTGTTCTCGGACATGTTGTTGAGCGTGCGGGCAATGGATACGAGCAGATAAATAAAAGTCACTTTAATTAATAACGATAATTTACTGTTGATAATAATTTTTATTCAATTGTTATGATCACTTTTAAAAACGCGTTAATTACAAAGGAACGCAGTACAGTTCCTGGGAGACTAGCTATCACCGAGACGATCCAACGATTACTGATTCTACCCTCTCGGCGTTTGTCCCTCCCAGACTCTGTATAGCGCCACCAGATGGCGCTGGCATTCCAATTTGACTTCAATTGATTCGTTTTCTAACTTTTATCCGACACGGCCATCCTACAGGTCACACGTCCCAGTGTGATAATCTGTAACAAAGTAAAGCACAGCACAAGATCACCGTCGTTCGATCACTCCTGACCAACTTAACTCTTCTTTAATAAAAAGACTTCGAAAATTTTCAAACTCAATTTTTATTATTTTTTTTAATTAATTCTATTCAAAAAATTCTAATTAACAATCAAGTCAAGGAAACTATTAACAACGACGTAACTTACATTTTCTAATTACTACATTGCATAACTTAGCTTACAATTAGAGCCCAGACGAGCCCAGAGAAGTACCTATTACGATCCAATAAATATCAAATCAAACAAAATTCAAGTGTGTGTGTCCCTTTTGTCCGGCTATCCCAATAGCCCCGAAATAAAGTCATCCCTGTGACTATCTGTGATCATCCCAGTGATCATCTATACTCTTTGTTATCCCTGTGACTTCCTATGATCATCCCAGTGATCAAATTACCCATGGTCATCCCAGTGACCAACCGTGATCATCCCTGTGACCACCCGTGATCATCCCTGTGACCACCCGTGATCATCCCTGTGACCACCCGTGATCATCCCTGTGACCACCCGTGATCATCCCTGTGACCACCCGTGATCATCCCTGTGACCACCCGAATGTATGACTCAAGAGGACACTCACAACTCACACAAACTTGATTATCATAAATCGACTAAATGTCACCCTCACAAGGTTTAGAATCACTAACATCAATGGGTACTTGTCCTTCAGGCATTTTTCTTAGCCTATCGTGAGCGTACTTGTACGTGCGCCGCGAGTTAAGTGCTTTTATAGTATAGCGGTCTCCATCAAGTACCTCAGTAATTTGAAATGGTCCTTTAAATTTAGGGTCCAACTTTGTCTGATTGCGCTCTTCATTCTCAATCAGAACAAAGTCACCCAAAGAAAACTTGTTTAGCTTTGCCTTCTTTCTATCGAATCTCTGTTTGTCGTACTGAGCTGATTTTTCTATTTCCTCCGCCGCTTTACCTCTAACTTCATCTAATTCTACATCTAACTCTACCTCACTAGCCATTAACGACAGCGGTCTTGCCACTTTACCTATCATCAACTCGAGTGGAGAACATTTTGTTATTCTATTCAGCGTACAATTAAGAGCTAGTTGAACATCACCTAACGAATCTTGCCAGGATTTTTCACTAGTTTCAACCGCGGTAAGCATGGACTTCAATACACCCATTACTCGCTCTACCTGCCCATTTGCGCGAGACGAACCCGTAGCGATTAAATGAAGTTCAATGTTTTTAATCTCACAAAACTCGCGAAATTCCTTACTGGCAAAGCATCTACCTTGATCAGCAATTATGCGGGAGGGAGTACCAAAAAGAGCTACACTGTTTATTACCGCCTGAATACTACTTTTGGTATCAATATTCTTTGCGTGATGAAGTAAAACGTATTTTGTGAAAGCGTCTATTAAAACAAATACATACTCTCTAGTGTCATTCTTTCCACTTAGTTTTCCAGTAGCATCGATGTGAATCGTGTGCCATGGAGTAGTTACTTTCGGAATAGAGTGTATCTCTGCTTGAACTTTACCCGAGTGTGACTTAGCAATTTTACATGTCACGCAATTATCTACAAACTTTCTAACGTAACGAGACATACCTTCGAACCAATAAAAGTCATATACCTTCTCTAATGTCTTTTCAAACCCTAAATGGACTATGGACTCATGGATATTGTTAATAACTGACCATTTTAAAGCATGTGGCACAATTGGGAGACATTTTGTCCTACCGTTACGCTGAACCTTACGATGTAAAACCCCCGACCGAAGGACATAAGTATGTGCGATATTCCTATCTAGCATCCCGTTATTTAAATTCTCAACAATTTTAACAATATCATTATCGCGTTGTTGTTCAGCAAGAAGCCAATTAGTAGAAAGTTCTGCAATATCTACGCGCTTATGTCTAATTTGTTCAACGAGTGGTTTCTTACAAGGCCTTAACATTAATGGATTCCGGGAAAGAAATCTACATGGGGCATAAGTTTACCTTCCCTGTACTCTACAGTAAAATCAAAGGACTGAAGAAATGCCCACCATCTATGGACTCTTGGTGTTAAATCAACTTTGTTACGAGATGCTTTTAGAGAGTTACAGTCGGTAACAACTCGAAATTTGCGACCATGTAAATATTGTCGGAAATGTTTAATTGCGTTCACCACTGCGAGAGTCTCCAATTCATAAGAATGGTACTTTGCTTCAGCAGGGGAAGTGCGCTTACTAAAATAAGCTACAACTCGTCGTTTGTTCTCAACGATCTGGAGTAAGATAGCACCATATCCTTCAGAACTCGCGTCAGTATGTAATTCGGTCGGATATTGTGGGTCAAAAATCGTAAGAACGGGGTCCTTTGTTAAAATTGAAATAACTTTTTGACGTACTTGTTCATGGTCAGATTTCCAAATGAAAGTACCCTTAAGGGATGTTAGTTTATAAAGCGGTGCCATGATACAAGAAAATTGCGTAATAAACTGACGAAAATATGACGCTAAGCCAATAAACTGCCTCAACTGGGTAACGGATTCGGGAGGTGGCAGTGCAGTGAGTGACTCTATCTTACGTTTGTTAGGTCTTATTTCGCCCTTTTCTACTTCATAACCGAGAAATTCTATCTTCGTTTTAAGGAAGGAGCATTTCTTCGGGTTAAGAGAGAAACCGGCTTTAGTCAGTACGTCAAGTACGGTGTTCAGACGTTGAAGTCCTTGCTCTATATCTTTTGAAGTTATTAACACGTCATCGACATAGACTATAACGTAATCATGTGCAATATCACCTAACGCTTTTATAATGGCTCTTTGGAATACGGAAATTGCATTACGAAGACCAAATGGCATGGTTAAATATTCGAACTGGCCAACGGGTGTTATGAATGCCGTTCGCTCAATAGAGTCGCGTCTGACGGGGATCAAATGGAAACCACTTGCACAGTCAAGTTTTGTGAAATAATTTGCACCATTAAGTCGCGAAATCTGATCCTGAATCAAGGGAAGTGGGAATCTAACGGGAACCGTGTTGTCGTTTAAGTCTCTATAATCAATGCACATCCTATACGATCCGTCCACTTTTTTAACTAATAAAGCTGGGCTTGCATAAGGCGAGCAGCTAGGCCGAATTATGTTTGCACGCAAAAGCTCATTCACCCTATCACGCATTGCCTTACGTTCTTCCACAGACAGCCTATAGGGGCGTCTCTGAACGGTACGATTCGGATCTACAAGTCGTATTTCAAGCTCACCGGAAGTAACACGTGTAGTAGGCATACTAGTTGTAAAATATTCTGAATATTGTTGTAATATTTCTAAAAGTTTCGGTTTTTCATGTAAAGGAATGTCGGTATTGATTTGATCAAACTTAAAAGAACTATTTTCGATTGTGCAGCTATTAACGAGGCTATTTTTTGACAAAAAAAACTTAGTAGCGGTCATATTTACGGAAAACCCTTGAACCAAAATTTCACGTCCTAACATGATTTGACTACGTAAGTAGAAATTAGGCAAAACATGAAACAAGATCTCCAAAACGTGGTCATTAATTTTTACAACACTTAAAATCTGTTCGGTCGATTTAACGTTACTTTGTCCTATACCAGTCAAAGAAACTATGTTGTGTATTCGTTTTCCTCTGAACCTCGCGGCTACGGTCTCTTTAATAAGTGAGCACTTGGCTCCCGAGTCATAGTGAAAGTGAAACGACTCACCATGATGTTCAAGTGTTCCCGACGGAGGCTCCACCACACAAAGGTCACCAGTCCAGTCACTAAATCGATAAGCACTCTATGTTGTTCAAGATAAAGAAATAAAAGAAACTTACAACTGCAAAGGCCTAATCTACACACACTATGCCATACTAAAATACCCTTCTACATATTCTTCATAAGTATGCATTTATTACTGTACTTGGATATCATCCCTATAACTCACAAAAAAAGCAAGGAACCCAACAAAATTACTATTTCACCAGCTGCTTTATCCGACAATGGATAACATCGTTTAACAAATTGAATGTCTATACTATGGTTTATTATTTATTTTTCCATGTAAAAAATATTTTTTTAATTTGATTAATTATTTTGTTATTTTTTCACGTATTACAAAAAAGGGATCCTTTCAGATAGCTGGTTTTCCACATTCATAATAGTTTCTCATTTATAATTAAATAAATTGTTTATATAATCTAGATGAAACTGCAATTCAATGATTTCGGTTATCCCGATAGCAATGTCAAACCACGGCAGTTGAGATTAAACGGGAAAATGCATCATTAAAACATTAAACTGGTAGTTATAGCGTCATTTACACACCGTACTTGCTGCCTGTTATTAATACACAATAATGTGTTACAAATTATTTTGTGTACTGCTTTTCAATATTTTTATATAACAAACGTAATAAAGAAAGAGCTGAGACTTATAATATGCTAAAAAAAGCAATATTAAAAATACTTAAAGTTTTTTTTTCACCCATTAAAAAAGTCAAAAAACAATGATAATAGGAATTTATTATATAATAATTTATTTATACCTATTTGGTAGGTTTCTAATGTCATTTATTTTTAATGAAAAAGAAAACAAATTGCCGTTACAAGTATATACATATACAGTACATGTTGATTCAAATAATAAGCTGCCATCAGATCGAATTTAAAAAAAAACAGTGCCTTTGTATGATAAGCGAACAGGAAAAAAGATATGACTCCTCCATCATCAGATCAGCAAATACTTTAGAACGTTCAGATAAAAGTTTACTGTCATCTTTCTGCAGAATGCTGATGTTCCTTCTGCTTCCAATTCGAGTATGTTGCAAAATTCTTTGGTAAATCTCAATCCAATCTCTCCTCGACCATCTGCATTCTTAGCCTCTGTCAAGTCTAAGTAATATATAAATATTCAAAACTTAGACATTTTGGAAGAACATGATTTTTTCATTTCTTAAGTCCTTAATCTGTAAGCGGAATTCAGTTAAAATAGAATAAACTAAAAGCAAACTTTTGTAATAAAATTATTGTTACCTCAAACGGCGTCTTCGTGTGTTTTAGTGCGTTGATGAAGCAGCAGATGAGGAGTTTGTGAGTATGTTACAAATATGAAAGAACTGATGAAGAAATTCAATTTAAATTTGTCATAGAAAAATAATGAGTCTCGTGATTTTGATGTTTATATAGCTGACAATTTTACTATGTATGAGTACATTTACCACGTTTGTACTGCGGAAGTACTGTCGCGTAAATCAGTTCAGCGACATGACGATATTAATCACAAACTAACAAACTACATCAATAATATATTAACTAATACTATTATGAAACATAAATTAAATTAACATAATATTTGTAATTAAAATTAAGTATTTGTAATGTATTATGTTAATAAATTTAAACATTAATTTCGGTTGTGGCATGTTTTTAATGTTCTGCAAAGTTAGAATGCTAAGTGAAAAATTTTGTCAACATATATATTGAAAGAAATATTGACAGAAATTTAGCTTAATTTGTTTTGAGTTAGTTTCTTAAAATATATTTTTTAAACTCCATTCAAAAATCAGCAAAGCAACTTTGGTCGTGGTTACCAATAAATTTAACACTTAATCATTACATTTGCTGTTAAAATAAAATTTATATTCTCAGTCTGTGATTACTCAATGGCTTTGAGTCATTAGTTAAATATTTGTAAGCAAATTTGGTATTGTGCAGAAGTCCTAGTTCATTAATAGCGTAGTCGCTTCAATTTGTAATAAGTATTCATTTCTTGAAGCAGAGGACTCGTTCTGAGATGAAAATCTGATTACGCTTCTTGATCTTATTATATCTCTCTATTTGGAAGAGTACTATCAATATTTGTGAAAAAATATTGTAAAATCATTGAAAAATATATTATATCGTTATTTTTAAAGGCTTTTATAATTGTATTAAAGGGAAGTCAGTGATCGTTTTTTAACATAATGAAGTGCCGAAATAGGAATGCGATAAGAAATTACACCGTAATGTATTTATTGTATCAATATTTTATAAAATGTATTTCAAAGTCCATCGTAATATATTGTAATCTGATAAGACATGAGCAGGGAAATAAAACGGTATTATTGTTTATTACGGACGACTCATTACAAGTCATTTAACTGTGTCAGTGGAAAGTAGACTGTATTGCTGAGAGCTTAGCGTCCATTTCGCGGATGGTATTATGTCCTCGGAGAATAAACGTTCAATTGGATATTATAGTGACAAGTAACTGAGAAAAACGATTAAAACATAACCGACAGGTCAATAGGTTTAATGAGTGTTTCTATTTTTCTCATGTCATTTCAGCCAAATCACTTTTCTATTATTGGGCATATGTAAATGACAAAATTACATTTGATATCATAAAATATGTTATGTGTTTTTTATTATTTTTACCGTTTATATACATATTTATATGTTTCTAAAATATACTAAAGTAATAAAGTAACTTCCACACGCACCTTAAGTTATTAGAATGTCCGATTTGGATAAAATCAACAGTAATTGATTTTTTTAATTAATGAAAACGCCCTAACCTTAAGAACTGTGCACTTAATTAAGGATAGTTTATTTTCTAATATAATAGTTCAACAAACAGATGAACAATAAATAATAATAATACGTTGTCATGCTAACGTTTTCTCTGCTCTTTAAATAATATTTTAATAAACTCAAACTAAGGATTGACTCCAACATTTCTCTCTTATTTGAGTTATATTTGGATTAACTCAAATTACGATTTTATTTTGAGATTATTTTCTATTCTACCAATTTAAAATAATATTAATATTGTATCTTTATTAGCTCTGTGATGTAATAAATGTAGAAATAAGTAAAATTATAATTAAAGGCGTATATTTTAGAAACATATGATGAAATACATATTGAAATAGAACTTATGTTAGTAGAAATAAATTTGCTTAACTTATATCTGGATAATTTTAACATCCGGGTAATTATTTTTTAAAATAACTACTAATTTATACTTCAGTAAGACTTTTTCAATCTTTTCGAAACGGGCCCTGAGTATATTTAACTAGTATTTTGTATTTTAGTATTAAAGTAAAGGACATGTCATTCATTAATTGTATTTAACTATAATATTTGTTCATATTTTCTCTACAATGATATCTCATAACTTTGTTAAAATAATCTCATTGTAGTTTTATTTCATAAAAATAATTTTATAACTAACAGAACGTTTACAAGCATTTTTTACATTTATTCACTGTTATAAAAATATTTTGTACATGAGTAACAAGATCAAAGGTTTTTGATGAAATATTTATGATTCTGTAAGACGTTCACCGGCTTTTCCCTTGTGTGTAGTCAAAGAGAAATGTACTTTTGTATATGCTTTCCTAGACTTAGACGCAAATATTATTTAACTTAGTACATTCGATTCGTAATAATATATCTTAAAGAAAAATATATTACTAATACTTTTAAAAGTACAATTAATTGTACAAGTCACATGAACAAATTGCTTCTTTTAAGTCTTATTATAAATATATAGATATATAATATAAATCAAGATAAACAAATTAATGTAATTAAGGTGAAAAGTTATTTCAAGTCAATGATTGTTTGAAATACACAAAATAACATAATATATTTCATTCATTAATATTCAAGAGATAGCACTAAATACGTATTATAATGTCAATATTTCCTTGACTTCTTTATTAATGTAATTTAAAGCAACTTGTATTGAATTCAATTTCAGACTTCAATTTTAAACAAGGATTAATTGTACAAATATTTATACAACTGTGTATGTAGGACTTTGATATTCAAATGTACCTAACTTCCGAGTATTCTATTATGAGATAATAACTAATGCACACGATAGTTGAATAATGTAGTAGAAATGTTTAATGTAAATTGTATCAAATCCTGGTTGTTGTAGCATTGCGTAATTGAAAGTAAACCCAATTGGTTTACTTGTCCACTGCAACTCCGCAGAGCAACGTTTAAAATCAGTATTCAATATTATTTTAGATAAAAAAACAAAAGTATGTATTCAATTTTAAAACACCAATAGTACCAAAATACATTTAAACGTTGTTATTAGACAAAAAGATTAGACAAAAACATTTCTCATCATAATATATATTTTACTAAAACTACGGAAGACGTTAGAAACCGCGACGCAATCTTGGACGAGATTGTAAAATCATTTGTTGTATGACTTATGTGTCGTTGAAAGATTAAAAAATGTGTAATATTTATTATCTTTGAAAAAAAAACCTAAATGTTATTATTACCTTTATCCTTACCTAAAGAAATAATATCCAAATTTTCCTCAAATATTAATAAGGTTCTTCCTTATCCAATAAGTAGCCACTCGTTTTGGCTCCGTAACCGCTTTGAGACGTTTATTGAATATTTTTAAAGGGAATTAAGATTCTATCCATTTTACATGAAACATTGTACCGAAACTATCTGACATAATACCGAATTGATCTAACGTTAGATCAAAGACCAAGCTGTAAAAGCATTATATATTTGTTTATAATCAAATGTTATTAATATCATACTTAATATACACACTTAAATACCTTGACTTGACTTGTTTGACTCATGTTTGAGCATTTATTTAGTGACCACACTCCACTCTTACTGTACCTTATTAAAATATTATGTTTTGCTTTAGCATATATATTTTAGAGAAAAATAAAACTAAATTCGGTATTTGATTGAAATTAATGTTCTGTATATAATAAATATTCGATTGTATTCTAAGAACTACAATACAACTTTTTTTTTACTTTATTTTGTTTGTTTTTTACTAACCTTAGTTAATTGCGTTAACTGCGCTGGTATTATATTTTACTAACTGATTTAAATAACAAAAGTTTTTGCCTATGCAGAAGTCATAACTCTTAAATTATCTATTCATTGTGACTATATAAAGATGATAAGAGCGGGTACTGGTGGGCTGCAGTTGAACATCCAAATGTAAGAGGGTTTTGGTACATGTATCGGTTACATTGCAATGCGGCCGAGTTAAACTGAGAGAAAAGAAACTTATCAATACGAAATTCCGCTGTGTTACATTACCTTAATGGAATAACTGTTTTGTTACTCATTGTGCACTTTTTTAATTTGTATTTTAATGTTTTAACAAGTGTCATATACAATACATATCGAACTATTTTCTTAATAGCGTAATTAAAACGTCAATATAGATTTTAATATTTTTAATTTAATTATTTTTTTACTTTGACTCTTCAATGTATTTGTAATTGTTACTTTTTGTTACTTTTGAGTTCATATACACATAGGAGACAAGCGATATGATTTACAATTTATTTCAATTTTAAATATTACGTAAATGTAAATTATGTGCAATCTAAACATTAATTAAAGGCAATGAAGTAGTAAAATAGAGGTGTCTGTGTCTGAGATACAACTGAGTTACAACTTAGTGTCTCAGTATTTACGTGAGAACTGTTTGTTTTATATTAACTTCAGTCAACAACAAACATAATTTATTTGCTCATATTTCCAGCTTTACTGTGTTATAAGATTGTTAAGATATGGCTTGTTTCAACTAAGTATTAAGAGACAGAAAGTGAGAAAGAATATAATCTTTTAAAATACAAATTTTTTTTACTTATAAAGTTCATTTTTTTATTATTTTACATTAATAGGTTTACTGGAATAGCTACTACGCGTTTTATCTGTAAGACACATTCTTCCAAAAAATATTATGGCTATTATACTAACATACGTATTATTCCATATATTTTTATTATATCAAGTATTCTATGAGACAAAGGTGTCCTCTAAAATATTCAAATCTCATGTTTTGTTAACTGCTTTGTTTAGATTTAATGTGAGAGATAGGATCTATCCTTTTTATTTACTAAGCATCTTTTGTATGTTATTACTATTCTTAATTATTAAATATTATTTTGCTTTAAAAACAGTTATATAAGAAAATATAAAAAAAAACAAATTAAAAATTAATATTTGAAATTATGACATTGTGGTCTTTGTCTAAAAGTAAATCAAACTAATGTTCAAACGACAATTGCGTGTGAACGTCTTTTGTAATAATGTTATAATTAATAATAAACTAATATTAATAATTAATAATCTGAAGTTTTCCTTACTTAGATGATTATAAAAATAAATCCTCATTTAATTCAAAATGTATGCTACTGCTGATACAAATGGTAGGACTACCGGAGTTTATAATTATCTTATTTTTAATCTAAAAATGTTTTTCAAATGTTTAATTATATTAACAAAACTATAATCAATAGTTACTCACAAACAAAAATTATTTTAACATAAATATATTTCATAATCAATATATGTGTATACAAACATACATTGTTCTTACAGACAATGAACGTAAACACTTAACATATATATGTACATATATTTTATTTTTAATTACTTTTTGTATAAGCTTTTCTCGTACTGGTATAAAATTAACATGAAAATTAAGTTGACCTACATTTTAAATTGATAATCCTGTGTGTAAATTATAATTTATCTACTGTGAGGTAATAGCGTTATACTGAGTACGTGGAACAGAGAATCAAAGTTTAATGTTCTACCTTAAAATACTGTTTAGATAAACATAAGAGTACTTATAACCTACGAGGTCATGTTTTTAAATTTAATATTAAACAATAATAATAATAATTGCTACAATGTAATGCAATGAAGATTCCTAAATAATAGTTTTTGATATTATTGTCTGTCTTATTATTCGCGATCATGTAAAATGTCTTTAAAGATATCAATAGTTTATATTTTCTTGTCTATGACTATAAAAGTAAAACAAAACTACTCTACGGATTAATAATATGTCGTAAACTTACCGCTTATTGTGTGAGTCAAAATAAAGAATACTTTTACTGTGTAAAATATTCACTAATAAACATTGACACTGGTTTGTCTGTAGTTAACAAAACAAAGTTACAGGACTTATTAATATAACTTGGTAACATGATATCTTATATAACATATACATCATTGTTTTTTGAAGGAGGAGAAAATAATTAACTTCCACGGCACATGATAAAGATGGAATCTAATTAAACTTATAAAAACAAGACCTGTTCAGCTTTAACTGAGCTTCATAAGTATAGATACAGGTATGTTATAGAATTTAAGAGTTCCTCTTTTAATAAACTAAATTTAAAAATCGAAGAGCAAAATATCTATTCCATGAGCATCAACCTTAACCTTATAACTTTTTATAGATATGGCATGTTTACGTTACATAAATACTATTATAATGTATGTATGTACTTACTACTTATGTTTGCAAAAAATCCTTATTGGTATGTTAATTGTAGAGATTCATCAAAACTCTATAATGAGGAATAATATGAATATTCTTTGCGTAAGTTATCATTATCATAAAAAAATATAACAGGGACTGGAGTGGACAAAATGTTAAGGAAAACTTTTTATATCTGGAACTTTTATTACCACCATTTTTGTGCTAAAACTGGGCACTTGAAGTTTTACTTCTAGTAATTGCTTTTAAACTGTTACAAGTTTCAGACTACAAAGAGGATATTTGCATCTCAAAGTTTCTTGATTTGACGTTTTATGGATTTGACAGGTTTTATTTGCTTTAAACTTTATAAATTTCTGTAAATATTTTGCAATCACTGGCATCGTAAGAAATAATACAATAAAAAAACACAAATAAATATGTTGGAAATACAAATATTCGAGATAATCAAAATTGTATTTTTGTCAATATTTTTTTAATTCAATCGTATTGTTAGGTAAAGCGAAGTGCAGATACTAGTTCTGCTGAGAGTGTCAAGCTGCGAGACAGATACAAGTTTTCGATTATTATAAGATAACAATATTTACCTAAAACCAAGATTTAAATCAATAACTAAAAGTATAAAAAAATTTGGATTTTTTAAAACTCTCTATTCAATATTTGGTAAAATATATATATCTGGAAATATATTTAAAAAAAAAATCTATTTTATAGAGAATCTTAAAAGAACTCATGAAAGACGACCCAGTTTCATAATCAATTTCTTAGTTATTTGAAAAGTTCATCTCCAATTTTATATTGAATTTTTGTCCCTGGGGAGTTAATACTGATAGACGACTTTCAACTTATAAATAATGAATATGAAAAATATTTAATAATTTTCTCAAATCTATTGCGGATTACAAAGGTGAGTGGTTACTTGTTGGATTTACTGAACCTTATTGCGATTAATTATCAACATTATCGAATATTAATTTTAGACTTAAAAGATTTTTTCTATTATTTTTCTTAGAATATTTTTTTTCTCTGTATCTGTATGGATATTATATAATTGCTATATTAATTCAGGATATCTTTACTGAGGTTGTAATAATGCTTTTATAAGGTTGTGAGATTTGTAGTGTGTGAAAAAATCTTATAATATCTCTTTACTATCAAACAAACAAATATATTTTTACAAATCCAGTTAGAAATTATAGCGGTTACCACATTTTAAACGAAAAAAAATATTTCTTTAGATGTTCAATAGTTAATTTATTTTTGTCCTTAACTTCTTTTATTGGTAAAGAAATATTTTTAGAATGATCTTGTCAGGAAAAAAACTATTTTGTTGAAAGAAAGTAATACTATTTGTATTATAAATAATTATTTTAATGTAATTACTTGTAAGCCACAAATTTTTTATATAACAGCAAACCAAAGAACTTGGATTTACCGCAACCTTATTGAGACTGTTATGCACATTTCTTTTTAGCATTAATCTATTAACATATATATGACATTTCTTTACCGTATTATATTAACAATAAGAAAAGTTTTTTCAAACTTCGTGTATTAACCTCCTTCAGCTTTATATCAGTACGATAAGTGTAACAGTAAGAGAAACTAATTATAATATAATTTATTGTCATAAAAATGCACACATGAATACGTAGCCACATGAGACTCGCTCAAATAATAAATTACAGTAAATAAGTCTATAAACAGGTAAGCTATATTTTTAAGCGTGTTCCGAAATAAATAAAAAATAACTTGTATTACGTAGAATAACAGTGTAACTTATATTTTAGAGATGGCCGCTTATTTGAGGATGCTCGTGGTTTTAACCAAGGTAAAACTTAATACTAAACCACTAGCAGTAGATTAGACCAAGTATTAGCACTGGTAGCACAAGTAAATGGTTTAAAGAGATTTAAACTGCGGCACTAAGAGAGACACAATTTTCATTAGTTTATTCTCAGTCATTTCGTGGTTTTCAAAATTGGTGCAAGTCAAGTCACCACACGCATCAGAATTTGTTTTGATTAACACCTATACAAGGTTTTACCAATAATTAAAAAGAAACTACGACGACTTTGTATAAAATAATTAAAATTTACTATAATCGATATATTATATATAAAATATATATAACCTGTTTTTTTAAATCAAATATTCATGTAATAAAGAGTTAAAATTACTTTTATTACACCCTTTTTAATTTAAATAATATTTATTTTTAAAGCGAAGTTGCTCTCGTTATTATTTTCTATAATTATATCTCGACTTCATCGCAGACAGCTCGTGATCCTGATTGTTCCTCCGCTTCTTGAGATTATTATCTTTGTCATCATTGCGTGAAGATATTGGAATTCCTTCTTTAGGTATGAAGGCGCATTTGGATCATTTAAGATTGAATAGAGGAGATTAAGTATTCTAGAGCTACGCCTCTGTCGAATAGTGAGCCATTTAAGTTTAGTGCGAAATTGAGAAACATGATCATACTTACGTAAGCCGAAGATGTAGCGGAGACAGTTGTTAAGGAGGCGCTCTAACTTGTTGAGAAGATCATTGTTTAGGTCTGGATGTCTATCACAGAGCGCTTATGCAAAGCTTACTTGATAATACATAACACTTGAAAGTACTAAGAGTGTTATTTTATAGAGTATGAATACATTATACCTCTATGTTATTACGTCAATTACAGTTATTAATGTTGACTAAAAAATACATTAATAGTTCATTTACAATCAGAAGGAATAAATTGAATAATGGAAAAATGAATAATTATAATTAGATAATGAACAACAATAAATGTCGTATGTTCACTTTATTATTATTACTAGCTTTTGCCCGCGACTTCGTCCGCGTTTCCGTCGTTTTTCGAAAAAAAATTAGCAGATGTCCTCCCTCATAGTTTTGACGTAACAGGCAGATTCACTTTCGTATTTTAGAAGGGCAATAGTAATATAATATGCCAATCCACAAAACTGTTGAAAAATATAAGTAACCGCAGAATATTATAATATACCCACGCTATACCCACGACTCGGTCAGCGTGTAACTCCTTGTTTTTTATTAAGATAATATATTGCTAATATTTTTAGATCAAATTAAAATGTTTCAGCGCAAAGCTTCTGGGTAGACTATGTTAAGAGTCGACCCGTCCGGCACGTGAACGTAAAGATTCCTAGAATTGCTAACCCGGGAAAGAGCGACGTATAATTGACCATGCGAGAAACAGCTAACACCGAGATCTACTCCAGCAACACGAAAAGTCTGCCCTTGAGCTTTATTGATAGTCATGGCATAGCACACCGATACTGGGAATTGCGTTCTTTTAAATTGGAATGGAAAATTATTTGGTATTATGGGAATTCTGGGAATAAAGACAGTTTCTCCTGCACCGCAACCTGTTAAAATTTGAGCCTCGATTACATTTTGTTGCAACTGGGTTACTTTTAGCCGAGTTCCATTGCAAAGTTGAGGTGGTCTTAAATTTCGGAGCAGAATTATCGGTATGCCAATTTTTAAACAAATTATATGAGAAGGTAGTCCAGGCATACTTAAAGAATTTAAAAATTCTATCGGGTAATTAGTGGCTTCTTGTTCATCAACCATTCTATTTATTGAACTATAAACTTTGCTTTCTCCCTGTATATTAGACAGTATTTTATTATTAATTTCAGATGCCTGGTCATTGCGAGGAGTCAAAATGGACCTTTCGCAAAGCCAAGAATTGTCCCTATTTAATATAATTGTTATGTCACCGTAAACCGAAGATATAAGATGTTGTTGGGATTGCACTATACAACATAACTCAGGTGTCAGAATAAGTTTTCCTTGGTGTAGTTGTGGATAGGTACCTTCACCAATCTTCAATAATGTATCAGAAAATTCACGATTATCTGCGTTGTCTCCAGTTCTCACTCGCATATTTATAGTCAAATGCACCGATTGTATATCACGCCACAAATAAGAGCTTTTCAGGCAAGCCCTAATCTCATCAGCTCGGGTTCCCCGTGGTATTACCGGTAAGGTTTGTCGGAAATCACCACAAAATAAAACCGTAATACCGCCCATTGGTCGATCATTTTGTCTTATGTCCCTTAGAGTTCTGTCTACTGCTTCTACTCCTTTTCGATGGGCCATCGTACATTCATCCCATACGATTAAATTACACTCACGCAATACCTTAGCTTTGTCGCTATTTCTTGAAATACTACAGGTTGGACTTTCCGTGCGATCTAAATTAATTGGTATTTTAAACATAGTGTGAGCAGTCTTACCTCCTGGTAGCAATGTTGCAGCTATACCTGATGAAGCCACGGCAAGAGCGATTTTACGCTGATTTCGAACATAAGCTAATATTAATTTAGTCAAAAAAGTTTTCCCAGTTCCTCCAGGTGCATCTAAAAACCATATTGTTCCTAAATTATTCTGCACACTCTCGCACACGCGATCATAGACTAAGCGTTGTTCTGCAGTCATCATTGGGACACCGTTTTCTAATGTTACCAGCAGTTCCATTGGGTTGTAACCAATCTCTGCGGAATATTCCCTATTGGTAACCTCTCCGACTGAGGTTGGCGTTGGCAAACCATATTCACAAAGTGATTTACCGCCTACTGCTGTTAAGTCTTCCTGAAGAGCTAATAAGCACTGATTTATAGCCAGATCTCGAAAATTATCATTAGTTGCGCCTTCATTATTGTGAGATAAATTCCGAAGAAAGTCTTCTGCAAATTTTTCTTTATATTTTTCCCATAATTGGACAGGATCAGATAAATTACAAAAATGTGAGTAATGTTACAAATAAATGGCGTAACCGTCGTGGATTATCACTAACACAGGATTCTGCTAAAGCGTCATCCCAATGTTGATCATTTTCAAGCAAATGACGCGCTTGGCAAGCTGCATGATAAGTTGGATAAACAACATCGTCTACTTTTCTCAAATCTATAAATGATGTTGGTCCTCGCACTGTATGTAATAATAATCTCAAATAAAAACACTCTGCGTTGTTAGGATGAACAGTATACACTCTACCAAGAACATGTTCTTTGAAAATACCTGTCTCGCCATCTACAGGCCTGCCTCGGCGTCTACGGTTAAAGACACCTCGTTGTTTATCGTAGGTATAATACGATGGAACTTCTTCATACAAAAGAGACTTTGCGAAATTATCAGTTTGGCAAAGTCGAAAGAATGCCAATAAAGTTGTTTGTCTAGGGTTCTCTAATCGTTCTGTAACATTTTCGGCGTTAAAATATATACGTTGACCGCCTTCCAGATGAACATCCAGATGGGTCACAGGTGGATATTTTTCGTGAATATTAAAACTTAAGATCCGCCACACAGCTTCTGAAGAGCTGATATATCTGCCTGACTGAAATCTAGTAACTTCATCATGTTCATTTCTTAACGCAAACGTAGCTTGGTCACTGCCCTTGTTAATGTACTTACAAATATATTTAATTGACTCTACACTATTACACATTTCTACATTTATGTGAGCTTGAAATGCTCTGGACAATACAGGCGAATACGGAACGACCCACCTATTATCTAAAGTAACCTGTTGTCCAGACATTCGCTTTTCAACAGTAAAACCACCATTGTCTCTTGAACGGCGACGATATAATGGGTATCCATCATGTCCTGTTACAGTTTCATCCACTAATGCTTTTGGATACCTTTTAGTGCAACGACCGTCTTGCATGCAAGGAGCATTTGCGTTAAATGCACCACATGGACCATGTATCATATGAGTTTTAACAATGTCGTATAACAGGGGATCTGCAGTCGGATCTGGAATTTCAGCACTGATTAATCTGTCTACATCATTAGGTCGAACCTTATCTTTTAACCAAAGCAAGATATGTGCGTGAGGTAAGCCGCGTTTTTGCCACTCAACACTATACATATAACACAATACTTCTCCAAAAATGTTATCTTTGGTAAGAAGATCTATCATTGATTTTAATTTTAAATGAAACACTCTTGCAATAATATCATGGCGGTCATGCGGTGCCTGACCCTCAAGAAGCTCCCGAGTGATTTCATCCCACTTGGGATTGGTAGTTACAGTAACAAATAAGTCGGGACGTCCATATTTTCTTACGTAACAAAAAGCGTCTTGAGTACGTTCATGCATGTAGCGTGGACCACCAGTAAAAGAAGAGGGTAAAATAACTAAACGATCCATATTCACAGTATCGTTATCTTGCTGCATGGCATCGCGAAGGTGCACGTATTCTTCAGCGCGCAGCTGCCTTTGATTAGATCGTATATAAACTAATCTTTCGGTTTCAATTTTTGCGTACATGTCAACAATAAACTGATTAAATAAGCCACGAAAACGTTGAAAGTATACCAATCTATTCCGTCTCACTTGCAGGTGGTAACAATAAAATTGAAGGCATGACACCTTTTTATTATAATTAGGTGCGCCTGTGCGCGGATCGGTTTGGTATACAGCGAAATTATAACCATCTTCCCCTCGACAGTATATCATAGGATATTGCAAACTGTCGTAAGCCCTGTGGGTTTCGAAAATACGTTGCAAACGATTGTCTCTGGAACGTATAACGATATCACGCCTATCACATTCCTGGTCGACCAGTACTACAGCAACTTCATTCGTGGATGGAACGTTATGACGCCCAGGGTGTTCCTGAGTTGGACGCTTATCGGCATTTATAACAATTTTATAATTGTTATTACCATCTTGAGAAAGGGCTTCTAATGCCGATTTAAAACTGCATACGTACGAATTAACCTGATGTAACATGTTCTGAAGTTGTGAAATGAGTTCAGTATTTAAATTCGGAAAATATTGATTTCTTATATTCGACTGTTCGTTGTAATCGGATACAAAATATATTTGAAGAAATTTAGGTTGTTCTTCAGGTAAAAGGGACCCTATCAAATGGTAAACCTGACCTTGTACCTTAAAAGTAGGCATGAAAGGGCCTTCTGAGATTTGTTTAGCACCAAAGGATGTCATTTGGAATGCACTATTATAAGTGCGAATATTATCTAAAAACTGTTTGGATTGCAAATGTTCCCCTAAAAGTAGTGATTTTAAAGGTTCCGGTGGGTCTTCGAACGAAGGCAAATTTATTTTACCTCCAGAACAACAGAAACCAGCAGACTCCTTCCTCCACTTCGAAGCATTACAAAAGGAACATACTACGTTCATATCGCCTATTTCAGAAGATGATCTGTAATCAATTGTGAGGTTATAAGCAAACCCACTTTTATATTTATCGGACCACGCCACCGAATTTGTAGATTGATCTACCACGTGTATATCTAAGTCATTAAGACCATGTCGAAATCTATCTGCAGTAAGACGGGCCTCTCGCTGTTCTTCTGTTTCAAGCGACCGAATATTTTCAATTCTTAATCTTTCATTAGATAAAGTAATCAATTGTTCTTGTCTCAAAGAATTGTAATAATCGCGTCCCGACTCTAGTCGTTGTTCATGCTCATGTTCATCTTCAAGAGATCGAATCATGTTATGGTGCGCCCTATCATTTGTCAAACGGTCTTGATATTGAGTAAAAGTTTCAGATTCTCGAGACAAAATATGACGTTCGCGATCAGCTGTAAGCCGTAATTCCCTCTCAGTGAAGGTTTCGGACTCGCGAGATAAAATATAACGTTCATGGTCAGCTGTAAGCCGTAATTCCCTCTCAGTGAAGGTTTCGGACTCGCGAGATAAAATATGACGATCGCGGTCAGCTGTAAGCCGTAATTCCCTCTCAGTGAAGGTTTCAGACTCGCGAGATAATGTATGCCGTTCGCGGTCAGCTGTGAGTCGCAATTCTCGTTGTAAAGCAGTTTCAGCTTCTCGGGATAACGCATGTTGTTCCCGGTCAATGGAACGCCTTAGCTCTCGTTGAGAAGAGCTTTGAGAAGCCCGTGTTGTAGCTCGTCTCGCTCTTTCAGCTGCTAATCGCATCTCTCTTTCTGGAGAGCTTTCATTAGCTCGAGATGTTGAGGCACTAACTCTCATAGAGTTTAACCGATGTGCTCTTTCCTCTTCCGATTCTTGAGAACGCGTCATTCTCATTCTCCTAGCTTGACTCGAAGTTCGAGATAAAGATGGTCGTTTTTTAGGTGGCATCGTTTATTTTATTTTTAATCGACGGTAACTTAAATTCTATTTAGTTACCCAACAAAAAACTTACGTCAGAGGTCCTAACTATAGCTAAGTATATAATAAATAGAATATAAATCTAAGTGCCTATTAAAACTAAAATAATATTCTAATCGAATTATAAATATGTACGTAGGTACCTACAAATTACAAAAGAATAAAAAATGAAAATAAAGCTATACTTAATGCGTGTGCAATACTATCTACACTTACCTACTTCACTTAAAAATGAATAATAAGAAATACCTACAACTACTGTAATTAATCAAAGTACCTATGCTAATACAAAAAAAACCTTAGATGTTCTAAGTACAGCTGCTATATAATAAAAAAATATAAATCTAAGTGCCTATTTAAACTTAAATACCTAATATTCTAATAGAATTAAACTAAGAAATATGTACCTACCTACCTACAACTTAGGTACAAAAAAAAAAAGAAATGAAAATAAAGCTAAAACACGTGTGCAGTATAGGTAGATAGTAGGCAATATCTACCTATACCTACTTCACTTAAAAATAAATAAAAAATACCTATGAATACTATAATTAATAAAAGTACCTACCTACGCTTTTATCTACTCAATACAAAAAAAACTAAACATAAAATGCCCAAAACTAACCTATCAGTAACTAAAAATCTAACAATAATCTAATCTATCTATCTATTATCTAATCTAAAAATCGAATCTAAATCTACTTAAAAAGAAATAAAATAGGAACTATTAATAGTTAAGAATTTAAACAAAACTAAAACTAATTTAGAAAATAACAACAAAAGAAATTAAAATAAACTATTTAAAGACAAAAAGTCGCGCTGATAAGCACGGTTTATAAAATAACAATTATTGTCTGTCAATAAAGTTCAACACTCTGAACGCATCAACAGCCAAATATTGAATGACGCTTGCGCTCGCCTCCCGCCCCTTTTATACTCTGCCGCCGCGAGCCCCGTCGAGCGCGGCAACCGTTACGCAAAAATAATCCTTATAGCTTGATTCACTATTCACGCGCGATGTCTTGTTGGCGTATTTCATGTAAGTAAGTATAAGTTTGGTGTTTCTATACCGATTTCAATGATTCTTTTTTTATTGAATTGGTGCTAATGTTTATTTTTTTTTTAATTAGGAATGATGGTGAGCATTATTGGTTTTATAAACGTAAAAGTAAACAAATATAATAAGAAATCTCCGAACTGCTAAGCTATCGAGAGTTATGCGTGTTATTGTGAGTTAACTATAAAAGGTAGATATATGCTGTCTTGGAATATTTTTCGTGTATTTTTATGTAGAATATTTCCGTTATACATAGTTTCTATGTAGCTCTAACCATTAAGGCTGCACACGCGACGGAAGCTTAAAAAATCAAGCAACTTCTCCCATTTTCTCAACATTTCCTTTCACTGCTCTGCTCCTATTCATTGTAGTGTGATGAAAAGTATACTATTACCTGCCCAGGAGTATAAAGAATAATTGTACTAAGTTTCGTTAAAATCCGTCGAGTAGTTTTTTTTTCTATAAATAACATACAAACAGACAGACAGACAGACAGACAGACAAAAATTTTTTTAACTGCATTTTTGGCACCAGTATCGAACACTAATCACCCCCTGCTACTTATTTTGTAAATATATTTCATGTACAGAATTGACCTCTCTACAGATTTATTATAAGTATAGATAAAAAGTAAAATAAAAATAAAAAAAAGTATTGTTTGAACAGAGTTGTTTTATTTTAAAATAGTTGCTAAACGACAATCCATATATTTCCCAGTACTAGAGAATTACTGTACGGTTTGTTGTTAATTTTAGCGTACTGGGTTATTGGAGTCAATATAAAAGAGGTTTCTCATTCCGGAATTATTTCTAATTGATATGATTTATAATAACTATAGAAATAAAAATATTTTTGTACTGTAGTGGCTTAGTTAGCTTCAGTTTTTATAGTCATTGCAAGTTCCCCTTTGAGATGTCCGTGTTAATACACGACAATTGATTGACTAATGTCAAAGTAACTTGAATATCTTAACATTTGTTGAGATTACATATTAAATAAAATTCTAATTAGTCATCCGCAGCTGTGTGTTAATACACACGCCTGTCTTGTTTCATTTAATATTCAGCAAACAAATACTAATTTATTAGTCTGTCTTAAATTATTTAAATTATAATAATAAAGTAATTTATGCGTTGAAAATGTCTACATTTTAAATTATAATACTGGTATAAATACTATACTTTGTAGTCTAATGTATTGTCTATACTTATAATAAATCTGTAGAGAGGTCAATTCTGTACATGAAATATATTTACAAAATAAGTAGCAGGGGGTGATTAGTGTTCGATACTGGTGCCAAAAATGCAGTTAAAAAAATTTTTGTCTGTCTGTCTGTCTGTCTGTCTGTTTGTATGTTATTTATAGAAAAAAAAACTACTCGACGGATTTTAACGAAACTTAGTACAATTATTCTTTATACTCCTGGGCAGGTAATAGTATACTTTTCATCACACTACAATGAATAGGAGCAGAGCAGTGAAAGGAAATGTTGAGAAAATGGGAGAAGTTGCTTGATTTTTTAAGCTTCCGTCGCGTGTGCAGCCTTAATGGTTAGAGCTACATAGAAACTATGTATAACGGAAATATTCTACATAAAAATACACGAAAAATATTCCAAGACAGCATATATCTACCTTTTATAGTTAACTCACAATAACACGCATAACTCTCGATAGCTTAGCAGTTCGGAGATTTCTTATTATATTTGTTTACTTTTACGTTTATAAAACCAATAATGCTCACCATCATTCCTAATTAAAAAAAAAATAAACATTAGCACCAATTCAATAAAAAAAGAATCATTGAAATCGGTATAGAAACACCAAACTTATACTTACTTACATGAAATACGCCAACAAGACATCGCGCGTGAATAGTGAATCAAGCTATAAGGATTATTTTTGCGTAACGGTTGCCGCGCTCGACGGGGCTCGCGGCGGCAGAGTATAAAAGGGGCGGGAGGCGAGCGCAAGCGTCATTCAATATTTGGCTGTTGATGCGTTCAGAGTGTTGAACTTTATTGACAGACAATAATTGTTATTTTATAAACCGTGCTTATCAGCGCGACTTTTTGTCTTTAAATAGTTTATTTTAATTTCTTTTGTTGTTATTTTCTAAATTAGTTTTAGTTTTGTTTAAATTCTTAACTATTAATAGTTCCTATTTTATTTCTTTTTAAGTAGATTTAGATTCGATTTTTAGATTAGATAATAGATAGATAGATTAGATTATTGTTAGATTTTTAGTTACTGATAGGTTACTTTTGGGCATTTTATGTTTAGTTTTTTTTGTATTGAGTAGATAAAAGCGTAGGTAGGTACTTTTATTAATTATAGTATTCATAGGTATTTTTTATTTATTTTTAAGTGAAGTAGGTATAGGTAGATATTGCCTACTATCTACCTATACTGCACACGTGTTTTAGCTTTATTTTCATTTCTTTTTTTTTTGTACCTAAGTTGTAGGTAGGTAGGTACATATTTCTTAGTTTAATTCTATTAGAATATTAGGTATTTAAGTTTAAATAGGCACTTAGATTTATATTTTTTTATTATATAGCAGCTGTACTTAGAACATCTAAGGTTTTTTTTGTATTAGCATAGGTACTTTGATTAATTACAGTAGTTGTAGGTATTTCTTATTATTCATTTTTAAGTGAAGTAGGTAAGTGTAGATAGTATTGCACACGCATTAAGTATAGCTTTATTTTCATTTTTTATTCTTTTGTAATTTGTAGGTACCTACGTACATATTTATAATTCGATTAGAATATTATTTTAGTTTTAATAGGCACTTAGATTTATATTCTATTTATTATATACTTAGCTATAGTTAGGACCTCTGACGTAAGTTTTTTGTTGGGTAACTAAATAGAATTTAAGTTACCGTCGATTAAAAATAAAATAAACGATGCCACCTAAAAAACGACCATCTTTATCTCGAACTTCGAGTCAAGCTAGGAGAATGAGAATGACGCGTTCTCAAGAATCGGAAGAGGAAAGAGCACATCGGTTAAACTCTATGAGAGTTAGTGCCTCAACATCTCGAGCTAATGAAAGCTCTCCAGAAAGAGAGATGCGATTAGCAGCTGAAAGAGCGAGACGAGCTACAACACGGGCTTCTCAAAGCTCTTCTCAACGAGAGCTAAGGCGTTCCATTGACCGGGAACAACATGCGTTATCCCGAGAAGCTGAAACTGCTTTACAACGAGAATTGCGACTCACAGCTGACCGCGAACGGCATACATTATCTCGCGAGTCTGAAACCTTCACTGAGAGGGAATTACGGCTTACAGCTGACCGCGAACGTCATATTTTATCTCGCGAGTCCGAAACCTTCACTGAGAGGGAATTACGGCTTACAGCTGACCACGAACGTCATATTTTATCTCGCGAGTCCGAAACCTTCACTGAGAGGGAATTACGGCTTACAGCTGATCGCGAACGTCATATTTTGTCTCGAGAATCTGAAACTTTTACTCAATATCAAGACCGTTTGACAAATGATAGGGCGCACCATAACATGATTCGATCTGTTGAAGATGAACATGAGCATGAACAACGACTAGAGTCGGGACGCGATTATTACAATTCTTTGAGACAAGAACAATTGATTACTTTATCTAATGAAAGATTAAGAATTGAAAATATTCGGTCGCTTGAAACAGAAGAACAGCGAGAGGCCCGTCTTACTGCAGATAGATTTCGACATGGTCTTAATGACTTAGATATACACGTGGTAGATCAATCTACAAATTCAGTGGCGTGGTCCGATAAATATAAAAGTGGGTTTGCTTATAACCTCACAATTGATTACAGATCATCTTCTGAAATAGGCGATATGAACGTAGTATGTTCCTTTTGTAATGCTTCGAAGTGGAGGAAGGAGTCTGCTGGTTTCTGTTGTTCTGGAGGTAAAATAAATTTGCCTTCGTTCGAAGACCCACCGGAACCTTTAAAATCACTACTTTTAGAGGAACATTTGCAATCCAAACAGTTTTTAGATAATATTCGCACTTATAATAGTGCATTCCAAATGACATCCTTTGGTGCTAAACAAATCTCAGAAGGCCCTTTCATGCCTACTTTTAAGGTACAAGGTCAGGTTTACCATTTGATAGGGTCCCTTTTGCCTGAAGAACAACCTAAATTTCTTCAAATATATTTTGTATCCGATTACAACGAACAGTCGAATATAAGAAATCAATATTTTCCGAATTTAAATACTGAACTCATTTCACAACTTCAGAACATGTTACATCAGGTTAATTCGTACGTATGCAGTTTCAAATCGGCATTAGAAGCCCTTTCTCAAGATGGTAATAACAATTATAAAATTGTTATAAATGCCGATAAGCGTCCAACTCAGGAACACCCTGGGCGTCATAACGTTCCATCCACGAATGAAGTTGCTGTAGTACTGGTCGACCAGGAATGTGATAGGCGTGATATCGTTATACGTTCCAGAGACAATCGTTTGCAACGTATTTTCGAAACCCACAGGGCTTACGACAGTTTGCAATATCCTATGATATACTGTCGAGGGGAAGATGGTTATAATTTCGCTGTATACCAAACCGATCCGCGCACAGGCGCACCTAATTATAATAAAAAGGTGTCATGCCTTCAATTTTATTGTTACCACCTGCAAGTGAGACGGAATAGATTGGTATACTTTCAACGTTTTCGTGGCTTATTTAATCAGTTTATTGTTGACATGTACGCAAAAATTGAAACCGAAAGATTAGTTTATATACGATCTAATCAAAGGCAGCTGCGCGCTGAAGAATACGTGCACCTTCGCGATGCCATGCAGCAAGATAACGATACTGTGAATATGGGTCGTTTAGTTATTTTACCCTCTTCTTTTACTGGTGGTCCACGCTACATGCATGAACGTACTCAAGACGCTTTTTGTTACGTAAGAAAATATGGACGTCCCGACTTATTTGTTACTGTAACTACCAATCCCAAGTGGGATGAAATCACTCGGGAGCTTCTTGAGGGTCAGGCACCGCATGACCGCCATGATATTATTGCAAGAGTGTTTCATTTAAAATTAAAATCAATGATAGATCTTCTTACCAAAGATAACATTTTTGGAGAAGTATTGTGTTATATGTATAGTGTTGAGTGGCAAAAACGCGGCTTACCTCACGCACATATCTTGCTTTGGTTAAAAGATAAGGTTCGACCTAATGATGTAGTCAGATTAATCAGTGCTGAAATTCCAGATCCGACTGCAGATCCCCTGTTATACGACATTGTTAAAACTCATATGATACATGGTCCATGTGGTGCATTTAACGCAAATGCTCCTTGCATGCAAGACGGTCGTTGCACTAAAAGGTATCCAAAAGCATTAGTGGATGAAACTGTAACAGGACATGATGGATACCCATTATATCGTCGCCGTTCAAGAGACAATGGTGGTTTTACTGTTGAAAAGCGAATGTCTGGACAACAGGTTACTTTAGATAATAGGTGGGTCGTTCCGTATTCGCCTGTATTGTCCAGAGCATTTCAAGCTCACATAAATGTAGAAATGTGTAATAGTGTAGAGTCAATTAAATATATTTGTAAGTACATTAACAAGGGCAGTGACCAAGCTACGTTTGCGTTAAGAAATGAACATGATGAAGTTACTAGATTTCAGTCAGGCAGATATATCAGCTCTTCAGAAGCTGTGTGGCGGATCTTAAGTTTTAATATTCACGAAAGATATCCACCTGTGACCCATCTGGATGTTCATCTGGAAGGCGGTCAACGTATATATTTTAACGCCGAAAATGTTACAGAACGATTAGAGAACCCTAGACAAACAACTTTATTGGCATTCTTTCGACTTTGCCAAACTGATAATTTCGCAAAGTCTCTTTTGTATGAAGAAGTTCCATCGTATTATACCTACGATAAACAACGAGGTGTCTTTAACCGTAGACGCCGAGGCAGGCCTGTAGATGGCGAGACAGGTATTTTCAAAGAACATGTTCTTGGTAGAGTGTATACTGTTCATCCTAACAACGCAGAGTGTTTTTATTTGAGATTATTATTACATACAGTGCGAGGACCAACATCATTTATAGATTTGAGAAAAGTAGACGATGTTGTTTATCCAACTTATCATGCAGCTTGCCAAGCGCGTCATTTGCTTGAAAATGATCAACATTGGGATGACGCTTTAGCAGAATCCTGTGTTAGTGATAGTCCACGACGGTTACGCCATTTATTTGTAACATTACTCACATTTTTTAATTTATCTGATCCTGTCCAATTATGGGAAAAATATAAAGAAAAATTTGCAGAAGACTTTCTTCGGAATTTATCTCACAATAATGAAGGCGCAACTAATGATAATTTTCGAGATCTGGCTATAAATCAGTGCTTATTAGCTCTTCAGGAAGACTTAACAGCAGTAGGCGGTAAATCACTTTGTGAATATGGTTTGCCAACGCCAACCTCAGTCGGAGAGGTTACCAATAGGGAATATTCCGCAGAGATTGGTTACAACCCAATGGAACTGCTGGTAACATTAGAAAACGGTGTCCCAATGATGACTGCAGAACAACGCTTAGTCTATGATCGCGTGTGCGAGAGTGTGCAGAATAATTTAGGAACAATATGGTTTTTAGATGCACCTGGAGGAACTGGGAAAACTTTTTTGACTAAATTAATATTAGCTTATGTTCGAAATCAGCGTAAAATCGCTCTTGCCGTGGCTTCATCAGGTATATCTGCAACATTGCTACCAGGAGGTAAGACTGCTCACACTATGTTTAAAATACCAATTAATTTAGATCGCACGGAAAGTCCAACCTGTAGTATTTCAAGAAATAGCGACAAAGCTAAGGTATTGCGTGAGTGTAATTTAATCGTATGGGATGAATGTACGATGGCCCATCGAAAAGGAGTAGAAGCAGTAGACAGAACTCTAAGGGACATAAGACAAAATGATCGACCAATGGGCGGTATTACGGTTTTATTTTGTGGTGATTTCCGACAAACCTTACCGGTAATACCACGGGGAACCCGAGCTGATGAGATTAGGGCTTGCCTGAAAAGCTCTTATTTGTGGCGTGATATACAATCGGTGCATTTGACTATAAATATGCGAGTGAGAACTGGAGACAACGCAGATAATCGTGAATTTTCTGATACATTATTGAAGATTGGTGAAGGTACCTATCCACAACTACACCAAGGAAAACTTATTCTGACACCTGAGTTATGTTGTATAGTGCAATCCCAACAACATCTTATATCTTCGGTTTACGGTGACATAACAATTATATTAAATAGGGACAATTCTTGGCTTTGCGAAAGGTCCATTTTGACTCCTCGCAATGACCAGGCATCTGAAATTAATAATAAAATACTGTCTAATATACAGGGAGAAAGCAAAGTTTATAGTTCAATAAATAGAATGGTTGATGAACAAGAAGCCACTAATTACCCGATAGAATTTTTAAATTCTTTAAGTATGCCTGGACTACCTTCTCATATAATTTGTTTAAAAATTGGCATACCGATAATTCTGCTCCGAAATTTAAGACCACCTCAACTTTGCAATGGAACTCGGCTAAAAGTAACCCAGTTGCAACAAAATGTAATCGAGGCTCAAATTTTAACAGGTTGCGGTGCAGGAGAAACTGTCTTTATTTCCAGAATTCCCATAATACCAAATAATTTTCCATTCCAATTTAAAAGAACGCAATTCCCAGTATCGGTGTGCTATGCCATGACTATCAATAAAGCTCAAGGGCAGACTTTTCGTGTTGCTGGAGTAGATCTCGGTGTTAGCTGTTTCTCGCATGGTCAATTATACGTCGCTCTTTCCCGGGTTAGCAATTCTAGGAATCTTTACGTTCACGTGCCGGACGGGTCGACTCTTAACATAGTCTACCCAGAAGCTTTGCGCTGAAACATTTTAATTTGATCTAAAAATATTAGCAATATATTATCTTAATAAAAAACAAGGAGTTACACGCTGACCGAGTCGTGGGTATAGCGTGGGTATATTATAATATTCTGCGGTTACTTATATTTTTCAACAGTTTTGTGGATTGGCATATTATATTACTATTGCCCTTCTAAAATACGAAAGTGAATCTGCCTGTTACGTCAAAACTATGAGGGAGGACATCTGCTAATTTTTTTTCGAAAAACGACGGAAACGCGGACGAAGTCGCTTGCAAAAGCTAGTTCTATTATAAAGTATTAGTAAGCAAATATTTAATATATTTGAAGGACTTGTAAAATTATATTAAAACCAATTATATTGTATATAATCAAATATAACTTAACTGTTAATAAATTATATGACAGCTAAAAGGTGAATGATACCGACTTGATTAACACTAATTACATAGTAGCAACATTGTGAAATGTTTTCATTTATTTCCTCCACGATCACTAAAGGAGTCGTTAACGACGCTGTGTGACTTCATTAAATCTGAAATAATAATGAGGTAAACCTAAATAAGCAATTAATTCCTTTACATTAAGATCGTCATTACTAGATGTCACATTATGAAATAAATTATGTCTCAGGAGGAGGAGGAGGAGGAGGTAATCTCTTTAAATAAAACTGTTTTTTTATTCCAATTATACCAACTTTTGATTTGTTTTTATTATAATAAAGTTCAAGTAATTAAAATAACTTTTTAAGATTGTCAATATGATTGTTGGCCAAACCGAATACCTAAAATACATTTAAATACTACATTTTTTACTTTCCAAGAATAAATAAATATTATTCCGCTCCTTCAGCGCGTGATGACAAAGATAATAATATCAAGAAGCGGAGGAACAATCAGGATCACGAGCTGTCTGCGATGAAGTCGAGATATTATTATACAAAATAATAACGAGAGCAGCTTCGCTTTAAAAATAAGAATTACTTAAATTAAAAAGGGTGAAATAAAAGTATTGTTATCTTTGTACTACAAGAATATTTGTTTTAATAAAAACCGATTATGTGTAATATGAATATTCATATTTCACTATAACTACATATCTAGTTATAGTAAATTTTAATTATTTTATACAAAGCCGTCGCAGTTTCAGGTTCTTGTAATTACAATAAGGATATTTTTTTAATGTGTTGCTGTCAGCCCTACCGGCCATCACAGTGTCTCCGGTGGACTGGACGGGTGCAGAGACCCGCCCTTGAAAAGGGCCTGAAGGGCGTTTAAATATTGGTAAAAATTCTAGTAATGGCAATCACCAAAACAAATCCTGATACGTCTGGCGACTTGACTTGCACGATTTATGAAAAGCCATGAAATGACTTAGAATAAGCTAATAAAAATTGTGTCTCTCTTAGTGCCGCAGTTTAAATCTCTTTAAATCATTTACCTGTGCTCCTTACTACTACTAATACTTGGTCTAAGCTACTGCTCGTGGTTTAAACTGAGTATTGACTTGGTCTAAGCCAAACATGCGTCAAATATAACGGCCATCTCAATTCAATTTTTTATTTTAATTTCGGGACATGCTTAGAAATGTTGTTTACCTGTGTACATACTTATTTACTGTAATTTATTATTTGGGCAGGTTTCATGTGGATACGTTTTCGTGTGTGCATTTTTATGATAATAAATCGAAATGAAATATGCTCATTTTAATTTAATCATTTGTTTTCAACAAAACAGATTTATTTTCTTAACACGATCATTCCAAAAATATTCCTGTAGCAATAAAAGAAGTTTAGGATAGAAATAAATTAACTATTTAACCTAACCTAATCTAAAGTAATATTTTTTTCTGTTTTAAATGTGATAACCCCTAAAATTTCTAACTGTATTTGTAAAAACATTTTTGTTGGTGATACTAAATAGGCTATTATAAGATTTGTTTTACATACTACAAACATTATAAAAGCGTTCTTAGAACCTCAATAAATATATCTTGAATAAATATAGCAATTATATAATATACATATGGATACAAAGAAAAAAATTATTCTACGAAAAATAATAGAAAAAACTTCTAAATCTAAAATTAATATCCAATAATTTTACATTAATCGCAATAAGGTTCGGTAAATCCAATAAGTAACCACTCGTCTTTTGTAATCCGCAATAACTTTGAGAAAATTATTAAATATTTCAAGAGAATTAATACACAAGTGGAATTATGAAAGCAGCTTTATTCGTAGCTTCGATAGTAATTGTGCTTAAAATGTATTAATTGTGTTACAAAAATACAAAGGTTCAATAAAAAATTTAACCGCTTTTGAAAAGTTCTTTAGAATCTATCGTTATAATATTTTTTTCATTTATTGTAGTTGCTTCATTCCATTAAGTTATAAGTTGAAAGTCGTCCGTTCATTTCTGTATCGGTATTAACTCCCTAGGGATAAAAATTTAATATAAAATTGGAGATGAACTTTTCAAATTACTAAGAAATTGATTATGAAACTGGGTCATCTTTCATGAGTTCTTTTAAGATTCTCTATAAAATAGATTTTTTTTTAAATATATTGCCATATATATTTTTTACCAAATATTGAATAGAGAGTTTTAAGAAATTCTAATTTTTTCATACTTTTAATTATTGATTTAAATCTTGGTTTTAGGTAAATATTTTTAGCTTATAATAATTAGAAACTTCGAGCTGTCTGGCAACTTTACACTCTCAGCAGAACTTGTATCTGCACTTCGCTTTACCTAACAATATGATTGAATTAAAAAAATACAATTTTGATTATCTCAAATATTTGTATTTCCAACATATTTATTTGTGTTTTTTATTGTAATATTTCTTACGATGCCAGTGATTGTAAAATATTTACAGAAATTTATATAATTATAATTTATACGTTTAAAACAAATAAAACCTGTCAATTCCATAAAAAGGCAAATTAAGCAACTTTAAGATACAAATATAGTCTTTGTAGTCTGAAACTTGTAATAGTTTAAAAGCAATTACTTGAAGTAAAACTTCAAGTGCCTAGTCTTAGTACAAAAATGGTGCTGTTAAAAGTTTCAGATATTAAATATTTTCTTTAACATTTTGTCCACTCTAGTCCCTGTTATTTTTTCACGATAATCATAACGTGTACAAAGAATATTCATATTATTCGTCATTATAAAATTTTGTAGAACTTCTAAAATTAGCATATCATTAAGGATTATTTGTAATCATAAGTAGTTGACAAAGTAACCCGTAGTATACGTATATAAATATTGGTCAGCTTACATTTGAAACATTGAATATTATTTTTATTAAATTAAATTTAATCACTCAACAACGTTGTGTTTCAATCACGAACGTTATATGAATATATTCATCGGTACAGTGTTTATAAATAAAATTATCAGACATTATACATGACGAATCAAACCAATAACCTCTTTTTAATACTTTGTAAGGTCAAGGAATAATTTAATTTAAACATCAATAAATACAAATTAATCTGTTACTTTTTTGTAAATCAATTTATATTAAGATAGAAAAATACTTCCGTAATATATAATAGTCAGTCGCAGCTTTTAGCTTACACAGAATATACGGACTACATCGATTACTACTTAGTGAGTTTTATAACAGATATACCCTGGTTAACAATACATATTTGTAAATTAATATTTGAACTATACAGATAACTTAACAACTAAAATGTAATAACTATAACATACATTAACTGAATAATCAACAGATACAGTGTCAATGTTTATTAGAGAAAAATTTTCACAGTAAAAGTATTCTTTATTTTGACCCTGACAAGCGATAAGTTAATGACATATTATTAATCCGTAAAGTAGTTTTATTTTACTCTTACAATCATAGTCAAGAAAAATATAAGATATCGTTATCTTAAAAGCTACATGATCGCGATTAATAAAACAGACAATAATATCAAAAAGTATTATTTAGGAATCTGCATTGCGTTACATTGTAGCAATTATTATTATATTTAATATAAAATTTAAAAACATGGTCTCGTAGGTTATAAGTATATTTATTTATCTAAAATCTAAATAGTGTTTTAAGGAAGAATATTAAAATGTTAATATTCTATTCCACCTCGTGCTCGTATAATGCCATTACCTCACAGTAGTTAAATTATAATTTACACACAGGAATATCAATTTAAAATGTAGGTTAACTTAATTTTCATGTTAATTATACAAGTACGAGAAAAGCTTATACAAAAAGTAGCTTATATAAATGAGGATTTAATTTAATAATTATCTAAGAAAGAAAAACTTTAGATAATTAATTGTTAATATTATTCTGACATTATTACAAAAGACTTTTACACACAATTGTCTCCTGCATATAGCCAAAACTGTTGTTATTGAGAAATAGTAAAATGTAATAACAGCGCAATTAACGCGATTATCTAAGATGAAGTAAAAAAATGTGCACTGTTTTAATAAAAAAGAAAACGCTCAATAATTCTCGTCTGTTTATAAACTTCTTTAGTAATTCCAGTGTAATATTAACGTGAGTCGCAGAGTCTTGTAGTCTGACTCGGAAGCACAGATTATTGTTTTGTTTATGAAGGTTTTATCGAATAACTTTTCATGCGATTACGGATCTGAAATGTTTATAATGTCTGTTGTAGAATAACTTGTTTTTATTGTTCTATACGTGTCAAGTATTTAATGTTATATTAAATTTGGAATTTGTTTTTTGGAATGAATAGTTAAATGACTGGGAATGAGTCGCCCTTAATAAAAATGAGACCACTTTATTTCCGTGCTCATGTCATATCAGATTAAAATATATTATATTGATGTTAATATTATAATATTAATAAATCGATGCAATACTTACATTGAGGTATAATTTCCCCACTGCTTTCCTACTTCGGCACCTAATAATGTTATAAGAAACACACTTCTTTTTAGTACAATTCTTTCAGTTTTCAAAATTAACGACATATAAAAATGTTAGAACGATAGAATTAGAATAGAATTTAATAGATGAAATTTAGTTTCAAACCGTCCTCTGCTCTAAATTCTTTTCTTTCAGGTATGCAAAGCCACAGGCATAAGCTAGTACTAATAAAGATGATTGTTGTAAAATAAACGAAACATTAAAATTTAAGTGTAAGATATAATTGAAAACACAATTAAAAAAGTTTTTTACCAATTTTGATGTTAGGTTGACACAATTCGCCCGTCGGTAGCATAAAATATTGAAAAAAATATAACTTTACTCTGTTTGTTAATTTTTCCTTTATACATGTAATATTATTGAGAATTTTGTTAATTTTTTTCACACTTACATACGATATTTATTCGGAATAGCGGATAATTAAATACACTAGAAAATAATAATTCTTTACATAGATTTAGAAGTGGTCTAGAAATTTTGTAAATACGACGCAAAAAGCTTAGAATAAAATAAAGGAAAAGTGTAGAATGTTTTATAGATTTTATATCGTACAATAAAAATATTCAATACATACTAAACGTGAACAACCATTTCACAGGCTCTCATAGATGTACAATACACGCGGGATATTTTATATTGAGGATATAAACACAGTTCAATAATAACAAGAGGTTACTTCTCCAATTAAAGCACCTGTCCGTATTCGACATGATAATCTTTGAGGTTCAGAACGCTCTAATAGCTTGTAATAAAAATACAAATTGAATTATTTTAATCTAATCTTATGAGAGTACCTGATTTTGAATGTATGTATGTATGCAATAACTATTTATACTTCAATATTTTAGGATAATAAAGCTACGAAAATCATAAAGAAAAGGACTAGGTAGTGTTTTTTGTTGACTATCGGGTGAAAAAACACTGTAAATTAAAAAACACTCTAAATATAAAAACAGTAAATAGACATACATTAAATACATACACTTTATAGTAAACCCCGATTGTATAATTATTTATGTTAAAAAAACAGATGGAAAAACTTTAACAAAATATTTTTGATGAATTTGTTTAGATATACTAAAATATTAATATATATATAGTACTCTCCAAACAAATTACAGTTGTTTACTGCGTAACAAAAATCAACAACAACAATATTACAAGAAAATACAAACTATTTGTGTATTCATTTAATGCTATTAATGTTTTTTGTATTTTGTTAATTGTTTAAAATTATTCCTTAACTAAATGAACATAAGATTGATTGAATTTTTATTGCTTGAAGCAAAATTTTAGTAAAGATATAGTTTTGCTTACAAACGATAATGTTTGTACTCGTATTGTGTAGTAGTTATACTGTGACTGTACACGGCACATTGAGGATACTGCGGTACAAGTTGTGATGCATTCTGAACAAGTTTTGGAAAAACTTAATTGAAATTAAAATTCAAAATATCTTTATTCAAGTGGACATTTACACGCACTTTGGAATCGTCAGTTATCACATTACATTACAAAAAAAAGGTCAGTGTTGTCAGTCCGTAAGTAAATTACCACCGGCCGAGCCGGTGAATGCTGCTCTGTTGAGAAGAGCCGGCCAGAAACTCAAAAGTTGCTCTTTTCAAAAGAAAAATGATGTACATTATAATATAAATCCTGCAAATGATTCAACAACTTGAGTTCCACATATTTCGATCCACTAAAAACTCTTGAACGTTATAATAAGATTTATTTAATATTAAATAATAATATAATAATGCCATTAATGTTCGAAAGTATTTACAAACATGCATCGCCATGTTGTATTAACATGCATCGCGCAATCGCTGATTAGACTTTGGTGCAATACATTAAATATATTTAGACTTATAATCCTTTTCTAGAATAGAATATACGTTAAAACAGTGGCTGAACAAAATTTAAAATATGCGAAAAAAAAATTATATATGACTACGTAAATACAAGTATACTTTGATAATACAAATTCAAAAGAAATGTTTACCTAAAACTTCCGTTGGATTTTTAAACTTAAGAAGATTAAATGAACATGTGTGTGTTGTACAGACAAGAACAACAAACTGTGAGGACAGCTCTTTATTTACGACTCACTGCATCGGACTGACTTTATTTATTAAAGAAAACATTTTTGCAGCTTGAACTTATAACTTTTTTACAAATGTTAAATAGATAAAAAACTTCCATTTAGAAACATAAAATCAGCAAGTCACATAAAATAATAAAATGAAGGAGTTTGATTTTAAAGTCAATAAATTGTAAGCATTTGTTGACATTTAACACTAAAACTTAATATACTTTGAAACATATATATATTACGTTGCATGTGTCTATATGCAACGGACATTCTACAAGGTATTTAATGCTGTTAAAAATAGTCAATTGCACCCGTTAGAAGTCAGGGCAAGTTGCTTGTAACACTATATAGTTTAAATATCAAAGTGAAGCATTCATTGCAGAAAAAAGGTTTCATTGATGTTTAGGAAAGAGAAAATATACCAATTTAGAGAAGAATTTAAAAAATATTTGTATAACTTCATTATTTCATATGTGAGGACAAATTGTACTGAACCTTTTTACGAGTATGTGAATAAAAAAGTAAAATGTTTACTTTTCATAGACCAAAAAGATCATCATATTTTTAAGAGTATAATTGGATTGTAATTGAACTGAACTTAGTATATTGGAATTGTCGACTCTTTTTTCATTACCATTCCATTCAAGTACTATTCTAAGTTACTTTATATTTTATTATTATTTTTATTATATATATATTAATAAGTTAATAAGTAAAATTTAAGATAGCTTATAATTAATATTTTCGTTGTTTTTTTTACATAATCCTAATGTGATCCATATAATCTTATCTTGAAAACTTTTTTAGTTAGTATTGGATTTGTGAGTACTTTTATTTGTGATAATTAATGTATTCAGTTTTATACATTACTCTGATAGATGAGACACGTCACATTTATTTTAATACACTTATCTTATATTTAACCTCCAACCTGTCACTTTGACTATATCTATAGTACGATCCTAAAGATTTATAGTTTTGTAACACTGGAATACTTTAGACCGGGATATTTATTACATTCTTTGAAAAACTATTAATATACGATTAAGACTTTTCCCAATTATGGTACTATTAATGTTATTTTTTTTAATACTTTTAATTTTCCCAGCAGACGAATACACCTCTAACAAATCAATCTCATTGCTGTTTGTTTCGTAGTGATATATTGCGTGTAACGAAATCTGCATTTATTATCTATTACATTATTAAAAACATTTATAAACAGGTGTAAATAATTGTAATCTATGAATGTTATGAATTTGCTGTTAAGAAACTGTATCTGAATAGTTTTAAAATATTATCTATTTGCTTCTACTGTAAGTAAATTTATTTCAATCCCAATATATCTATAGCACCTCTCAGTCTGTGATTACTCAATGCTTTTGAGTCACTTGTTTAATGTTTTAAGCATTGTGTCTCTCACGCAGAAGAAGCTGAAGTTCATTGATAGTCGCTTCAATTTGTAATAGGTATACGTTTTATCTTTGTGAAATCTACATTTTTGTGAAGTTAACTGCCTAAGGTTACATATTCGTATTTTATTTGTTCAACTTTGTTCAAAAAGCTTCGTATACCTTTTACGTTTTATTAATATCTTCGATTTTTAGATTCTTCAACGAACGAAGAATTGGCAACACAACCAGGGTGATTTGTTGTATGACATATGTATTGTTAAAACATTAAAATATATGTAATATTTATTATTATTAAAAACATCTAAATGAAATAAAATGATCCAAAATATACAATCATTCTTATCTTATCTAAAGAAATAATATTCTAATTTTCCTCAAATATCAATAAGGTTCTTCCGTATCCAATAAGTAGCCACTCGTCTGTGCTCCGTGACCGCTTTGAGAGGTTTATTGGATATTTTTCAAGGGAATTAAGATTCTATCGCTTAAAAGCTCGAGTTCATTAAAACCACAGCCTCTCCATTTTCAATAAGTATTAAATTCTGGAAATAGGTGACTCGTTCTGGAATGAAAATTCTTTGTCCTCCTTTGTCTTTTAGAATTTTAAATTAAACCTCCGCATATTTATGTATTATGCTTAATGTCGACTTATTTTGTCATCGTTTCCTGCGTCCGCTATTTTAGTTTTATAAGCGTTAATATTTTTTTTTAAGTATAAAATAGTCTGTAATTAGTTTTAAATATAATAAATGTAAGAAAGCCACGCGATATCTCAATACCTTAACGTAATTATTTCACAAATGGATATAACACTTACATTTAGTCTAGTCTTGTACCTACTTAATATATTTTAATATCATATTACCGGAGCAAGGAAATGAAGCGGTCACTTTCTATAACGGACTCATTCCAAGTCATTAACTTTTTCAGTCAAAAGTCGACTTCAGATATTACAGAGAACTAAGCGCTTAGCGACTATTTGGTGGTCGGTATTATGTAATGGGAATTAAAGTACAATATTAAACTAAACGGATTAGAAAATATTATATTTTTTAAAGTTTAATGAGTTTTTTCATGTCTCAGAAAAAAATTGATATGTTGTAACTGCAACATCGATTTAGCAATTCTGAAGGGAATTAGAAATTATTTGTTATTTATACTTATTATATAGTTGTTATAGTGTCATCTATCATACATATATATTTTTTACAAATTATATTAATTTCTTGAGTTTCGTTTTTTTTCTTCCATTTTAAACTAATCACAATTAATCATATTGTATGTAATGAGCGAATAAGCAGACATACCAACGTTAAAATAATAATTTATGTTTTAAAATTGGTTACAATTTTTTTTTATACTTTATACATATTTCTTTCCTTTTAAAATGCGTTATTAATAAAATATCAAGTTATTATTTATAGCTTTGTGTAAAAATGCAAAATGAAAGTTTAAACATCGGCAGAGTTGTTTTGTAAGAAGTACGGGCTACTCGTTATTGACTGTTCTTTAATAAAAATAATTATTTTAGTTTTCTTTGTCTTTTACTCTTGAACGTATTCTTATTCTGCTACTATTCGGTCCCTATGTCGATGACCTAAACAAACCTACAATATATTATACATTTTTATACATTTCTACACACAATTACATTATTATTTTTACCTGTTATTAACAAATTTATCATTTAAACTATTTATCAGTCAAATATGATACTATCATTGATATTCAACTAATTTACCTTACATAGGTATAGCAAAAGATTGTTTACAAGCGTGAAATATTGAGTTTAACAAATTGTATTTATATTCTCGTGAGAAATAAGTATGTTTATCTTCAGACTGAATTTATGTATAAAGTGCAGAAGTGAAGAGTCAATTTAAAGTTATATGATATCTAAATAACAATTTGAAGTAAAATTATTTATTGAAATACAGATGAATGAATACTATAATGAATAATATACAGGTAATATAAAGGTAGTTGATAATTGCTAAAACAGGTATTTCAGATTTTGCTTTCAAAAGTACTTTAACAAATCCATTTCTATTTAAAATAAAGGTATATATTTCTAAATCTATACAAAAAAATGTAAAAGCAGTCTAAAAGCCTTTCCCAGAGTCGTAATAATATAAAAACGTTTGTGTTGTATTATGTATGAGTAAATCCCGCGAGAGCAGTGAACGAGTGGTTTGATAATTATTACCGAGACTTAAAATAATACAAGTGACTTTGTACCGATACATTAAATGTATAAAAAATCATTAAATATATACTATTCACAAGGTAATAATATATATAATATATTATGTTTAATCAAATAATTATTGTAGAATAATGTAGTTAGAAGATAATATAATTATAATAAAGAAATCAAAGCGTCTAAATGATGAAATTAGAATTAAAATTTATAATAAAGCTCAGACTAATGTAATTTGTGTTCAATATTGGGTAGACCTCGAAGAATTCGGTCTGCCCATTCATTTGTACCCGACTTTCGAATTTTGGAAAAATTTCTTCACAGGAGGTCTTCTTATGACCCCCTGAGTCCGAAATGACCATTGGTCAAAAAGTTTATATATATATATATATATATATATATATATATATGTATATATATATATATATATATATATATATATATGTATATATATATATATATATATATATATATATATATATATATATATATATATATATATGTATATATATATATATATATATATATATATATATATATATATATGCGTGCGTGCGTCCAGATACGACTTTTGTCAGCACGATAGCGGCCGCAGTTTCGCTCGGATCGCTTTCAAACTTTGCACAAAAATCAACCATCCAAAAATGAAGGTCAAATTCATTAACCAGAGAAATCCGGCTACAGGAGGCGCTAGGGCCTCACTTTTTCTGATTTCAGTTTTTCGACCATAACTTTTTCCCTATACAAAGTAAATCAATCGCGTTCTTATTTCATGATGTCTTTGATGAATACCTATAACTAATGTAGATAAACCGAAAACCTAACTTCAATAACTTAGGGGTGGGGGTAAAAAAACCGAAAATTTTTGGAAAAAAATTCATTACTTTTTTCTGGTAAACATTCTTACATCACAAGTATTTTAAATAGAAAGGTTATTTTTTACTCTAAATTTAAGTACCAAAAGTTTTTCCGTATAAGGTACCGTTTCTGAGAAAAAAAATAAAAACCACTTTTAGCTTGAAAATTTAAGGTAGGTAAAACCACGGCAACTTTTTTCTGGTAAGCATTCTCTCCTCGCAAATATATTTAATAGAAAGGTTATTTTTTACTCTAAATTTAAGTATTAAAAGTATTTCCAAAAAAGACACCTTTTCCGAGAAAAAAAATAAAAACCGCTTTTTGCTTGAAAATTTTTGATGTAAACAATGGCATCATGTGTTATCCTTAGGTAGTGAGTTATATTTTAAACGAGTTACACACGAGGTCTATCCACGCGTGTCCCCCTGCGGGCACGGATTTTTTTGTTATGAGATGTAAAAATTATGTATAAAATATATGTAGATTACTAACACACATTTCTCTTACTTCTGTCTATCTGAATGTATATCGCATCTTTTAAAAACTGCTGCACCTGCTAAAGTATATATTTATTGTTAAGGCTCAGAATTTAGAAGAAAATTTAGCATTAGTATGAAAATAAATTAATGGATGATTTTTTTGTTAACAAAATTTTTGGGGGAAAGCAAGAAAAATAACAAACAACTACTTTAATGCATTTGGCAAATAACTTCCTAGAGATGTAAATATTCTATCTAAGTTTGTATGTAGTCAAACACAGAGAGAGAGAGAGAGAAAGAGAGAGAGACATTAAAGATGAGATCAATTATTGTATTTTCTGTTCAAAACAGAAAGGTCGTTAAAAGGTCTTAATATTACAGAATGAATCAATTAAATATTTTACATTTCTAGACTAGACTACAAACTGACACGACAATAACTAAGTTATGAAATCATTTATCAAATTATAATTTAATAACTGCTTAATTGAAAGTAATCATTGGGGGGTTACTCCACCGATATTGTAGAGCTTAAAACAACTCTCAATATTCGAGGAATAAATGAAAGTAATTGATTGAACAGTGAAACATTTGAAGGTCTGTTTATTCCTAGAAATGCCGGGAGGAAAGATGGGACATAATATTATTTGACAAGGGTTAAACATTAGTATAATATCAAAATACATATATTTAAATTCATGGAAATATAATGGTAACTACACTGATAAAAGAGAAGACATATTTAAAAAAAGCTGAGACCAAAGAGGAGATTACTAATAGAAAATGTAGAAGTAATGCTCCCTTATTTATTTATTCCATGGATTAAGTATAAATCTATGAAACTATCGTTTAATTCTATGTATCTAGTATTAACTGATGATATCTACATTTCTTTCCTTATTTAACTAACTGCAGGTCGTCTTTCATTTATTTAAATTCATTTTTAAATAAAACAATGTTTTCAGATATTTTTGTTATACTAATACATACTATAGTACATTTACAAAATTTATAAGTAATAAATATCATTTGGCTTATGGGAATATTTTAAAATTAAAATGCCTGATAAAAAAAAACAGAATTAAATTAAATTAAATAATAATAGTAAAAGAGAACATTTTTTATTTATTAATTTTTATGTATGTAGGAATAGTCTTTAAAAAGAAAACTACATTCCAAATTCAGAGCATGATAGTAGAAATCACAAATCACAAATCACAAATCACATTAAATCACAACTGCCCTATTTATTAATAATGTGGACAAAAATACTACGGAAAAAGACATCCTGGACTATATTAAACAAAAAACTAACGTCCTCGATATAGCATTAAGAAAGATCCAGATGCAAAAAACGCGATCTTATAATGCTTATAAAATTTTTGTACCACACACTAAGGCTCAGATGTTTTTAAATGACGACTTGTGGCCGGAGGGAATTAGATTTCGTCGATTTATTTATTTTAATAGGAACAACTACAAGCAGGATGAAGACAAGAAAGCAAACAAATCTCAATGAGCGAATACACTACCATGACAACATTCAATTGCCGGTCTATTACTAGATCAGTTGACTGTGTGAGAGGTTTATGCAAATTATCTGATATAATAGCCTTGCAGGAGACATGGCTGCTTCCACAAGATATACCATTTTTGGGAAGCATCGATCCAGACTTTCAGTACACAGGGAAGTCTGCAGTAGACACGGGTACTGGTATCTTACGCGGGCGGCCTTACGGAGGTGTTGCGTTGATGTGGCGAAGAAGCAAGTTCAACGCAGTATCAGAGGTGCAGTGTAAAAGTGTTGATTAACGGCTATTAAGATAGAACTTAAAGATACATCAATATTAGTGTTCAGTGTGTATTTGCCTACGGATACGCCAGACGAGAATAACATTGTAGAATTTACGGATTGTCTGAGTGAAGTTTCCGCGATTGTTCAGGAATGTGACATTGACTTGGTGTTTGTGTTGGGCGACTTTAATTCACACCCGGGGGCCCGGTTCGGTGATGAACTTAGTCAGTTTTGTACGGAACAAAAATGGAAGTGCGCAGACGTTGAAATATTAGGACTGAATTCTAACTCACATACGTTTGTAAGTGATATTTACTATACGGAGCGGTGGTTAGACCACTGTGTAGTGTCGGAAGCGGGTTGGAAAACGGTTGTAGACTCTAAGATACATTATGATGTTTACTGGTCAGATCATTATCCGTTAGAAATTAAATGTAATTTAAATACAGTAAGAAGTAAATTTATGTGTAATAAGGTTAAAAACAATGATGTTATATGGGGGAATAGAAATTTAGATGAGATTAAATTATATTACGAGCTGTGCGATAATGGTTTCAAAAACATAGTTTTTCCAGAAGTGTTACATAATTGTGGTTATATCGGTTGTAGTAATCACGATTATAGGACGGCTATTGATCGTTTGTATGGTGATATCGTTGATGTGTTAAAAACCGCATCTAGTCAGACCAGTAGTAATAAAAATGTTAAAAAGAGAAAAAAATATATAGTAGGATGGAACAAGCATGTTAGTTTGGCACATCGGGACGCGCGACTTGGGTTTCAGGACTGGGTATTTTATGGTAGACCTAAAACGGGAGATATATATAAAAACATGATATTTACTAGGAAATTTTTTAAGGAAAAATTAAAATGGTGCCAAAATAATGAGGAACATATACGAATGGACATAGTAGCATCGTATCATTGTAAAAAGGACTTTGGAAATTTCTGGAAACAAACAAGTAAACTGAGTTCCAGGTCGCGTGTGTCGGTTAGCGTGAACGGTGTGAGTGAGCCCTTCGAAATTGCGGAGCTTTTTAAAAACCACTTTAAGGTAGAATCTGTGCTGGGTCCATCGGAGCGGTCCCCGTTGAAGCTAAAGGGTGATTTAAATTTGAATTTAAATTTAATTGGACAACTGTCATTTTCAGAGGGTGAGGTGGGGGCAGCAGTGAAAGGCATGAAGCGTGGAAAGTCGCCTGGACATGACTGCCTTAGCATTGAACACATACAGTATGCTGGTCAGTATGTATCTAGAGTACTCGCGATGTTTTATACTGCTTGCTTGTCTCATTCATATCTACCCGAGGAAATGATGAAGACGCTAGTAGTGCCCATTGTAAAAAATCGAACGGGGGATGTCTTTGATAAACAGAATTATAGACCCATATCATTGGCCACCATCATTGCGAAGGTGTTGGATGCTATGCTCAGTGCTCACTTGGACAAACACCTTAAGCTGCATGACGCACAGTTCGGTTTTAGACCCGGACAGTCCACTGAAGGTGCAGTGTTGTGTCTAAAGCATACTGTCCGATACTATACAGACCGAAATACGCCAATTTATGCGTGTTTCTTGGATCTTTCGAAGGCCTTCGACATGGTGGCCTACGATAAGCTGTGGCAAAAATTATACTCAGAGACCACACTGCCTGAGGAGTTTATACGACTCTTGCAGTTCTGGTATGGAAACCAGAGCAATGTCGTTAATTGGGAGGGAACGTTATCGGAACCGTACAGGCTGGAATGTGGGGTGAGGCAGGGGGGTGTGAGCTCACCTAAGCTATTTAACTTGTATGTTAACCGCCTGATTGAGGAGCTGAGCAATACTGAAGTCGGATGTTCAATAGATGGAACATTTGTTAACAATATAAGCTATGCTGATGATATGGTGCTGCTGAGTCCATCAATCAGCGCGCTTAGAAAATTAATAGGAGTCTGTGAGAGATACGCAGAGGCTCATGACCTCAAGTACAATGCCGAAAAGAGCGAATTACTTGTATTTAAAGCAGGCAATAAATGGTATCCTACAACACCACCGATAGCCATAAGTGGCACATCGCTTAAAGTCGTTTCAAAATTTAAGTACTTGGGGCACTGGGTCACTGCTGATCAGTGCGATGACATAGACCTGGAGCGGGAGCGTAGGGCGCTGGCGGTCAGAAGTAACATGCTGATCCGAAGGTTCGCAAAGTGCACAAACGAAGTTAAAATAACGTTATTCAGGGCATACTGTCAGACTTTTTACACTTGCAGCTTGTGGATTAATTACACAAAGAAAGCCTACAGCGTCCTGCGTGTCCAGTATAATAATGCGCTTAGGGCTCTCTTGGGGCTCCCGCGTTACTGCAGTGCCTCGGGTATGTTCGCGGGAGAACGTATAGACGATTTTCTGGCAATAATGCGTAAGCGTGTGGCATCGCTGTGGAGACGGATACGTGGAAGCACAAACAGCGTCCTGCGTACAGTGGCGGATCGTTTCGATGGACCCATACTTAGACATTGGACCTTCATGCACATTATACCGTCTAACCGAACAGCTAAATAATTAGAATCTTTAAATCATTTTAAACATAATTAGTGTGAAATAGTGAAAAATGATTTCGAGGAATGAATGTTTTTTGATTAATTTGATTTTTATTATGTGTGTATGTTTTGCAATTTATTTATTTTTGTAATTTAATTTTTGACTTTGATATTAATTTTAATTTGGTTTGATTTGATTTATATTTGTTTACAATTTTGATTTTAATTTTAATGATGATTTTGTTTTTGATTTTTATTTGAAATAATTTAAATGTCACTAACCCTGTTTTGAAATTAAGTATATTGTTACAACCACACTTTTATATGGATGGATTATCTGAAATAAAATGCTTATTATTATTATTATTATTATTATTAGAAACCTAAAAATTTTACTGTTTTGCCGTTTTTGATACAGAAATTCGGATTTAAATTTTATATAATAATTACACTTCAGAATAGTAAAGAAAAAGTAATAATTATGTTGTATGTTTTAGGATTTATTAAAAAAAAACATAAAATAAAATATTAAACAGACTACCAGTACTGTGACAAGAAAGGAGGTTACTTCTATAAGAAAAGCCAAATTGACAATTTATTCGTTCAAGAACAGTAACCATTTCCCATTAATTAATATGCAAATACTATGTCTGATAACTTCAATAGTAATTTACTATTCATGCATACTAATAACTAAATCAAATATGAAATAAGCAGTTTGTAAGCGAAAGTTTCTACTATCAACATCATCTCACTACAATGTATGTACACATTGTACACATCGCTGCATTATATTTTACAGGCTTTATCTTTTACAGAGTAAGACAGTTAGTAGTTATTGAATTCAACGAGGATTAATTTATAATGAATATTATTGATTAACAAATCCTACTGAAACTAACTAAATTAAAAGTAGTAGTAGTAAACTTATTTTAATACTAGCCTCATCTCAATTACAATGCGTTTTAGTAAAATAAAAATGTTACATTTATTATATACATTTTAAAATATTTGCTAAATATTGACAAGTTTAGTTGTTTTTAAGTTACTCTAGGTGTCCCAAGATCCTAGTCGCTTCTTCCGCTCCTTGAGATCATTATGTTTATAATTACGCGCCGAGTCGAGCGCAGCATCACTTTATTTACGATATATATATTCTGCGTATTATATACTCGAATGTGTTCTTTATCATTTCAAAATACATACATTTTGAATTTAATTAAAAATTTATAGTTAAGTATTTACATTCGAAATAATGAAAAAAAGAAATAAGATTCACCATCCAGCTTTCCTTAGAGATAGATAATTGGAAGAAACCAAATAAGAAGATCAATTTAAACATCGCAAGTTAGATTTATAAAATCACTTAGTAACATCTTTACCTTAAAACACTGTATTATTTGATTTGTTAAAATTAAATATATTAAGAATATAAATAATATTTCTTACACTGTTGATGAAACGTCAAATTTATTTCAAATCATTTTTCTTTGATTTAACATACAAGCTGTAATTTTGAGGTTTCTTACAGTACCATCGTAAAGATTTATAATGTAAACATATTGAGAAGAGTAGTAAGAGTTAGGAAATGGTATTTGGTTGTCTCATCAAATGTTAAGATATTTAAGTCACTCCAACTAGTACATGGACAACTCAAAGAGAAGTTTCAGTTTTCATCAAGACTAAAGTTGTACACAACTAAGCCATTACAGTACAGACTCAGTCTTAATGCATGTTTAGACTAAGGGAGAGTTTCCTTCTATGTACGGCTTGTTGTATGTATAATAAATGATTGAACAGAACTTTAACTCTTTCTTCCGCCAATTACCGAAGATTTTACAATATATATTATATTAGATAATATTTTGTTACGTTAATTAAGACATGTTAAGTAGCTCTTATTTAAAATTCATTAACAGTTGACGGTGACGAGATATTAACAGTAATTTTGGTCTGTAAGTAAGATATTAAAGAGAGAGCGGTATCAATTATTTTACAATGAAATGTGAATAAACAAATAGTTGCTTTGAATACATAAAGGATCATTACATTTATGTAATAATTGGTAATTAATTGCTATTTCGTTATTTCCTCCGCGGAGTATGTACCTAACCTATCACTTGAAATTCCTATTTTACTGGATTTTACTAATAAAATGCATACATAGGAATTTAGCATTTTATAAGTTGTTCAGTGGCAGTAATAGATATTCTTAGAGAAATATTATTTATTTGACTCGTATATTAACCCAACACCGCATAGAATTCCATCAAAATCGGTCAAGTGGTTTTATAGTATTGCAATTATACCCAAAGCGGTTCTTGTGTTTGTTTTTTTTTGTGAAAAGTAGACACACAGTATTACAACATAATTTATTATATACTTTATTTTTTTATTATTTCTCCAGCTAGTTAGTTCTCAATGATAATTTATGGTAAATAAAAATAACTTACTTAAAAAAAAATACCACACGCTATATATTTGAATTTCGTATTTTCTTACTTACCTAATGAAAGCAATTTTAAAAATATTTATTCCATGCAACAGAAGTAAAGAAAATGATAAAATGAATGAGCTTTAGTATAAAATAACATAGTAAAGTTTCATAAATGTTAACTTATTGGTGAGATCTGCTTCAATACTTTGATTCTAATACGAAGTGATGTTTAATCTAAACATTTTGTAATAAAAATTATCAAGCACTAGTATGTATCTTTCTCCTGTATTTATCTTTCCATAAATATATTTCCATTCTCTGCTTCCTAAAATATTCTAATATAAATTGTAACTTCTAAAATTAGCTACATCTTAACATTACGATATTAATTTTTTTAATAATATTATATTTAATAATGGTTTCTTTTACACGCCAATAAAATGATCTAAGACTCAGGGGATATCTTGAAGAATACAAACAGATGTGTTTGATGTGAGACGAAGCCTCTTGTTATTCTTTGAACTCTGTCTGTTTATAACATCAAAGAATATCCTATACTATTTCAAGTGTCTTGTACTAGGTATGAATGTCTTTAGTGTGTTTGTCTGTGTTCAGTGTATATTTTATATTTATTTTTATCCAATAGTGCAACATATTATTCGTGTTATGTACAGAGAGAACGTTAACTACCTTCTCCGTGGTTTTGACCACGAGATGGACATCAGGTTGGAACCCAAATTCTATGGCCGATTTACTATTTTTTTTATATTACATACCTTTCGTCAATAAACCTTCAAATATTGATGCTCATATCACTCGAGAATTGAAGTTTTGAAATGTAGGTAACGATCTCGGTTAATTTAATTTGATACAATAATATTATTTCTTCATTCCATTTATTATTTATAAGTTGAAAGTCGTCCGTCCATTTCTTGATCACTATTAATTCCCTAGGGATTAAAATTCAATATAAAATTGGAGATGAATTTTTCAATAACTAAGAAATTGATTATGAAACTGGGTCGACTTCTATGAATTCTTTTAAGTTTTTCTCTAAAGTATAATATTATGATACTTAATGAAGACACCTGTCTTGTGTTATTTCGCCTTTCCATATTTCATGATGGAAATAGCTTTAATAGATTATATGATATGTCCCACAGATACTTTTCTTACGCATTAGCCCTATTAATTTGTGCTATTGATTGATTCCCTTTTTCGCATCCCTTACTATGTTACTTTTATGTCATCAGCAGAAAGTATGGCATTAGTTTCAACAGTCGCAGGAGCAGCAGCTTCGACAGTATTAGCAGCAGCTTTAACAGAATCAGCTGTAGTTTTGACCTGTAGTTTCGACAGTAGCCACGGCTTCAGCTACAGCAGGCTCGGTAGTAGGAGAAGCAGCAGCGCCGACAAAAGACTCATCAGTAAGCAAGTTCGACAGACTCTTATTTGTTCTCGCAAACTATGGATGCACTATAATGCTATTGAAGATGACTCATAACACGATAGACGAAGTTATGGGGTTTCAAAAAAGTTAGTGGAAAGTTCTATTAGTTTATTTATTAGGAGAATGAAAATGTAGAGGCAGCGCCTTCTAGACGAGCATCAGTTTTTAATAATGTAGACAGTCCCTGACCGTTCAGCAATTTGAGTTTTACATACCTACTTTTATATATGTTTTTAGTCTTACAATTCTAGAATAGAATATTCGTAAATAAGATGATGAAGAGAGTTAACAATCTGCGAGATTTTTTTTTTTTAATTAATATGTCAATAGACCACATATTAATATGAACATGTAACCACAGGTACACTTTGATAGCTACTAATTTATGAGAAAGATTAAAATACATTTAAATAAAATACATTTAAATTAAACATTATATATTTCCTAGATGTAAAAAAATGTAAAAACTTTCTTCGGCTTTATTTAAGTTAAAAATGTTAAATGAACATGTGTGTGTCCTCCAACAGACAACAACAAACTGCATGGACAGCCCTTTATTTACGACTGCATCGGGCAACTGTATTTGTTAAAGTAAACAATTTACAACTTAAACTTGTAACTTTTAAAATAACTGTTAAATGGTGCATTACGAATAAAATGGAGCATAGAAGAAAAAAAAACATGATATAATAGAATGAATGACTTTTATTTTACAGTATACAGTAAACATACATATTTGCGACCATTTAACATCAACAGTTAATATACTTTGAGACATATATATATATATATATATATATATATATATATATATATATATATATATATATATATATATAACATTACATGTCTATATCAAACGGACGTTCTACAAGGTACTTATTGCTTTTAAAAATAGTCAATTGCACCCGTAAGAAGTCAGAGCAAGTTGCTTGTAACACTATATAGTTTAAATATATTTTAATATCAAGTGAAATATTATTCAGAAATAAGACTTCTTCTAATTCAAGGACGATTTCCGAAGAAAAGATTCCATTGATTCTAACAGCAAAATTAAAAATCCTAAATAAAAACTTAATCTTAGAGTCACGGATATTGTACTAAATATTCACAGATATTTGTAAACCACAGCATATATATATATATATATATTCAAGACAAGTCTGTCAAATTTTATCTGTCCTCCGTCCTGGTCCTAACTAAGTACCATAACAAGAGAATAATGTTGTAAAGACGAGGTACATTTAGAGTCGTAATATTTTGTCTTTTAGAGTCATTATCTTATTATCAGGGATTTCTTTCAATTGGCACAAATATTTTACAACGGTCACAAGTTGTTATAGACACGCAAGGTTTACATTTCATCTAATGTCACAACCTTTGAAAGATGTTCCAACCGACTCCATTAATGAGATTAGGACAATGTTATCTCATTTGTATAATAATATAGATAATATATCTTTATATATTTAAGTATATCCGAGATAGATTATAGTTTTGCCAAATCTTATTAAATTATTGACCCCACTACTATATAGGAATGTTGAAGATGTAATAGTGGAGAAGTTGATCCATCTGTACGTTCACTATTGTTTTAAAAGACTATAACAAATCATAGCTAATTAATAATTTAATTAATATTCTTATTCTAATGGCACGTTATGTGATTCAGGCATGATCCGAGTCACAATAACACTGCGACCAGGAAGGCTCTTAAATAGCCGTCCTTACTGCAAACAAACTGATTCACTGAATAGGGTATTTATTCTTTTAACTTGCACCTGCAAACCACCTGCAGAATATCTGTCTTACACCTGCACAACACCTGCACGACACCTGCATAACACCTGCATAATACCTGCATAACAACTGCACAACACCTGCAAACCACCTATTGTGACGTCAGTGAATTAAGTGCTATATTTTCACAATAATCTTCATTTTTATATTAACTCCCCGAAGAGGTTAAACCGCCCACGAATTGAAAAAGTTAAATGACTCGTAATGAGTCGACCGTAATATAATATGAGACCGCTTTATTTCCTTGCTCATGTCATATCAGATTAAAATGTATTATATTGGACGCTCGATTTAAATATTATTGATAATTACATGAAGGTGTAATTTCCGCATCGCTTTTCTAGTTCGGCGTATAATTATGTTAAAAGACAATGATAAATTTCCAATTTTAATACAATTATTAAAGCTTTCAAAATAACGACATTTAAAAATGTTTGAACGATATTATTAAAAGGTACAAATATATAAATAATAACTTTACGTTCATTTTAACAGAGAACATTGACAAATACCACACAGATATATTTATAATAAGAAGAAGAGTAATCTTATTTCCATTGCAGAACAAGTCCCCTGCTGCAAATATTTATTGTAAAGTGAAATCTTAAATCTTCTTTTATTATTTTTTTTAATTCAGTACAATTTCTCTCTTATTTTTATATTCCTTTCCTCATTTAAATTTATTATTAGAAAAAACAAATTTAAACTTAATTGATTAAAACTCAAGGAAATACAAATATTTATAAAACTATGTTTTTCATTTAAACTTATGTATAATGTATTATATAGTGTTATATGTCTAATGTACACAGACAGCGACTATATGAATCACAGTTATATTACTAGTATTTACTTCGTGTGATGTGGCTGTTAATATATTGTATTCGTATTTCCATCCTTTTACTTCCAATCAGATTAAGAAGTAAAAGCATTGATATTGCCTTACAGACATCCATTTATATGATTAACTTCTATGATTACACAGAGAAATATTATTTGTACTTCGTTTCTTATTAATAAATTTAATTTAGAATATTATTAATGTTAATAATAAATATTATATATATTTAATATTTATGTCACATGTTACGGACGTGGTAAGTCAGTGCGACGAGACACTTCGCAGGTTCGAGTCCTTACTTTTTTATTCTTTATTTATTATAAATCAATATACTTTTAACATAGCTTAACATATTTACAATTTCAAACATAAAATTACAAATATAAAATTTAATTTAAATCAAATTGAAATACTTTTAAGTTAATCTAATTCATGTTTCATAATAAAACTAGGATCCGCCAACCGTGCGCGGCGGGTGTTGAGCTGAGCCCCTATCCTTTCTTCTTTTCTTGATAACTTTTGAATGGGTAAACATTTTTTCAAATTGCTTTCGCTATAACATCCGCGTTCAGCTCAAACATACATGAGAAAATTTTTAGCTAATAATCTCGTCGCATTCTGGAGACAACTAAACACAAAAAAAGATCTCCCAAACGGTTAAGAGCTTCGCTTACGCTCAGCTCAATAAATTGCGTGTCACGTTGTGCGATGGACTCCTAAACTACTTTTCTGATTTAAATAAAATTTACACACCGCATGCAGTTTGATCTAACTTAAAAGATAGGATAGTTTTCATGTCAATTCATAGTCGCAATATTATTTGATTGCAAATTATTTGTTTATTATTTGACAGTTACAATTTTCAGTTAGCTCCAAAAGATTCTAACAGACGGCGGTATCTGTTGACTGGATAGAGTAATTATTCGTTATATTATGCTATGTTAAACGTACTGTAGGGGTTGTTACTACAATAAATGCATATTCATATGTATATGTCATATGTATTACTTTATTAATAATCTTAATTTGAGTTGCAATTACAAGTCTTATAATGTTGTTCTTATAATGTCTTATAATGTTGTTCTCCGATTAGTGCTAAATTCATTTGAAATTACAAGTATTTAAAATTCATAATAATTTAATTATTTTCAAATTTTTTTACTATCTGCCCTACCTACGTCTTAACTTTAAGTGTTCTATATTATTTGCTAAAAACTTTGGATAGTTATTTATATAGTTATTTGTTCCAAAGTTGGATAAAAAAAACTATTTTTTTTTCTTTATATCGACTGTAAGAATATATGGTGGCTCTCATAACAGATGTTACCCCTTTAATAATTTGCTACAATGTAATATATCAAAAACAATAGTCAAGTCAAGTCAAGCAATGCGTGGCCGGGTTTGCTTGTATAAAATAAGAATTGAAACAACTTCTACGTTCTTATTTTTATTTCTTAAAGAATAAAGTGTATGAATGAATTACATTAAGTTGAAAGTGAATGAAAGTGAATGAAAACCGTGAATGCAAATGATACGATACAAGTTGCAAAGCATTCTGAACGTGTTTAGGATAAACTTAATTAAATTACTTCTTACATACAACTTTCAGTTCATATTAAACTAAAAGTAAACCGAATATTTAAAAAGTAAGATTGATTTATTATTTAAGTGGAGAGTATAAGTAAAATTGTAATGAGCAGACAATTATTACATAAATGTAATTATCACTTTTTTTTTATAGAAAATGAGGAAACAAGTGGCCGTGAAAGTATCCAGTACATGTAGATTCAGACAATAAGTTACCATCATATAAAAAATTACATCAAATTTATCATAAAAATCATCATTTCTGCACGATGACCGTAGAAGAAAATAAAAAAATAGACAAATCTATTAAAAATATTGGTTATCGATCTACTGCTACTGATGCTACTTGACTATTATTGATCTCAAATGGCCTCGTCATGATTTCATCATGTGTATATAATAATAAATCATTGTAGTATTAAGTATAGTAACATTTGGATCAACCATTTAAAAGTTAAACAGTAAAAATAAAGTTAGCCTGATGAAGGAGGGTCGTAAATAAGCGACTGTCCTCAGAGTTTGTTGTTGTTATCTTTTGGACACAAAAATTTATTTAATCTCTTCAAGTTGACAGCAAATGAATTTACTTTTTTAATATTAGTTGTTATAATTTTAAGACATGTTAATTAATACAAATAGTAAATTTAAATTAAGAATTCAATATCAATAATTTATTCAACTCAAACTTTCAGAACTAAAAGTCATTCTATTTCAGAGACTTATTCAAATATGGAAATATTCGTTATATTAGATTCCACTAATAATTTTAGGCAAAAGTTCTGGAAGTTAGAAATAGCTATCATTATAATATTCTTTCCTTTGAATTTTAAAATAAGAAAAAATATAAAGACAGTCAGTCTGTTTAGAAACAGACAATGTTTTATATATTACTGTATTTTGATAATTCCAAACAATTACACAGGCACACAAAAAAAAAAGTCATGAACCAGAGGGGAGACCCCATTATTCTTAGGTTTTGGGGATCGCTGAAATCGAATATGACAATAAAAACTAATTTTAAATGCCCGTTTTCCCGCTAGCACCCCCTTACTACCTCTTAAGGGGTGAAAATTGAAATTTTTGTATAAAATCAAAATAGATGTGTATTTCTACGTTTTTTGGGATGCTGAAACCAAAAATGATAATTAAAAATAAATTTATGACCACTACCACCCCCTACCACCCCTTACAGGGGGTGAAAATTTAATTTTTTCTATAAAGTCAAGATAGATGTGTATTTCTACGTTTTTTGGGATGCTGAAACCGAAAATGATAACTAAAAATAAATTCATGACCACTTTCTCCCCCTACCATCCCTTACAGGGGATGAAAATTTCAATTTTTCTATAAAATCAAGACAGATGTATATTTCTACGTTTTTTGGGATGCTGGAACCGAAAATGATAACTAAAAATAAATTTATGACCACTACCACCCCCTACCACCCCTTACAGGGGGTGAAAATTTAAATTTTTCTATAAAATCAAGATAGATGTGTATTTCTACGTTTTTTAGGATGCTGGAACCGAAAATGACAACCAAAAGTGAATTTGATACCTCTTTTACTCAATACCACCCCCTAACCATCCCTAATGGGGGGTTTCATACACATATATCTATTCAAATATCAAAAAGTTATTTTTATACAAAAAGTTAATCAACATTAGTTATAGTTTAGAAAAATATATATTATTAAAACATATTATCAATGTTCATGTTCAATTAATTTGAATATTTTTAACAAAATCGTAAATATTTATATTCGTTACTATTTTTTCAACCACGCCATCAAGTTTCCTCCAGTATATAATATTCATTTAATCTGATACATACACAGACTTCCAAGTTACATAACTGTGAAATATAACATAATAACTGTGAAACTGAACAAACAAGAACTTTCAATAATAAATAATGTCCAATATATAACATAACATAACATAAACATCATTCACTTGAAAAGTTAATTACGTCGGTCACAACCGGAGGATCCAAAAGAATACAAATTTATTAACTTAAAATTTATCATTATATTTAAGCTGCAAACTACGTGATCCATGGTCAAAGTTGGAGACAAGAATGAATATAATAAAATGAAATTATAATTAAAGGAATACTGAGAAATAAATGTAACAAACAAGGGTTTCAGATTTACATCACATTCTGGGATTTTAACATGATACAATGCACCTGCGTCTAATCAGTGTTTCCACGGTTCGTGAGAATATAATAAATGCGAATGTAACAATTTTATAAATAAGAATTTAAGAAATATTTAATTAATAAACACAAGTATATAGGAATATAACAAGTTAATCAACGAGATGGTTTTCAATCTAAAATGCCGGCGGTACTTCTGCGTCATGAGACATGACAGAGCTGCAAACAGACATTTCAATATCGGAGGAACCGAATCAATGGTAAAGGTTTGAGGAAGAAAGGTTTGTTCCAATAACCAATGATCATTTCAGGTATTTATAGGAAAGTTTAAACTTACATTTGTTGTTCAGATTAAGTTGTTTGTGTGAACCTAAAGTATTTAATATTTTATATGTATTGTTAGCTGTCGACGGATAATTAATAAACCTAATGCCTTCAGAGTACACGTTCGACAGACATTTTAATAAATATAATGTTGGATTAGAAATATTTAAATTACTGATGAAATTTCTAAATTCTAAATTAATAAAATATATTTTTTTTATTTGTGTGTTCATAAATAGAACTAGACTAAATTTCGCCTACATTCATAAAATTGTAAATCTCCCATAAACCGTTATTCAAAGGGAAATGAAAATGACACAAAATATAAAACAGATATGACACTTACTTTGCTCTCTACCAGCGCTGTGTGAAGTATTTTCACATTCATGTCTATCACAGAGCGTTTATGTAAAGCTTAGTTGATAATACATAACACTAAATAGTACTAAGAATTTTATTTAATGGAGGATAAATATATAGTTCCTTTAATTTATAACGTTGATACTTATCAGTGTTTACTAAAAACCAAATTAATAGTGATTCATAAAAAGAACAGACAAATGAAGGCAATAATGATTAATTATAATTAAAAAATGAATAACAATAAATCTGTGTTTTTTTATTATTTAATTAATGTCATAAAACTCAACGGACTAAATAAATGTTATCGCCAGTACTTTCGGAGGGTATTTGTAACATTCTCGATACTTGATGCGTGAAGTTTGCCATGATTAATTGTTAAAGAGGGTAGCACCGCTATTACGAAACTTGCCTCTAGACGGTATATAAGTCACTCGCTGGTCAGTTGAGCTCATTCGTATCGTGGAACTGCTAGTATCAAGAAGTGAAGTCGCTAGTGATTAGTGAATAGCGACTATAGTGGTTAATAGATTATATACCGCGGGAAATAGTCTTCTAATATCAGAAGTGGTTGTGAAACATTGCCCACCGCCATGCCTCAGCGAAAAAGGAAAACCCATAGACAATCTCGAAGAGCATCAACATGAAGTTCAAATACCGATTCAGTACCTCGACAAGTATCAGCTCTGATGAGTATCACAAACGAAATAAATACGTCATAAATCACCTCACAGGCTGATTGGTTACTTTCCGTACAACTACAAGAGCCAAGCATTTGTAGTATTCGAGATATCTTACAATCAGGAGAGGCCGAGGCAAACTTTTGGGGAATAAAATTTACAGACGAACAGAATATGGTAGACGCTGGCTCGTGTCTAGACAATGTATATGATATGCAAGGAGCAGAACAAAGTACCAGGCCATATAATAGCACAACATGTATTGAAAACATGAAACCATGGATACAGCTAGGAAATAATGATTTGTAATCCAGATGTTATCAAAGGTTGATTAAAGGACGTCAATATGGTGGTGCAGTAGATATCCGTTGTGAACACTACTGTACCGGTAATGTGGTGATACACGTTTAGAGTGGCCTCAGGCATCTCTATTCTAAACCATGATTTACAAGTGACTTAAGACCTTCCGAAATAATGATTTGTAATCCGGATGTTATCAAAGATTGATTAAAGATTGTCAATATGGTGCTGCAGTAGATATCCGTTGTGAACACTACTGTACCGGTAATGTGGTGATACACGTTTAGAGTGGCCTCAGGCATCTCTATTCTAAACCATGGTTCTGCAGTAGATATCCGTTGTGAACACTACTGTACCGGTAATGTGGTGATACACGTTTAGAGTGGCCTCAGGCATCTCTATTCTAAACCATGGTTCTGCAGTAGATATCCGTTGTGAACACTACTATATTGGTAATGTGGTGAATGTCTAATGTATTTGCTTCGAACATAGGATGTCAATATGGTGCTGCAGAAGTGACTTAAGACCTTCCAAGGTTTAATGATCTTAATTACCGCACAGACATATAGAGACAACTTATGACACATATTATTTTTATACATTCTCTCTGAATCCAATTTTAACATTCGGAAAAGAATAATTGTTATATAATCGTGAATCATTTACTAAGTGTTATTATTAATTATTACAGTTCTCAGCAATAACATCAGACTAAGACGTAATTCGAGGGCGAATACGTTGCAGGAAGGCCGGATGTTATCGCCAGTACTTTCGGAGGGTATTTGTAACATTCTCGATACTTGATGCGTGAAGTTTGCCATGATTAATTGTGAAAGAGGGTAGCACCGCTATTACGAAACTTGCCTCTAGACGGTATATAAGTCACTCGCTGGTCAGTTGAGCTCATTCGTATCGTGGAACTGCTAGTATCAAGAAGTGAAGTCGCTAGTGATTAGTGAATAGCGACTATAGTGGTTAATAGATTATACCGCGGGAAATAGTCTTCTAATATAAATACAAAATAATAATAATAATAATAGTAATGTTCCTCAAAACGGTAAATGTTTTTATTAACTAATTAAATCAACAGCAATCTTCCACGATTTATTTTTATTTAATATAACACATGTACATATTGAAAAAAAAAGTCAAGAAAGCTAACAATATTTTATTAACACACCATCTTAGTATCAACGATTTTCAAGAAACGGATATTGTTTTTAAGAAAGCAAAGCTACCCACTTATATTTTGTAAAACAATATCTCAGCTTCATTGCATGAAACTCGTGATACTAATTGTTCTTCGCTTTTTGAGATTATTATCTTTGTTATTATACGCTACATCTTTAATATATTTTTTAGTAAAAAATATTGTAGTATTTAAATAAATTAAGGTAAATTTGCCATTTGTCCAACTATCAAACTAACAATGGCACACACTGACTGTTGAAGTTATTGTTAACTTGTTGTTGGCTATTGCAGCCGGGATTTCAGATTCTGTCAAACTAAAGCTGGAACACAAGAACGCCATTACCAATAGACTATCTCTTGGCCACATATCCAAGTTTAGGCCGACTCCAAAGTTGTCGTATATATTATTACATGTTTCGTTTTAAGTTGATTAATATCTACAAGTATATAAACAGTTAAGCGATATTAAATGATATTTATAAGTTCTGACATATAAAATGAACGATGAACGTTTTAAATAAGACTTTTTCTGTGTTTACAACAAAATTTAGAATTTTCTAACTTCTATACGACACTAAAAAGAAAAATGTTTAACGTTTACACTTTAATTAACTAAGAAAATACTCATATAAAAACTCGAATTTAAATACTATAAAATACAATTACTGTTCTAGGAGTTTAGATTACCAAATTAATAACTATGTTTATTAGAAGTGTTTTGATACACGCAACTAAATCTAGAAAATATTATATTGTAACAGACAGATCATATACAACGATCATTTATAATTATTCAGTTGTGACTTTCCTTATCATAGTGAAGTTGCAACACGACAAGCCTATTACCACCGAGTACGGATACTGGTTTATTTTGTAGATTTGGATTCAACTTATATACGAATAGACGTAAGCTGAAGATACTATATCCAAACACTAACCTTAGAAAGCTTAATATTGGGATATTGGTTATATTGTTGTACTCAAATTTTGTGTACATCAAAAGTCTTTGATTTTTTTTATTCTAAATTTTATTTTATTTTTGTTCCTTAACATTTTCTCCACGTGACCAAAATACAAGGTTAGCATAATTGAAATACGAAATGATTTTAATTTAAAGAAATAAATAAATTATAATTAATTACATTTGGGGTATAATCTATAAAATTTTATGAAAGCTTAGTAATGAGGATCTTAAAGTAACATTGTAATTGCTTATTCAACTGTTCGGTGCCATTTAAGAATGTATTTGAAGTGTCAGCACGTCAGCACCGAGTTCGGAAGTAGCTATTAGTTACTTGTCTCAATAGAGCCGACGAGGTTCGTCTTTCAGATTTAATCAAGCCAGTTAGCCTGATTAACGACACCTTTTGTGTTCGTGGAGGATATAAATGAAAACATTGGCCAATGTTGCTACTACATAACCATTGCTAGCATACACCTTTTAGCTATCTAATTAAAAAGTGAATCTCGGAAGTGGTTCCGATAGAAAGAACTAGAACTGTCATGACATCGAAATCAAATTTGCAAATAAACGAATAGTGTTGCTACACATGGAGAACGTCAAACTATATATCGGTAAATTGAAAATAACCACATATTAAAATAATTAATGTAGTAATATTAAACTATAGGACTGAATGTTTTTGGATACAAATAAGCCTTATTAATTAATAACATTTTAACATAATATATCAATATCACAACGAAGGCAGCATCTAAACATCTCAAACAAATGACAGCTACTTTAGAATAACATTTAACAATACGCTATCGATTTATGTGAAATAAGAAAAACGCTGAACTAAATAATAAAAATTATTAAATAAAAGTATCCATAGAATAGTCGAGTGTATGAAGAGAGCAAATAGAAAACGACATTAATTATTAAAAAAGGCAACCAAATTCAACAAAACACATTTCTGTAGAAAATGTTTTTCTAATTGGGAATAGTAGTATGCTACTATTCCTAGTACTAGTAGTAAACTATTGGATTGTATTACGTGCCTATATTTGCGAATACCTCTATTTCGCAAAATTTCGGACTGCCAACTGAAATATCGCTATTAGCTGATGAATTATTATTTCTCATTCTATATACATATCATTTCCTTTTCTTTGTCACAAGGGCACAAAATAAAAATCTCCAGGTTTGTAATAGATTTCGCTTAATTATTTTATATTTATGTAACTGAATAATCACAAAATGAATCGATAAAAGAAAGAGTCAAGTTCATAATTGTACGTAACTGTTCTTATAGTTCTACTATTTATAATTATATTGCAAACTAAAATGAAATCTCCTACTACACCTGCATTCATTCAAGTTCCTAAATAATTTTAATTCTCGTGAGAGCGTAACGACTACAGGGCAATAACATCAATATTTTACTACTTGATCGAGATCGTATGCAATCTCGTATATTATTACAAAATGTTATTAAACAGATTTTTTTAAAAAGGTACCTACGATTACATAAATTGTCGATGCGCTCGAGAGGTTCAGTGGACGAAGTAAACTCAAATGTTTACTTTCAATTAAGGAATGGTCAACACGCACATACACTTTTCATGGAACAATTCTGCGCTTAATGAACCTCCGTGTTTGCTTACCTTACATACTATAAATAACCAATATAAGTTTGCAATTATAATCCCAATAAAATTGCACTTATGCAACAGTCTCTATTAGAAGATCTAGTTAGGAGCATGCAATATGAATTTGTTAATATTTAAAATTGCCAGTCATTTTCATAAAACTACGCTATATTGTAAGGATATTTGTAGTACCTAAAAAATTATGTTATTTAAATACTCATATTATAATCGTTAACTTTACTTATATTCAAACTAATATTTACGGTCTTACATTTTTAGGATAGTTTTAATGTAGTACGGATTGGATTTTTTCAAATATATGTTTAATTTCATTCTTTATTGTCTTTGATCTGCACGTTCGTTTGCACTCCTCTTACATAAAACAACGCATATTTACACAGCGAAAGGCTCTTAGATGAGGAAAGATTGCTAAAAACTATCATGGTATCGATATTGGTATTATGTTTGAAGTTTCATTCGTATCCTGCTTAATAATTATTAATTTTTGAAACGAATGTATCAAAGAATTCAGCATCTACGAAAACAACCTTACTTATACTGCAAAATCTAATTTTTAATGTATGTACATTAGAAAATCAACTTTAGATTTAAAATATTCCTAAAGCAATGCTGAATATAGTTTATAGTAGTATCTTCTACTTAATTGTCGATATAGACCTCTCAAAGTGCAATACATTCATTTGGTCTGTGTGATAGCGAGGTCAGACCACAGCAGCAAGATTAAAAGAGAAATACAACTTTGAAATATTAAAGTGATAATTAATGCTTCATTTACACTACACTACATATTCATTATCGTAAATTAATATTATTACTTATATGTTTAGAGTGTCTTCACAAAAAATTAAAAGAAGAAAAAAAATATTTATTTATTTAATATTATCAGTAATATTTTTGAAGACAATGTTAAATAATTCTGATTTTATATTTATTAAAAACAGCATAAATTTAAATTTTAGGATTAATTTTTAAGAAAGGTACGTATATTATATTTTTCTCCTTTTAATTCTAAATTAGTTCTTACTTCGATATTATTAGTTCGTATGTAAGTATTTATTGTAAGGGGCGCCATGTTTTTTTTTTTTCAAAATAATTTCTAGTTATGTTTTCATTTTGATTGAAATATATTAGAGTTATTAATTGACTTGGTTCCTCCGATATTCAAATGTCTGTTTGTACTCCATCAGTTGATACTTTGTTATTACGTTAAAGTACCGCCAACACTTTGGATTACAAACCATGTCATTGATTATTATATATATTTTCTTTTTGTACTAAAGACACTCGAAATTGATAAATAATAATATTTAATCATAGTAAATATTACGAGAGTTGTGCAAATGATGCTTTAATAATGAATGTCAACTGAATGACCAACGATGTTGTTTTACTTTTATGAATATCGGAAAGCAATTAGCAAATTTTTAACATTAAATAAATTTGACAAAAATATTTTTTTTAACGTTGGTAAAACCTTTTGGTTTTTAATGAACGCGCTAAAAACACGAAGTGTACTAATTGTTATTATATTTAAATAATGAAATTTTAGAAATCTACATTGTATAATATTTAATTACAGCTTCATTCGTACAAACGAGGGAATGGTATTTACTTAAAAAACTAAATCCTTTTTTATAAGTAATTTTTTTTAATACATATGAAATAAAATTGAAAAAAATTGTTGTGTTTTTAATTTTATAAAAAAATGTTATTGTATTATTTCTATATTTCTGGAGCTATGCAAGTTTTTTTGTAAATAACTAATAATACATTTTAACCGCGTTTGTTAATACTCAATGTTTCATTATTCAATAGGTAGTTCTATGAGAATATTGAATTATATTTAAAACGTAGCGCTGCAGACTTTCAGTGGCCAAAGTAAATCAATTTAATTATATAATAATGTTAATGAAACATTTCTACTACGCTTAATTAACCATCGAGTACGACAGCAATTATCTCCAGCTTTTAATAGAATACACGGACATTAGGTACATTTGAATATCAGAGTCCTGTAGAGTAACAGTTGTATAAATATTTATCAAATAACTCCTCGATTAAAATTGAAACCTGAAATTGAATAAATGTTGTTTTTATGCATTTCTTTTATTCTTTGGCTTGAAATAACATTCACATGAATTACATTAACGGTTTATATTTATACTAATACTTCATTTTTTTATGTTTATACAATAGAGAAAGACTTAATTAAAAGCAATAACTTAAACAACAAGCAACAATTAGTTATAGTTATAAAAGTTCTACTATTAAAGATTACTTTAATAATATTATTAAGAATGTACCTCCTTAAGTAAACAAGTATTTGATTCTAAATCACGGTAATACTTTACGAAAGTCTCTTTGGCTGCACACAGGGGAATTGAAAAGGTGATTGAATGTCTTACAAAATCACAAATATTTTATTAAAACCCTTTAATTTTATCACTCATCTACAAAATACTTTTATAGCAGAGAATAAATATAAAAAAATATATATAAACATACCTTAAAATTGCTGTTATAAAATATAACGTCAATGAGAGTACTTTCTTAAAGCCATAATATAGACATCTCATAAGATGTCTATATTATGGTACATTGTTGACAAAATATAAACAACTATTATAGTAATTTACACTTAATGAATTACTTTCATATGAAAAATGGTATGAAATATACTAAAGGATTTAATAAAGAGGAAATAAGTCAACAAGTGAATTACTTATTACAAAAATAATCTAGTCGGGTGTTAAAATTATAGCAACAGTAAAAAAAGTATTAGAAAATTAATAATTACTCCGATATAAGTTTAAATATCGATATGGGTTTGAACTACGAGTATTAAGCTCATTATCACAGCTGTTTTTTCCATTATTATTAACAAAATTGTAATATCTCATATTATGAATGGAATACACTACAATTATTTCAGTCTATTATTATAATATATTACTCGAAAATTTTGAACAAATTTGGGACATGGAAATTCATTGAAATATGGGACATGGAAATTCATTGAAATATGGGACATGGAAATTCATTGAAATATGGGAGATGGAAATTCATACATGAACAGCTATATTTTTATAATAGTCTGGGGTTTTGTAATAAACTTTAATTTCCCGAAAAGTCTCCACTCCCCTGCTTTAAATAAAACTTAAAATATTTATTGCAAATTGAAGTGATTATCTTATTAAAGAGCTACTGATTCTGCATGCTATAATTTTTTCTTGAAAACATTAAATAAATTACTGAAAACCCTTAAGAAATCATTGACCAAGAGATGATTTATCTAGTATACTGCAATACTTATCTACTTACCTAGTCACAGGAAATATATATTTTTTTTTTAATAAAGATTTATAATATGTAAAGAAAACTCTAAACTTGAGCTTTAGTATTATAATTATATATATATAGTATATATATTATAGTCAATTATTATATATGATTTCAATAATATTGTAATTAAGAATTGTTTGAACTTATAAATGTCATACATTCTTGTAGTAGTTAATAAGTTTATAATTGTAATTCTTTTTAATGAAAATTATTTTAATAGAGTTTTGTTTTTTTTTTCGACTCTCCGTCAATAACTGACGTAATTACCCTCCCTCATCAGACTAACTTTATTTTGATATCGCTTATATTTCCAAATGTTTAGCTTTGAAATGGTTGACCCCAATGTTAGCACACTTAATACTTCAGTAATTTACAATTATATAATGTGCAGATTTGCAGTGCAGGTTATTTCAGAAAAATAATTGTTTAGTATCATTAATAACTGGAGGTCGGTAAGCAATAGTTTTTAAATGTTTGTCTGTTTATCAATATCCCCGTTCGCTTACGAGTATAACAAAAAAGTAGTTTTCTTTATAAAAATCGATGTGATGACAGCTTATTATCGGAATAAACATGTACTGCTTACTTTTAGGTGATTTTGTTTTCTTTTTCTATAAAAATTAATAACATTAAAAACTTACGAAATAGGCAAATATAAATTATTATGTAATACAATATGATTGTTTCTTGACTTTGCATATGCGTGAAAAATAAGACTTAGAATACTCTTAATATTATTTTTTTAGGATATATTAAAGTCTAACTCTTTCTTTATTACGTTATGTTATTTAAAATTTATGAAAAGCAGTACTTCAAATGTTTTGTAACACATTATTGTGTATTAATTTAATTTAATGTAAATGAAGCTATAATTACAAGTTTAATGTTTAATGTTGCATTTTCCCGTTTAATCTCAACCGCTGCGGTTTGACATCGTTATCAGGACTCGGGATAACCGAAATCATTGCATTGCAGTTTCATCTGGATTATATTAACAATATATTTGGAGAAACTATTATAAATGAGGAAAACCAGGTATCTGAAAGGATCCCTTTATTGTAATACATTAAAAAAGAACAAAATAATTAATCAAATTAAAAATATAGTTAAATATGAAAACATAAATAATAGATCATAGTCTAGAGATTCTACTTGTTAAAGATTTTTACTATAGAGCTACATTTTGTTTTAATAATATAATTCCAGTAGTTATAAAAAAATATATATAATATTTAAAAAAATATATTCTCATATAATAGATATTATTAACTTTATATGAGTATTTTGATTAGAACTGATGATTAAATAACAAAATACAATGAAATAGAAAATATCTGAAAGAAGCCACTCATCTTATGATTTTGTAACCACTTTGAGGCGGTATTAAGTAGCATTGTATAAAATTTTATATTAATATAATATTCTATAACATCACACAATTATCAATATGAATATGTATGTATGTAAAGTATGTTGCTAACAATATAATTATATATAGAATGAAATATATTTATGTTGAAACTCTGGAACGGAAGCATTAGTTTAAGGTAATATTTAACATAAGTTTAACTTTGAAATATATTTATTTAATTTGTTGAAAGAATCCTCCTTTTTGTGTTTAAACATTTATTGATAATTGGTGTCATCGTGAATCAAAATATAACAAGTTCCAAATGTGTTTTCACTCATTGAGAGTGTAGAATGCTGTAAGTGACTATAAAATTAAGAAGTGGATATAAAATTAATTAGAGACCTGGACTCTCTACTTTCTTACCATCCATAAGAAAAGCCAAATAAAGCTAGTTAAACCTAAACTCTACCACCTTAAGTGAACAACAATGAGCATATTATAGTCATGCAAAATTTTATGCTATTAATAAAACATATGTTAACCATCAGTTCAGAGTCAGTTACGAAGTATTTTATCCGTCTTTTTAAATCAACTTCATCTCGATTCGATTTTTTAAAATTTGTAGAATACTACGAAGACTAGTTTCATTGAATTTAATTTAAGGGTCATTTACTATAATGATAATTGAAAACAAATTTATTGTTACATTATGAACTCAAGAAAAATAAATAATTATAAAAGTTGTTAAACAATTGTTTGTAGGCAGTATCTGTATCGTAATACGAGAGTTCATTATGAGCAATCAGAAATGTTCCTTGAAAATAAAATATTATCTTATCGTAGTTGTCGACCATTCATTAAAAGTAACTATTGAGGTTTTCTGTGTGTATAAAAAATATATTTTCATTACCATTGATTTTGTATTCTACAATTCTATGTTATCGGTTGTTTTAAAGAATATACTACTCGTACTGTTAGAGACGGCAAGTCTCTGTACTGCTTCCAGAAATCACAAACCCAATATTCTATGCTATATTTCTATTTGGTTTCATAAATAATGAAACCAAATACACTTTCATATTATTATTAATAAGGGTTTCCTTGTATATATTTAGAGCTTGGCTGATTTATAGACAATGACACTACTGGAGTAAAAAAAATAATATAATTATTTTAATTTTTTTATTTTATCCAAGTATTCAAATGTAATATTTGATTAACTCGAGTGATTTACCATAAACTATCTATGTTCCTCTCAAGATGGCCGTACTAAGGACAACATAATAACAACAATTGTTTGAAGAACATAACGTTCAGTTTTCTGCTCGAGCAGACCTGACATCCATTATTTTAATATCAAACAATGATACTGTTTTAGGTTAGTATATCTCATAGACCGCGCAATTCTGTTTTTGTGAATTATTTTCATTGATTTTAATAAATGTTTCATACAGTAATACTTTGTCGAAGATAAATCACCGGTTGCTCAACAAAAGATTATTTAAAAAAACGATTGAGGACCATTAGTATTAAATTATTGATTATAGTAATTATAGATCAGATGTCCTCATTACACATGTAGATTCTGTAAGACATATCTTCGCAATCTTAAGATTGTCAATACAGTGACACTGGAAATACGAGTGGATAAATTAGATCTGTTGTTGACTGAAGTTAATAGAAAACAAACAGCTTTTACGTAAATACTGAGACACTGAGTTATAACTTACTAGAATCATAAAATAAGACATCTCTATTTAACTTTATTCAGAAACAGTTTGGATTCTTTGTTTGTTGTTTATTTTAGTTTTTAGTAACAAAGAAAGAATAGTCTTTTCATATCGTGCATTGAAGCTAACGCTCGCAATAAAAGTTAAGCTATCACTTCATTTCTTGTGTATCTTAATTAAAATTTCGCTTTTCGAGGAATTTATTATTTCATAATACTATCTAAAGTATAAAAATCAATATTATTTATCAGCAATTATTTGTAATAAATTCAAAATGCAGAGGCTTTTTACACAGCTTGTGTTAATGAAGCCAGTGAGTGGATGTAGAGCTCGTACATACTGCTACATTCCGTTTTCCATTACTTCGGCTATGCGCTTTATTTAGATAATGCATTATTACGGTACTGCTACTCGTATGTAACCGAGTTCATTACAAATTACTAGATATATTTATAATATCACAGATACACTAATTTTGATTTGAAACGTAAAAAAAACAATTTTTAGATACTTCCAGAAGCGACTCACCCGTATAGTTTCATTATTAAAAGTAGATTTTATTTATTCAGCTGATTAGAACAAACTCAATGGTTTTCAATGTTATACTTCAATTACTTAACACTCTTCCACATATACTCCTATCTCCAAGGCCGGCAACGCTCTTGTGAATACTCGGATTTTGCAAGAGTTCATGGGCGGCGGTGATCACACATCAACGATGGCCCGCCAGCTCGTTTGCCCTCCTCTTACATTAAAAACAACTTATACAACCTTGGAAATGAAGGTTGGCTTCTTTGCTTTTCGTGTATTCATTGACAAATATACTCATAAGTTGCTTTTTAGCTAAATTATGATCTCTGTAACATCAGTTAAGTTTTTAGATTCTAACCCGTATTATAATAATAATAAATATAATAATAAGCTCCATACATTTGTTTTCTGTTTATTCTAACTAATATTATCAATGTGACTTTTTCTTTTTCCGTACCTGTATTATTTCCCATATTGAAAGGAAAGTTCACCAACAAGAGAAGGATATTGTATCTAATTACGAAAATATTGTAGTTTCTTCAGAATTATGATTTATCACTTCAGAGACTGGATACTACCTGTTAAATTGGTTAATAATTGGAGTTGTGTCTTCTCTTTTCAGGCAGAGCGAAAAATTTATTGTTAAAAAATGACAGTTCTTAAATTTAAAAAACAAAAAATATATACTGTCTTCAAAACATTTGAAAATGCATTTTTTTGTGAAATATATTTAAAATCACATTAAAATAAGACATAAGATATTATTTAATTTTTTAACAATCTACGCAGACTTTCAAACATTTTCTCAGCTCTTCTAGAGACAGAGCTTATTAAAATTCAATTTTATTACTTCATAAGTTAGACATACATAATATGTTATTTAAGTAAGCAAATAAAAATATTAAGCTTTTCAAATTAATCAAATGTCAAAAGAAAAGAAGCTAACAGTAATAAGGTTAAAAGAGAATACTACATTTATATTATTACCTTTTTATTTTATTGTGAGTCTAAGTGGAAAAAATCTATGAAATCTCTACTAACTCTCAAATAACTGATGATGAAGGTTGGAGAAATGTATATGTTGTACCGACCCCTAAATAATATGAACAGAGCAGATGGATAAGAAAATAGAATTAAATATAATTATAAAAAATAGATTTATATAAATATTTACGTTATTTAATAATTTTATTTATTAAAAGTACCCAAAACTAGTTTTAAAATCCTAACAGACATAATGAATATACATAAATATTAAAATGTGAGTTATTCTAACTTAGGTATTAACTGTATACGAATTTTCCAGTTCTAATTATATAAACATGATACTGAAAATTCAACTTGTTATTTAGTTTAGTTTAATGTCAAACTTCATCGAATTTCTGAAATATCTGAAATTTCAATGGATAATAGCTTAGTTTGGCTCAGTCATTATTGGTTTCGTGCAAATACAAGCGTTGAGTCAAACTAAGGTTAACACAATAAAACCATTACTAGCGTAGACACAATCGACGTTGTGGATTACTGTTTATAGAACTATGTAATATATGTTATAGCTAGCATAGCATGTTATAGCTAGCTGTTGACAATAGTAGTCTTAATTCTGATTATTATTAGAGTATATATATAATTGTTCATGTATCTCGGACTCAAGTAAGAGCAACAACTGCAACTTCAAAATATTGTAAAAGAATAGGAAGTAAACGTAAAATAAATTTGATCTTTAAGATTGACATTACTCATGTTAGGTGACCTATAAGATATCATTTATTTATATTTTCTTATTCTTTGGCTTTAAAAAAGTGATTATTATTTTTAATAAATTGTTTATAAAACTGTTATATTTCTGTTAATTACAATAACATTTATTAATTTCTTGTAAAGTGCTAGAAAGCCTTACAAAATACACAGTTATTTTGTAAATGAAATAAATTTATGGCTCCCATTACACGCATATTATAATTACTAGGGGCGCCAACAAACCCTCAATTTGTTGGCGCCCCTGCGCTCGCGAAATCTCGGATATAATAAAAAATGATATTTGATATTCGGTATATAATAATGTATAATAAAGGATTTTATTCTCATTTTCTTAGGAAAATCCGTAACCTTATTGCAATAACTACAATTTAATAAAACCGTTACACCAACTATAATGAAATTAGTTTTTGGTGTTGGTTGGTATAAGGTAATAAATCACATGATTTTATTGAAATTCTTCCTTTTCCTCGGCAATAAAAAAACAATAATGCTTTGAGCAATAACTACAATTAATAAATAACTGAATAACTTCTGAAATAGTGTTGACGAATTATCAAGGTCTAAGTTTCCACTTCTGAAATTTATTTGTAAAAATAGTATATAAATTTTTTGGAAAAAAATCGTTATGTACTCGTATATAACAAAAAATAAAAAAAAAATAGTAATTTGTAGTTGTAAATATCTTAACTACGAGTACTTCATTGAAATTATACCAAGCATATATAATAATATTTAAACATGCGCCGCCGTTGTGTTGTGTAATGAAATTAATTGATGATTTTAAAATTAAATTGGTAACATATTATGGAAAGGCAATTTCACAGACAATGTGCACACAATACACAGTGAAGAGTAAAGTAAAATAATAAGCAAATGTGAAAAAGATTAATGTTTGAAAAGATTTAGCATTTAGCGCGTGCAAGAATGTGAAAAATCTATTATTATCTATTTAAGTAAAGCTCATCCCGCAGTTATGCTTTTATATTAGATTATCATGATTAAGGAGCACATGTATTTAGTATACATAATAACACCTTTCAGCTTTAACTAATGTAGTTTAACCAAACGTAACTGTTTAATAAAAGTAAAAGTAGATTATTTAAGATAAGAATGATGAATTAAAGTGAATTTATAATTTAAATAAGAACTATAGCTGAAATAAAGGGCAATACTTCATTAGCGTAGAATGTAAAACGTAAAAACGAAAGTTGGTATTTATGACTACTATTTAATCCCACAAGCGAGTTAAAACGCGCTGATATAAAATTCCCTTTAATTAACCTGTCTGATTATATTATCTTAATATAAATTGTACTAAAGATAATAAACTAATTAGATAATACTTTCATAACAACTTATTTAAACTGCACGAGTTCTTACTTCCCTTTATTGTACAGATTCAAGATCAGATCAAAGTAATTGCAATGTAGCATTTGACTATTTTGGTTAAGATTGTTAAAAATATGTGAGGTTGTTACCTCATGAAAGAGTTAACAGTACGGAAGTCGATGCCTCACCCAACTAATTATCCCACCACAAGATAAATGTCTACAATCACGAATTAAGTTCCCTCAACATTTTGTTCCTACGTTTTCATGTCTTTGTTAATGCTGTGTCTAACCACTAGACTATGTTATACATAACTTTCATAAATTTCTAACCATTTACTTTTGTCAGTTGTAGCACCGAAATCACATTCCACGTATTATTTTTTTGTGGGATGTATCTATAATAATTCTTAAAATTTGTCATAATAACAAAAATAAAAATACTTATTATTGCAAATGTTTTTAAATCTCCTTAACCAAAGTTTTATATAATTTGCCTTGAAATAAATATAAATTTAACATCTGAACATTTCTGACTGAATTTTATAAGCGTATGGTTGTTACCTCATCAAAGTTATAGCTATTCAGGAGCGGACGTCTTGTCCAGCTAACTATAGAACCACGAGATAAATGTTTACAGTTACGAACAAAGTTTCCTTGAGACATCGTTTCTAACAACATTTGAAGCTTTTTCCGATGTCACCTTTAATTACTGAAATGAGATGTTTTACTTTCATAAAAAGCCAAATTTGAACATTTTTTTTTGCTTAAAACTACTAATATTATAATTACTTGACATAGGTATGGTCAGTTGCCCGGTAGTAATTCCTCTCATCAACCTTTTGGGAACGTGAGCTAAATACATTATTTTTTATATAAATCAATCCTACAGCAGTCAAATATATAGTTTTATATATTTTTTCATTTACCATTATTGTGCAAAAATTATCAAAGCTAAAACATCTTGAGAAATATATAAAACACTAATTTCTTTGTTGAAAGTTGAAAAGTGAAAAGTTTGTTCTATTTTTTAATATTTCAAACGAGAATTGTAAGAATAGATGTGTCTATATGTTTGTATGTATGCATGTATAGATAAATTAATGTTAATATTTTACACAGAAGTCACTGAATGTAATAATATACAAGAACATTTATGTGTCTTTCAGGTATATGATAATATATAAAATATAAATGTGACATTGGCGTAAACATATCGTCAAGATAAGTCCAACAAAATCTTGTCTTTTGAAATATACCTGATCCTGTCTCAGAACTTACTTGTTTTTATTTGCACAGATCTTCCAAATGCCATTGAATTGCCATTATATTTAAAATTTGTCTGAAATAATATTATGAAGTTTATAGCCTATTGGCAATAATTGTAGGAATTATTTATATTAAATTCACACTTCAAATTCACACACACACAATATAATGGCAATATATTTATAAAACGATGTATGATCAAATCCAGCCGCATTTTGCAAAATGTTAGTGCAAGCCCAGTTGCACTGTAGCAGATCTGCTCCAGTTCCGGGGCCTCAATCAAACTCACTCAGCTCTATTTATTCGGATGTGTACCTCAATAAACTTAAAAACCCGTTCAAATGATTGAACTTAATATTTGAAAGTTATGGTTTTTTGGTAAAATCTGTTTAATGTATCTTTTGCATTGCTTAAAATATAAATGCAACTTGCCTAATAAATTTTAAGTTATTATTGGAAAAAACTAACTACTAGTAATTTCTTTACCAACTAAGTTCTGTGAAATGCATAAAATATTATAAATAAATTGGAGGGTTCCTTGGATAACTAACAGTGTTATGTAAAAATTATTATCATCATTGATTTGCTTTTAGTTTTTCATAAACAGTGTTATTTGATGTGGTTATAAGTAATACTTTGATAGACTAATAAGAGGAATTTCTTTTCATTTTGTCAGGAAAACCCCAATCCTTTTTGGGCTAACTACAATACAACGAAAAACTAGACCGATTTCAATAAAATTGGCTGCGTTGGCCTATTGTCCAAGGTGAACAAAAAATTTCATTTTCGGAAAACACGCAAAAGCTGCTTTAAGAAAAAACTTACTAACAAATTAATGAATAAACATTTTCTGAAATGGTGTTGATGAATAATCAAAGGCAGAATATGTTTTCACTTCCTGATTTCATTTGAATAAAATACTACATAAATTTTCAGGAAACTGATATTATGTATTTTATAACAAACTAAAAATAAGAAAAATTTATAAAATTTTATTGATGTTCGATAAATATTACTTAAAATTGTAATTCAAACACACTTATATTAAGTTTTTAATATTTAATTATTACAGGGTTTTCCTATTATTTTATATTATAAAAACACAAGTTTATCATAATAACATAACAAGGTGCCTTAATAAAAACCGTTATTTTTCTTAAGCATATTTTTGGCTGAATGAGACTTAGCATTATTTAGCAAAGAGATGATTCCAAGAAGAAGTGCAAAATACTAAGATACATATTAATATGTTTTACAATTATACATACACTTATTACAATGAACACTATGAAACTAAAATGTATAATTGTATATCTCAGATAAAATAATATCAAAAAGTAGATGGTTGTTTGATATTTTTTGTTACAATCCTCATAAATATAAAAATTAAGAATTACTATCGAATTGAAGAATGTTGTGAACAATTAAATTCAAAACAATTCCTTTTGTGTTCTAAATATTTATTGTAATGAGAATTACAAGTTTCATCGTAAACAATGGTGTGTCTAATGATGTAGAACGGCGATATGGACTAACACTGACCATTTTGTAACCATTTTCGAATACTTTTAGAGGCGTTTTAAACAATAAAAGCAAGTTTTTATGACGGTTAGTAAATTTAACACGGTACAACTAAGAAGCTCATTTCCCAGGACTAAGTGTAAGTAATAACATACTCGTAAAAGTTGAGGGAAACTCAAGTACAAGTAGTAAAAATGTTTATACTTTTTTGTTTTTATATTCTTGTCACATAGTATATTGTGTTTCAGTAATTGGTTATTTGAAAAACTGATATAATAATATGTGATATTAGCAAATCAAAAGGAATATCCTCAAGGTATTGATTGAGAATTATAACTATTTTTATCTACTGTTTATATTTAAACACATCTGTTTTAAACAGCTGTTATGTATTTAAGAGACATTCAATCAATAATTATTTGAGATAAATATGTTGCAAATTAATGATTAAATAATATTCTTATAATAATTATTGCAATGAAATTCTAGGAATGCATGTTAGTGGAATTTCCTACTTCTACATATAAAAATATACTTATAAATTCTATTTGGAATTATTACAAACTGTTGGTCTTCCCTATTTAACAGGTACATATGATATAAATTAAAGAATTATCTATATTACTTGAACATCTAAATAATTGTCCTATTATAATATCTTCATATTAAAAAGCAAATGCAAACGTCACAGGCTTCAACGTTCAAAAAAAAACAGAAATACATGATATTTCCAACATTCTCTTCGTGCTGGCGGCGCGCGGTTAAAATTACAAATAAACAGGATAATATTACAATAAACACGTAGTCGCTTGCTGGTCAAACTGGATTTTTGAATCTTAAATTTATATATCATCTATATTGTCAAAGTTGTTGTAATATGTTATTATTACTGTCTATTATAATAATATTCATTAATTGCTTGTTAATTTTTTATGTTTATAATAAACTAGCAGACCCGGCCACGCATTGCTGTGACTATGGTTTTTGATGTATTACATTGTAGTAAACTATTTAAGGCTTAACGCTCAGAGTACATCTATCATGAAAACCATAATGTTTTCTTACAGCCGATATTAAGCAGAAATCAAAACAATTTTTTTTTTAATTTTATCCAAGCTTATAACACTATTTGTATATTACAAAGTTTTTAGTAAATTACTTGAAACACTTAACTTACTCAATCCAGTCAACAGATACCGCCATCTGTTAGAATCGTTAGGAGTTAACTGAAAATAGTAAACTAATAATTTATAAAAAAATTATATTGCGACTATGAATTGAGTTGAAAATTATTCTAGCTTTTAAGTCAGGTCAAACTGTACGTGGTCTGTAAATTTTATTAAAATGGTTAAGTAGTTAAGGAGTCCCTCGCGAACCAACAACATGACATGTAATTTATATATATTAAGATAAACACAATAGCGCTGTCAAGATGCTTGTATAATTGAGATAGCAACTGGTAACTTTATGTTCAATAATTCGGTAAATCATTAAAATAAACATATTTTTTTAAATGTTTAGCTTAATTTGTTGCATGAATTATCAAAGATACTTCAAAATATTAGGCGTTAAGCATTAATTATTTTATAAGAAGGCAGAAATCTATTAAAACTCAAAAAAAAATTATAAAACTCAAATTAATGGCATAATTATTGAGCATTAAACTACTAATTATTTCATAATATCATTATAAAAAATTACAATATTAATAAACCTCATAAGTTTTTAGTCTTTGGTGTTACAATATTTGTTATTATATCAACCTTAATTTTATTACACGGAGATAACTTAAATGTAAAATTGCGAGACCTGTAGAAGCATGCGTAGGTACACATTATTGTCAGTGTATTAAGTAACAAATTTCCTTGTTACCACATTTACCCAACTTTACAAAGATGGAAAATATCTTTGGTTTAAATAGCATTGCATTTGCAAACTTGAATGGGGAGGAACGAAGTCGATATAAAAATAGAGAATTTGGGTATTCGACTACCATATTCACCTTCACAGTTCGTCTATGAAAAGGTGTTATCGGTTCATCAATTTTCGAGTTATAGTCATAAGATTACAGCCATAACCTGCAATTTACAAATACATACCCGATAGTTAATCAATGAGGCCAATAATAAAATGTTTTTCTACTAGCTTGAAATAAAGTGTTTTTCTATAATGGATCGGCCGCTAAACTCTACTCTAAGCGAAAATAGTTAACGCAACATCACCCATAAATAGTAGGCACCAATTTTCTTTTTATATCGAAAGTACACCCTTTCAACCTGGACCTATACATAGCCCTACGTCATGTCCATTTTCTACCGACAAAATAAGCCTTTGTTAATATCTAAGATAAATTGCTTTAAGTTACTTTATTTGAAGAATGAAGCATCGTATTGAAATTTTATTTCTATTCATATAATGTTATTATATATTTATGACCGGGTTAACAGTCAAGTTTTCTTTTATATTATCATTGTCTTATAATCTTAACTGGGCAGTTATGAATGAACAATAAATAAGAATGAAGAATAGAATCAGCGAGTCAAAGACTTTCCTAACAACGCGAATTCATCCTTAACTTTGAAATAATACCATCGATAAGCAACTCTTTGTTTTTAGGCTTTAACAAAAAATAAAAGTAGCACGTTTTTATTATCTCTCTTTGTTATTTTGACAAACTTTCGCACTCACTCTATTTCTATGATTATAATTTGTTATGATTCCTGGTTAGTTACTTTAGAATTATAAATAATATGCTTATTTCTATATTGTTTTACGTTTTCCAAATAAACTGTAATAATTTCATAATTTGAAGTTAAAATAAAATTTATATTATAAGTAATATTTATAAGTTGATAAAAATACCAATTTCGAACATCAAAGTAATGTCTTAATTATTTGTAATTAGAAATTTTCTTTTTTATAATATTTTGGTACGAAAGCTATTTATATTAATTGAGAATCTGTGATATTTATTATTAATTTTGGTTACTTCTATTGTATTGATTTATATGAAAAAACTCAAATAAATATATAGGTTAAATATATATAGGTACCTATGATTATCAAGATGTCATTGAATCTGATATTGTAGGTTAATAGTTCATATAAGTCTTATTATTTTATTTATATTACTAGCAAAGCATATTCATAACTGCTAAAATTAATAAATCTCCATATTTTATTTGCTATCGATAAGGAACTCTATAAGTTGATATTTTTTTAGGTGTATATGATTGTCACAATATTCACTATAACTGACACATTTTTTTTATGTTAGAGGAGGGCAAACGAGCTTGCGGGTCATCGCTGATAAGTGACCAGCGCTGCCCATGAACTCCTGCAACATCCGAGGGTTCACAAGCGCGTTGCCGGCCTAACATATAAATTCAAATAGGTTAGTTTGTTTTTAACCAAAGTAATTCACCTTTTGATATAGAATTTATATTATTCTCACAATAATTGTCTGCAATATTAATAAATATTAATAAATATGTATGGTTAAATATATTAATTTTAATAAATATCATTAATAATTAATAGGAATTGGTTAAATATTTTCTTATACACTTTTTATTATTATCTTCAGTTTTTCTTACTTTAACCTTTATTTTAATATATTTCAATATTACTTTTTTTTTGCAATTAACATATTATATAACAGTACTAAAATTAATTTATTTAGCCCCTAACTTTTATTTAGTACCACTTAACACTACTCATAAAACAACAATGATTTAAGAACATATGAAATAAAGCAATTAGACCACCTTTTATTGCTTGAATTATAGCTTTGAGGAGAGATAGAAATAGGGTTGTTAGGTTTTTTGAAAAATATATAAACTTATTTTATATAAATGTTCATTGCGTGAAAAGAAATATGATTTATAAATGATGAAAATAGTTTAATATAAATAATTACATATTATATTTACAATTTGAGAATTTGTAACAAATTATACTACATACTTTTCTTTCTTAAACCTCTAGTTAAAGGAAAAAAATGTCTATAAATACAATATAATTATTACGTATTGACATTGGTTAAAAAAAGCTTTATTCGTTACTAAATTTTTTACAGTTCAAAAGTTACGGCTGTATTCCACCTATAAGGAATTCAAATAGGAAAAGAAATTTTTAATAAAAGTTTCGCACTTTTAATCGAGAATGATTAAAATATACAATATATTATATATTTAAATGAAAACAGAAAAAACAATTATGCTGTCCATATTGTAAAAAGACAAGATAGACACTTATTTAAAAAAAATCTGCTTGCATAATAAGATTATTTGAGTAAACAATAAAATATAAAAACACCTCATAAATGATTATTACGCCCACACTGAGCGGTTATAAAGGAACATTAATGAAATCCACAGATATTGGTAACACTTTTATTATGAACTAACTATTCAAAATTCTGTCACCAATACTATCACGAATGAAACTATAGTTACGAAATTATTACACACCAGGTTTTATTAAAAGTTGTAACATAACAAACACAAAAACCATAATAAAAAAATGAAACTAACAATAAAAATGAAAAACTCTTACATGTCACAGTGAATAAATAAAATTTTCTAAAATTGGAAAACGTTTTTTGAAAATTAAGAATAACTGCTAAATATTTTTAACTTACATAATCCACATACATTTTCGTTACGTACTTTCATTTACAGAAATGTGAAAGTGCCACATTGGAAATAGTGCCTGGTAATTACTTGAATTCCACTCATTTGATTTAATGTTTAAATGAATCATATGTTACTCTCTCCCTCACTTATTACGTTGTGCTCCCGCCAAAGGATTCTAGACCATATTTATTTTATCAGATTTAAACACGAATTATTATTCGTTGTATTCTTTCTTAATAAAACCCATTTTTTCAAAATAGACAAAGTTTATCAAAAGACTTTCTTTGACATCTGTAGACTCGACTTTTGAACTCCAGGCATTTTAAAAATACTGTACAAATTTATTACCAACTTCAATTAGAAAAATAATTAAAAGCGAGCGAGCGACAACCTTTACAAACATTTTAAAGAAAAACTTCCTTTCAGTAATGAAAAAGAGACTTTATTTATTTTTCTCGCAAATTCAATAACATTACACTGTATTTGCATAAATATTGTCAATATTACTTATTAACGTGATCTGAATACGTGTATATCTGCTGCTTTATTAGGTGCTGTTGCACTTGACGACACTCATTACTTTAATATGTTATTTTACAATATTAAATATATCAAGTGTTTATCATATTATAACATAATGAATTGTTTTCGTTAACTCGTTATAAGGTTATAGTCGTGAAAGTAACGTCATAATGATTTAGTACTCTAGAAATAAGCAGTGAAAATATTCTCGTAAATCAAACTCAACCCCCCGGAGACGTAAGTGGGTTAAGATTGTTATTAACTTTAAATTAAACTGTCGGTCGCGATATTAAGAGACAGTTTATCAAAGTTCAATAATTCTTTTATATTAAGAGGTCAAATGTAATTTAAACTTACGTAGTTACTTTAATTTATATATTTATTTTTACGATTAATTAAATTTTATTCAAAGCGCTTTATTTCTTGGAGCCCGTTTTGTGTGTCAGAACTAGTTTTGTCTTTACTATAAACGTATATCCTCGAAGTAATCTATATCCGATAATAGTTAAACTAACCTTCATTCCTATCGCCTAGTAAAACAAAAAATACTTCAAACCGTCTTATTGTATTAATAAGTACATTTGCTTTTTTTTCTTTTTTGGGTGTCTATGTTAAAAAAAGTAAAATAATAAATTTCTTTGATAATGGCAAATATTACTAAACATTTTTGGGAAATAAGTGAATGAAACCAATTTTTTTTTTAAACTTATCCATTATGTTAGAGTGTAATCGATATAAAACAAATGGTACATTAATTTATATTACATCGATTTGATATAACACAAATTGATGTTTGAATTTGCCACCAAGTGAGGCAGACAGAGTTTGGTACAAATAATTCCCTCTAGTATCACATCCGCTACAGCCACAGCGCAGTCACTGGGATCATTGGAAGGGAAACATACCGGTTCCCATTGGTAGGATAAAAAAAAACATATTTTGGAGGCATCGCTTTCATGTTGGTCGGGAGAGGGGGAGGGGTAGAGCTTCCGGATTCTTTTATTCACCGACGGAACATAACCAAATGAATGTGGTTAATACATGTGTAACTTCCATGAGAGGGTGGTCCTTCCCCGGTCGAGCTCCCCAATACGAGCTGTATGTAAATGGCTGGAGTTAGACTTTGCTACGTCATATTTTTTAACAAATTCCAAGTTCCAATTAAACATTCATTTAAAAATACAAATCCGATTGAATATTTTTTTGATCTTATCTAAGTAACGACGCCCTCCTACTATTTTCATTGAAAAATATTATCCAAGCATATATAATAATATTTAAACATGCGGCTATAATTATCAACATTTACTATTATTCTTTTATTTCGGATTAAATATGATAAAGAATTTATTCAATACCTCGATATTTTTTTTTTATTAATTACGAATTATACAATTTCACAAGCAAAGTGTATTTATACACAGGGCACAGCAAAGTAAAGTAATAAACAAAAATATGTAAAGTATTAAAGATACTTTATTAAGTATCTTTAATACTTTTGAGATGGTTATTGAATATTGTCGTCGTACTTTACTCATGAATGCATGGACTTAGTATTTTTTACGTTCACTGTGATTTATGTCTTTAAATACAAAATATAGACACGTCATTAATATTTTTTTTTGAGTACAGGTAAAATGCGAATTGATTTTCTCATTTTGATGTCATACAATAAGTTTCCGTGCAAATCCTGTGTAAAACTATATAAAAATACGTAAAAGCGTTTGAAAATGTGCAGTTAAATTAAGGTATATCGTTAAAAAGTTGTAAAAACGTAGGAACAAGATTAAAAATGTTAGCCCTTTATACATTCGAGGATTTCTAAAAAAAATTGGCTATTTAACTAATGTATTAAGATGCCTTTATTATATCTATTATTGGTTTTAATGTTTATTAAACTGAGTCATACTAATGATATCAGTAAAATTATTCTATATCAATTCATGAATAAAAGCTAGTTTCAGTGCGTAATGGCAAATGGAAAACAGGGATAGTTGTTGTAGAAAGAGAGAACAAATCCACTAGTACTTCTGTAATATTCGATGTAATTACAGCTTATTATCTGAATCAACATGTACATTACTTTAAATTTGTTTTATTTTTCTATAAAAACAATAAAATTAGAAACCTATGAAATAAGTATATATAAATTAATATAAAAATTCATATTATGATTGTTTCGAGACTTTTTATATGCGTGAGAATTAACTAAATTTAATAAAACTTCGAATGTTAATGATATTATTTTTTATAAATAAAAATTGTAGCCCTTTCTTTATTATGTTACGTTACATAATATTTCTTAAAAGCAACACTCCAAGTAAAGATAATTTATAATTATTTATTAATAACATCAATACGGTGTGTAAATGACCTAAAATTAGCAGTTTAATGGTCAATGTTGGATTTTCCATATAATCTCAACTGCTGTGGTTTAACATCGCTATCAGTACTCAGGATAACACAAATTATTACATTGCAGATTCGGCTGGTTTATACCTACTATTCATTTGGAGAAACTAACTAACCAAATTTAATATTTTAGATAAAGATAGATATAGAAAAATAGAGGAATGATGGTCGAAGGCAATGAAATATTTTCTATTCAAATCGTACTTATTGAGGAAATTCTCTTTGTTAAAGAGATTAGTTACAGAACCACATTTTATCTTAATAATATTATATTAATATATATTCCATATGGATTATGGAATAATACGAACAAATATGATATAATGTTATATGCTGTGTCAATACTCCCTTACAGACTATAATGTATAATATCAATACACAAAGCTGTTACAAAACATTAAGACGACGAGCGGCTACTTATTAGATATTTTTATTTACATCTTATTATATAAAGTTTTATTTGAGAAAATTAAATTAGAATATTATAAAACTTTTACTTATATTTTATATTTTTGAAAAGATATCAACAGCTAGTAAAAATAAATTGCGGTTCTATAATAAAACTGTTTAATAAAGAGATTCTCCTCAAAACATACGAATCGAAGAGCAAATACTTCATTTTAATCGGGGTATCTTTTATTTAATTCGTTTAAGACTCTTATGTATTATGGACATGGTCGAAACGTCACCATGATCAATAGTGAAGAGTACAGGAGAGTAGCGCACTAGGACACTGCGGGCCTGCCCCTAGTACTGATATCTAGAATATCCTGGAACGATTTTATATCATGTAACAAAGTGACAGCGCTGAGTCAACGCTAGTGACAGCTTTTGTTGTTTGATTAGTGTAATTTATTATTTAAATATAATTTAAAGTGCAAAAATAGACGTTTTTAACTTTAAATTATAATTTTTAGTGTATTGCAATCAACACGTTAACAGTACTTATTATTTTATATGTGGTACAGTGTAATTCAACAATTATAGTAGTGCTTAACAATCAGCTGTTACGTTTACCTACCCACGTATATCACTTTTAATTGTACTTTATTGAGTTGGACTACAATTCTAGTGCAAAAAATAAGAATGCTAAGTGTGAGTTAAAAAATTAATAAATTGAATCCATAACATCGTTAATCCTGAGAACTTTATTTACGAGCAAATACTTTTTTGCGTAAAGAGCCATCTGTTAGCTATTTTTAACATCTCTACGCTTCTATAAAAATGGGTCACAAGTGCAATCAATGCGGAAAGTTTATCAGCGCAACAGAGAGCGCTAAGTGTTCAAAATGTTTACTGCGATATCATCGAGCTTGTTTGAATATTAGCCCAGATACTCGCATATCTGCTAAGTGGCAATGTCAGGACTGTAAATTAATTAAGAACACTAAGCTTTGTACTCCAGTCAAACCGTCGGAAGAGAGCCCTTCTGTGGTGGCGGGGGAAGCTGTTGGTGAAGATTTATTAAGAAATGATCCACACTCAACTCTAATATATGAAATTCGTATGTTAAGACATGAAATGGCTGCGGTTTCCAGGGAAATGAATTCTTTTAGGGATAGACTGTCACATCTTAATACGACTGTTGCCGAATTCGATAAGCGAGTTAGTGCGGTGGAAGATAGATTATCTGCTTTAGAAAATCTTAAAGAACAAGACGTGCTTCAGTCTAGTTCTTCACTCGAACTAATTTCAAGTTTAAGATCCGAATTAAATGAAAGGGATCAAACATTTCTCCTCAACGATATTGAAATCTCCGGCCTTCCAGAAAAATCAGGGGAGAACCTAGGTAATATTGGGCTCCGTCAAGCTGGCTGACCCAAAACAAAAAAGCCATTAACAATTGTTATTATTATTTATAACTATTTAATCGCTAATTAATTACGGCGATAAAAAATTAATTGCTATTTTTGTTAATTAATTACAGTGGCCCAGCCAGCTTTACATCGAGCTGGCTGGGCCACTAAAAATATTATGAATAAATAAAAAACCGATGCATATTTATTTATAACTAATTAATTGCTAATTAATTACGGCGATAAAAAATTAATTGCTATTTTTGTTAATTAATTACAGCGGCCCAGCCAGCTTGACATTCAGATTCGAATGACGAGCGGTACAGTCTCAGCAAAAGTTTGTACAGGTATAAAATAGTCTCGAGGGGGATCGAAAGATAGGTTCAGGTTGGGTATGAAAAGATATTCGACAGCTTGGGCACGCTACCTTCTTTTCAGCAAAACCAAGAAATTTATTTATGTCTATTTATAAAAAGTTTATTCAATAAAAAAATTCAATAAAAAACAACTTGTATCCAAATCGAAATCACAAACTGCATTCAAAAACTTAATAATATTTTTTCTTGCAACTTTTTGAACAACAACTTGAAAACAACTTTTTCATTAATGCATTTATAATTATCCATTAATGTTCCTTGTATTATATTCATATTAAAAACATTTTCCATTCTTGTTGATTCTTATAACAAAGTAGCAGAAAAATAAAGTACTTCTTAGCTTCTATTTTAGATGTGTAACATCATATTTACAAAACATTAAACCAGGGAGGTGCTGTATAAATGAAAATTAAAGGTTTACAAAGGAAATACCTCATTTATTACTATTTTTTTACAAAAATTAAAGCTTGACTTCATAATTTTGAAAAAATCAAGAGTTCAGGAACAATTTTAGCTCCATCTGGAAACTTTTTTTTGCGTTGTGGATACACATCATCGTACTCGTACCAAGTATGATTTCTCAAACAAACAGCTGTGTAATGAGCTATTCTTTTTCTTCGATCTGGCGTGATTGTGGAGGGACCGTGGTACGCAATAGCTCCTAACAATGTCAACGTTGTGCCGTCGTTAATCGGGCTAGGGACGCTTTTTGGGAGTTGCTTCACCGAAATTGGTTTGCTCATCTTCGTAGGATCTTCATTGATCACTTCGACCAGCAAAATGTGACTGTGAAGCAAAAGAATAAGAATACATTCCATGTCATTGAAACAATGTTTAGCTTCAAATATAAAAAATGATCAAACGTACCGATTCCAGATATAACATTCTTCCTTTCTCCAGAACAAGTTTCTCGTTGCCTTCCTTGGCACAGGTTGGAGTTTTGGTTAGCTTCCAATAAATTGCAGTCTGCAATTTGGTTATCCATCAATCTTATTAACCTAATTGTCCTGGTCTCATAAATCACAGGACATGAGTTCTCCGAGCATTCCCAGATCTCCTGGATGGTTGAAAATTCTTTCGTCAGCTTTGAGGTCAAATTCACCACGTTTGAAGCAGCTTGCAGACCTGAGATCGCAGGATAATTGTCTATATTTTTCAATTCTCTGCCTTCAAGCAGAACTTCTGCCCTTCTAGTATACGTGTCAGAAATGATACCATTCTTCTGTAGGTTCGAAAGAAACTTTGGGAATTCATCGTGGCAAGTCGTGATCTGAAATGAAGCGAAATTGAAGAATAAATGTTTAAATAATAAAGTCACTAATATACCGAATTGAATATTATTCGATTAGGTACCTTTTCTCTCAAGGCTTCATTGTCCCAAATTGATACATAAAGCAATTGTGCAATGCTGTCAAAAGCACACGTATTGGCGACAGTTACAGATTGGCCCTTTATGTTGATAAGCTTTGAGGAACTTAAATTCCCGTTTTTCAAAACGTCAATTTGATGGGAACGTTTTGAGGAGATTGCGTCTCTGAGCAATTCTTTGCGATCTCCATAATACAGTGCTTTCGACACGGATATTTCTTCTAAGCCTCTCCAGTTTTCAGTTTCTCTCGTCGCCTGAACAGTTCTGTGAGATTCAATAGGAATTTCGTCGTCAGAGTCGTCGTTATAGCCGTTGGAGACAATCAATGGAGGAGAAAGCACTTTTGGCAGAACATCACCTGCAACAAAAAACTTATGGTTAGAAACAATACAGAACAGCTCATTTGACTAAATAAAATATATAAATATATATGAACACCATAATTAAAGAAAATAAATTTGTACGTACTTTTTATCCTTTTTGCAATTCGAGTTTGAGTTTCATGAACATCATCTTCACTAAAGTCAGTGAGTTTTCTTTTCGATAATTTGACACGACTGTTCACTTTTTACTCTTTGAACAGATTTGACCGAACAACCTTCCAAAGTGTTATCTTGATAGTCAATAACTTTCTTTCTCAGTGGTGGGGCACGATCAGTCAGTTTTTCCACTTTACGGTGACAATTTCGACATATCCTTGCCTCCCCATATCTTTCGTCATCAACATTCTGTGGATAAGAGCATCCTAGCAAATTATGAATTCCTGCTGCACATTGGACGCAGGTCCGAGGAAATGGCAAATTATCCTTACACGCCGGACATTCGTCAACTGCATTAGATTTCGGATCAGGTTAATCATTTTCATCTGCGCTACTTTCAGAATCTGAAACATAAAAATTCCACTTGAAAAATTTGTTTTTCACATTGGCATTCAATGCAAAGATTACAAAAAAGATATCTCACCTGTGCTTTTTTCCTCACAAATTCTGCTCTGTCCAGCTTCAATGATATTCATCTTCCCTTCAAGGTATTCAAGACTTTGATCGACCGAAAAATATTCTGACGGCAGTCGCGCGACGTCACCAACGCAATGTTTTGGTTTTTTAATAACAGTTTCTCGGATTTGAAATTCAAAACGTGATACAGTTTAGGGGGTCAGGAGGAGTTAACCTATTTGAATCTTTGTCCCCGGTTTTTTGACTGTTTCAGATTGTTTTTCATTCATTTGTTTGTTATTCTTAACATCTCTGAACAGAACAAATGTTTACTTTTACCTGAGTGGTAGACATTATTTGCGCGAATATTTGAAAGTGTTTTTTCATAATCGGCGATGAAAATCTAAAAAAAACAAATAACGAATAAAAAAAACAAACAAACAAACAAACAAAATGACATGAAATTGTTTCTCTTGAGCATTTGCTTTTCAAAAGTGCCAATTCCTTTTTTTATTCAAATTTACAATATGTATTTTATTTTTATAAGTAAAGAAAGTAAACATTCAGAAACTTTCAAAAAGTAAAGGTGTGGGTTTAAAAACTTCCTCTACCTAATATGATCTTTTCATACCCAACCTGAACCTATCTTTCGATCCCGCTCGAGACTATTTTATACCTGTACATACTTTTGCTGAGACTGTACCGCTCGTCATTCGAATCTGAATGTCAAGCTGGCTGGGTCGCTGTAATTAATTAACAAAAATAGCAATTAATTTTTTATCGCCGTAATTAATTAGCAATTAATTAGTTATAAATAAATATGCATCGGTTTTTTATTTATTCATAATATTTTTAGTGGCCCAGCCAGCTTGATGTAAAGCTGGCTGGGCCGCTGTAATTAATTAACAAAAATAGCAATTAATTTTTTATCGCCGTAATTAATTAGCGATTAAATAGTTATAAATAATAATAACAATTGTTAATGGCTTTTTTGTTTTGGGTCAGCCAGCTTGACGGAGCCGTAATATTGTGAACCTAATTAGAAGTAAGATTGGCGTCGAAATTGATAACAGAGACATTGTTAGCACCGAGCGATTCGGTTCAAGACAGCAACTACAAACAAATATGCCACGCAAAATTGTAGTACGTCTGGCGCGTCGGAGTATTCGAGACGAAGTTCTAAGAGCGGCTCGTGTTCGACGCAATATGGATTCCACGGGTATAACTGAGGGTGAGGCCCGGAAGGTCTATATTAACGAGCATCTCACACCAATGAATAGGCGCTTATTATATAAAACAAGAGAAGAGGGTAAAACTAGAAACTGGCGATACGTTTGGACTAAAAGTGGTAAGATTTTTGCACGCCGGGCCCCTGATGCTCCCGTTTATCGAATCCGGTCGGACTGTGACATCGTAAAGGTTTTTCGATCACAATTCGATTAGATTACTTTATAGTGATATTTGAATTAATTTATAAATGCATTTGTTATCTTACTGTTTATTTTAAATGTACCTGGTTTTGTTCTGCTGTTTCAATAACCAGTTTTTTCTTATTTATTTTACTTTTCTTTAAATTATGTAAAACTGTGACCTCCGTATTTGCCATATGTACGTTTCTAAATTTTGTCCTAAAGTACAAATCCTGCTGCTCCATAACAAAATATAGTAGTAAACACACTTTAATATATTTTTTATTTTATTTACATTATATATCTTATCATAGCTTATTAATTATGTTATTTATATTATATATAAAAATTAACCAATTACTTGATAATCTAAAAAAATATTATTTTAATAAAAATGTCATTATGTGTAATAATAATAAGTATATTATAACTGTTAGATTTAACTTTAATCTAAAATGCTAGGCCTACGCTCGTTAAAAATTGGATTTATTAATCCATGCTCTTTGGGAACAGGTCATGCGGAATTTTTATTAGCAATGGATCATCATAAGGTAGATATCATGGCATTAAACGAAACTTGGCTGAGGAAAGGGGAAGATGGCCGGGCTCCTAACGTGTCGGGGTATCGTCTACGCCACAAACCTCGACCCGAGGAAGTACGTTCTCGCGGTGGTGGTGTAGGTTTTTATATCCGGAGAGGTATTACAATCCGTCTCATCACCCACCCTGAAACTGCTACTGTTGAACAGATGTGGTTAAATGTAAGTATTGGAGGGAAAAAAATTATAATAGGGACAGCTTATAGACCGCCATGGTTAAATCCAAGTATCTTCTTTGGAGGGTTAACTGATGCAATCGTAGGATTTCCGAAGCATGATCATCTCCTACTTATTGGTGATTTTAATATAAATTTTTTAGACGTTAATAATAATACCGCCAAGTTACATGAGTTTCTGACGTACATTAACTTAAAACAATTTGTAACTAAACCGACTCACTTTACTACTTACAATGAGTCGCTTCTCGATTTGGTGTGTGCAGATGTCAATATTAATAACGTAAGCATTGATCACATTCCCGCTCTCAGCAATCATGCCTTTCTTACCTTTGAAATTAAATCATGTAAGGTAAACTTTAAGAAAGTGCTCAAATACTACAGACAATATGCCGATATAGATAATCATGTACTTCAGAATAGTTTACGATCATTTGAGTGGTACAAGCTCTCAGAAATCCATAATATAAATGATATGGTTTCTTTATTTAACGGCTATTTACTTACTGTGTTTAATTTATTAGCACCACTGAAAAAAGCTTTTTATAAAGATATTAAACTTCCTTGGATAACATACAATATTAATAAAATGATAAGAATCAGAGATAAGGCGCATATTAGAGCAAAGCGTAGTAAAAGGGACATACACATTACATACTACAAAGACTTAAAACTTACTGTTGAGACAGCACTTCATAAAGAAAAAAGTGTTTACTTTTCTACTTTTACAAAGAAGAGTTTGAGTAATCCTAAAACATGGAAACAACTACAACAAAATATATCATACAAGCCAAATAAAGATGTTTGTCTTGTTAGTCATCTAAACGATCCAGATACTATCAATTCTCATTTTTTAAACATTCCGGGTTCTGTCACTATTTCTCCTTCTCTAATACATTTTTTCAAATCGCACCAGTCCCCTGTAAGTAATTTTACACTGCGTTCAGTTGATATGACAACTGTTACCAGAAAAATACATAGTATCAAGTCAAACGCTGTTGGCTCAGATGGTATATCTCTGTCAATGTTACTATTATCACTTAATTATATTATAGAACCAATCACAAACATAATAAACTGTTCCATAACAACCGGTATTTTTCCTAATTGTTGGCAAAATGCAGTTGTCAGACCTATACCAAAAAAGGATGACCCAGAAACAATAAGCGACTTACGCCCCATCAGTATTTTGCCTTGCCTTTCTAAGGTTTTGGAAAAAATTGTCTATGACCAGATGTCAGATTTCGTTGAAAATAATAATATTCTGCCTTATCTACAGTCAGGGTTTAAAAAAGAAGAAGCACTACATCGGCGCTTACAAATGTTGTAGACGATATTTTGAGTGCCCAAGATGAGAGCAAGATCACAATCCTTGTCTTGTCAGATTTTACCCGCGCTTTTGACTCAATTGACATACCACTACTCCTTGCAAAATTACATTTCTATAATTTTAGTTCCCGAAGCATCAGTTGGTTTCAGAGTTATCTTACCAACAGAACTCAAACAGTAGAAATTACTAATGAGGATGGGTCGAAGTCCACGTCTGAACGTAAAAACGTTACTAGAGGAGTGCCACAAGGCTCCATTTTGGGCCCTATTCTTTTTTCCCTGTATTGTGCAGACATAATTAATTCCATAAAATTTTGTAATTATCATATTTTCGCTGACGATATACAATTATATATTTCCTGTAAACCTAATGACATTGCCTTAGCCGTTAATAACATTAATGAGGATTTAAGTAGCATACATATATGGTCACAGTCCAATAATTTAATGCTGAACCCTAGTAAAACAAAATTTTTAATTATTGGCAATAATATGCAGATAAAAAATATATCATCAAGGCTTCCTAATATATTTATAAATGATTCGCAAATCGAATGTGTTTCAGTAGCACGAAATTTAGGTATAATAATAGATGAGCATTTACGATTTGAAAAACACGTCATTAATTGTGTTCGCAATTGTTTTTATCGACTTAAACTATTATATCGTATACGAAAATACCTAACCACTGAAGTACGAATTAGATTTTGTGAGGCGATTGTACTCTCTAAACTTAATTACGCTGACACTGTTATAGGACCGAGGTTGCTTGCGAGTAGTAAGACTCTCATCCAACGTGTTCAGAACGCATGTGCTAGGTTTTGGTTAGGAACGCATCTGCTCCACATACAAAAGCAGTAAGCAGTTATTGTATCTTGTTATTATATTACTAATCAAATTATAAATATACGTTAGGTATTTATCTTATTTTACAATTATAATTACAAAGTCTAAAAATATAAATATAACAATATGAATTACTCACCTTACCCTATACTTGCGAACCCATTTATAAAGCGCTACTCACCTATTATTATTGCTATAATTATTTTTGTTATTAATATCATTCTATTACAGTTAAGCAGTATATTATTATTATTATCACCAATTAAGTTTATTACACTGTGATATTAAAGATGTCTAATATATTTAATTGTATTTTATTTTGTTTATTGTTGGTTATTTTATGTTTAACTGTCACTAGTGTTGGCTACGTCACGGCACGGCGGCCACTGAAAACCAGCGCTGGAGAAATATACTCCAGTAAATGCTGAGTGGTCAACCGTTTTGGATGTCACAGTCTATAGTTGATATTTGATGATATTATTATATATTTTTTTTGTTTTCTCTATTACAATGTATTTTTATGTTCCATGTTGATTGATGTGATATCCAAATAAAGTTTTTTGATTTGATTTGATTTGATAAAAAATGTATAAAATTTTATGAATTATTTTATTCTGTTTTATTGTCTTATTTTAAAAGAATCCTTTAAATCGTTTGATTTTCCGTATTTATTATATTCTCCAAAGGAATTGTAGACATAATTCAGCTGAAACTGCAATGCAATCATTTGGGTCATCCTGAGTCCTGATAGCGATGTCAAACAGCAGCTGCGATTAAACGGGAAAATACAAGTCTGAAACATTAAACTTGTAATTAAAGCATCATTTACCTACCGTTGTTATTATTAATTAATAATTATTAATTATTAGGAGTGTTGCTTTAGAAAAATTTTATATAAAGTAATATAATAAAGAAAGGGCAAAATTTCTTATTTATTCTAAAAAATAATATCATTAATATTCAAAGTTTTATTCTCATGCATGTAACTAAATCAAGAAATAATCGTAATATGAATTTATTATTTGATAAATTGTATATACATAAATATATATTTCGTAGGTTTCTAATTTTATTATTTTTATAGAAAAAAAAAACAAATTGCCGTTAAAAGTATCGAGTACATGTTCATTCAGATAATAAGCTGTCATCATATCGAATATTATAGAAAATCAGTACTTTTACGTGATAAGCGAATAAAGAAATTGATAAACAGACCAACATTTTAAAACTATTACTTAACGATCTACAGTTACTACTACTCTGTTGATACTTAACAATTATTATTCTCATATGGCCTCGTTACGATTTAATTATCTGTATAGATAATAATAAATTATTGAGGAATTAAGTATAACTATATATTATATACTAACATTTGGATCAAACATTTAAAAGTTAAACAGTAAAAAAATATAAGCGATATCAAAATAAAGTGAGTCTGATGAAGGAGGGTGGTAAGTAAGGGTGTCTTCAGAGTTAGTTGTTGTTATCTCTTGGACATAAATATTTATTTTATCTCCTTACTTTAGAGGAGAAAAATTATTGTAACTTTTTTAATATTTATTATTCTAATTACAAGACTTGTTAATTAATACAAATAGTAAATCTAAATTAAACCTAAGAACTCAATAATTGATCAACTTAAACTGTACTTCAGAACAAAACGTTAGCTTATTTCAGAGTTTTATTTCAATATGTAAATATTCATTACAACAGATTGGAAGAAATTATCGCGGTTGCTTCAACTTTTAATTTAAACCGAAATCATAGAAGTTAGAAATAGCTGCTGTCTGTTCTAATAGTAGCCTTTTTAAAATAACCTTTCTTCATGTTTATATATTATATTCTAATATTCTAATCATTGCTAATGTCGGTAGAATGTCGGTATCACATGTTTAACAATGTTATGTATGTTATATTTTTAATTTATTGTATTTCAAACAGTGTTTTTACTTAGTAAATTTAATGAATTTGCTTACAGGCGGGAGTCTGCCGCTTACATCAATGAGAGAACATACTGTTTAATATTGGAAATATAATTTTACTTAATAAGTATTTTGTGAAAGTGTATATTAGTGTGTTTTTGTATGTTGTTAGTCCTCCTGACTTTGACGGCATTGTGTGAGACAGTGAATGATCCCGCACACACTCCACTACTATGGTGTTCTACAAATCAAAAGATTATTTGTATGTTTTTCGAGGATAAAAACAAATGGATTCAGAACTTAAATTTATAATTTATATATATTTATAAATAATTATTGTCACATTTATACATAAATATTAAAACTCTAAATCCATATTAATAAGTAATATAAGACGTCAATTAAATGAAAACTAATAATTAATATTAAATGCGAATCCTTCGTAACGGATGGCATCCGTTGATAAATCTGATAATATGTAAATGACCCCCAGTTTAATCTGTCGCCACTGAACCATCCTCAGTGACTACGCTTTAGTGACTTGGTCGCTATTAAAAGATATGGTATTCATTTCATTTTACAAATTTATATTCTATTTAAACCCTATGCTAACAATATATTTTCTTCTCATACATAGATGAATAATGACATGACATTTAAAGAAAAAAGCTATTATAAAAATTTCATATAAAAGTTGCATTGTCGATGGAAGAGTAAAGTAAACAAAACTATAAAAACATGTCGTTGAAATATTACAATGTTTTTGATCATTCAAAACAATATTTAGATATTTTTATTTAAGAACGTATTTATATCGAACAAGAACTTTTCACAAAGTTACTTTCATAATAACAGTTATTCGACATTAAACTGGCTTTGTGAAAGAATTAATAAATACATTTTTTATACACTAAAATATTTGTATTGACGACATATTTATTTGTATTATCTTTATATTATAATCTTTTCAACGGTTCCAGTTATTTTAAAATATTCATAGAAATGCATAAATTTTGAGATTAATGTAACCTGTTCATTCCACGGCGAGTCCAGCAACTTTAAGATGCAAGTATCCTCTTTGTAGTCCGACACTTGTAATAGTTTAGAAGCACTTCCTTTAAGCCCAAGTGCATAAATGGGTCGAAATATAGTAAGTAAACTCAAACATATTTATCACTTTACATTAAGAACATTGAATATCATTTTATTTCCATTCAATTTATTACTCAAAAGTTGTATTTCAATTACGAACGTTATTTTAAATTTTTTCATCAATACACAGTTCACAAATAAAATCATAATAAATTATATGTAATAGATTCGGTTTTTCTTCTATTGAATTAAGTCAATAAACTTCTTTTTTAACGCTGTGTAAGGTTGAGGAATAATTTAATTTAAGCATCAATAAATTTATAATAACTTGTTACATTTTTATAAATCAATTAATATTAGATTAGAAAAATACTTCCGTATCAAACCCGATTCAATTAATCAGGTTATAATATACATCAAGGCTGGAAAAAAATCTAATTTATCAATAGCGGCTGTTAGCTTATACCGAATCTCTGACCAGTGTGGTTTAATACTTACTCAATGAGTTTTTTATCAGGTACTCGTATACACTGGTTGTAAATTAATAATTGAAATATACAGTGATTTTAACAACATAAATGCAATAATTATAAAATATGTTTACTGAATAATTACCACATTCCTGTTAATATAATCACTGTGTGAATTAACGGAATGTTATGTGTAGCAACGAGAATATATTAAACATTTTGTGATTCCTTTTTGTCTGTAAAAATATTTAGTTAAATAATTACTATAGAAATAAAATATAACTTTTATATAGCAGCCAGGTATTTGACTAATTATATGGTATAAATTACTTTCTATAAGCTATTTCGCCTTACGAAGTTACTTGTAAATAAAAAATGTAATTAACAAAAAACGAATTAATAACCTACGTAACAATAAATTACACGCTTATTCTAACGTAGGTTATTGATTTGAAACAACCTTACGATCCTGCATACTATAGTTTTATAAACAATTAGCCCATGTTGAAATAATTTAAACAAAATATAAATATACATGTACACTATACACATTATGATAGTCCTGTTTAATGTTGTCTCGTAAAACAACGAAGTCTTGATAAAATATTGTCGTGTATTGTATAATAGTAATATTATAAACAAATGTTGAATGGTAAGTAGCATATAATTGGAAAACTAGGAAATCAAATTCCTCAATGCCTTCCCATGTTTCCTAGTATCCTGTATCCCTCTCCTTTCCTTAAATTTTATTATTTTACTAGTTATAAATAAGCAATAAACAATTCATCGACTCGAAGCTGTGACTTTCGACCAATCATCCCTGCGCCGTGTGAATTGAGCTTCTGTGTCCAGTTTCGATGAATCTATCATTTTATATAAATCGTCTCGTCTTTATACCAACTGAGGCGGTATGCATTCATTAGTCTTCTTGCGGAAATATTAACTAATGTCTGTAACTTTTTAGCAGGAAATCATACTATACGGTATTCCAGACGATGCACGGTTGGTTCCTGCTCGTGTCAATAACTTTTTTTATTCTTAATTTATTAAAAAAATAATAAGGGTGATATATTTAATCTAATATTTAATAATATATAGTCAAGATATTTAAAAATAGTTAACTAAATATTAAAAAGTGATGGAAATCAAACAAATTTTTGTAGTAGTGTGTAGTGAGTTTTCATATAGCAGCATGTCAGAAGATACAATGTAACCTAACTCAATAGTTGTAAATATAAATGTTGTTTTGGTGTGACCGTATGATGACGTTCTGGATACATTATAAAATAAGAATGCAATGCTCTTTTTATGTTAATTGTCTGCGAGTACTTTCAAACGGACTCTTTATTATAACTCAGCAAAGGTGAAATAGAAAAGATGTGTTTAAATAGCAATCCTATTATAACTTTCGAAAATTATTTATGAGATTACCTATTTCAAGAACTGTGTACTCACTTATGCGGCTTGGTATAAACTATTTAATTAAATAAGATAAAAGATATAATATAAGAATAAGAACATGTAGTAATATTACACATATGATAAAATATAAAAGTATTAAACATACGAGTATGTATCATGTTGATAGACTATGTTTTATTTCTAAATAAGTAATTGTTATATAAATTACAGTTTTAGATAACTGACTTGTAATTCAGATAACATAAGATTAGCTTAATTAAATATATATTTAGTAAGTTTTAAAACAAACATAAAAGTTGCACTCACCGTGTTGAGAATTATAGTTCTTTATTATTTTATATTTATTATGACATTTTATTATAAATATTTCTAGGTAAACATTCTAATTATTTAAATGTCTGTGTTACCCTGAATATATTAGGTTGATTACTTATCCGTCATATTCAATATTCCACTTGTTGATAACCGTAATGTACACACAAACAACTTAATCAGAACAACAAATAGAAGTGAAAACTTTCATATAATTACCTGAAGTGATTATTGGTTATTGAAACGAACCTTTCTTCCTCAAGTCATAACAAGTTTAGAAAGTTTGAAATTTAGCCATCTGTGATGAGCGTAGCTTTCATATTGGTAATTGGCATTTGTTATAAGATTAAATACATACAAATAACAATATTATAAAGACATTACCTAATATTTAAAATATATATTTTAAATTCTTTGATCGTCTTCAAGTGTTTTAATGAGTTAATATTTTTTTTCTTGCTTCTGTATACGAGTACAGTACGTTATATATTGCCTATTTAATTATTAATTTATATATAGGTAACATTAAAGCAAAACGAACACCACGTCCCGTGCGTGATCATCGAGTCTCTTCATTATGGTTCTAGTAATTATTATTTTTATACATAGACTTAACTCTAAAAACAGAAATTAACTTGTGTTATCCTTAATTTGGCAGCCACGTTAAAGCTCATTTATATTTTCATGAAATCAATAATAGCGGAGCCAAACTAACCCACTGTTTATTAAATTTTATGTTTATATCATTAGAACTGAATAGTTCTTATACGAACTTAATACTCGATCATTTAAAACTGCGTAAACCTTTTGTTTTCGTTCGATTCGTATGTTTATAATTTTCCATTGTCAACTTGAAGTACACTCGCGGCCTTGGAATCGTTTTAAATTTATTAATATTTGATTTCATAATATTTTTAGTTGTTATTAGCCATGAAAACTTACAGTTAATATGAATCTCAAGGATAATTTCTTCAAACCCTGACTATTGCCAAATCCTTGGTCCTCTGAAAACTAATTAATGATTACTGTAATCAACTAATGCTGTCAGATGTTCAATAGCTTAATATTTATTATGTGAATATATTAATATTAAAACAGGTTCAACGGTCATAGGTTCCGGTTTGTGTTTATTCAAAGTTTATAGTCTTTGATAAACAGTCGATGTCGTAGTACCGCAGGGAAATTAGAAATGAAATGATACATAAATATTTAGTTAAAAACTTATTTGAATACAGTTTTCTGTGAATAAAATTGACTTTTGTAGCGCAAAATACGTAGCTGTCAGACTTAAAAATGATTTTACAAACATCTAATAAAATGCAATTCACAAGCTGACCTTTTATTTTTTTAACATGAAAGCAAATAAAATATATGGAATGAAGATTTGCTTTCTTTTTAGATAAATTTTTGTCCTTATTTCTTATATTTTAAAAGTTAAATAAACCAAAAATCACATATAATATATTTAATAGCAAGGACTTGGCTATTTATTAAATTAAATATTATTATAATTTTTTTATCATTTTTTATATTTAAACAGTGTAAATAATAAGTCACCGTCGTTCAGACTATGTGATAATGTTGGTTTGTTCTTTATTTTATACATATTATAATACTTTGCTGTTTTTTTTCAGGGATCTTCAAAACATCTTTAAATATAGATAAAGTCTAAATGTGAAAGAAGAATTTACTCTGATCAGCTGAACAAATACAATCTGTTCCAACTAATGGTACTATGCGGGTGAATAGAAGTATCCGAAGTTCTTTCTTTACACACTCAATAACTTGAACTAGATTTTGTTGCCAGACAAGATTAGAATATTTAATAATTTGCGTTTATTTTTTTATTATAAAAACAATTATTTGCCTGTACTGAAGTGAATTGTTAATGAATAATAATCATCGTTTAAAAATCAATTATTTAAACAAACATCGGACAAATCTAATTAGCCATTCAGGATATAAAATAATTTCTGTAATTACGAACAATGTTTACTCAAACTTTAATCCATAATTGTTTACAACGTCGTAGTTTCACTAAGAAATTATTAACTAGCTTCAACAACCCTTGGAAAACATCGTTTTTATATAACAGTCGGTAAACTTCCTTTATACTTATTTAATTTATTTTCTTTACATATGTTTACATAATAATAGATTGAGATGGCCATCTTAAGCCATTCCAGTGATAGGCAAAGTATGTTATATGATTATTATTTTGTATGGTTATGTCAATAATGAAATTGAAATTGGCATAATAGTAAAACTTTTAAGAATAATATTAAACATAAATTACCCACATAAAGTTCTATTTTATTTATAAGTTTTGATATTTTATTGGGAGACCTTAACCGTTTGGGTGACCTTTTTTTGTGTTTAGTTGTCTCCAGAATGCGACAAGATTAAATAGCAAAAAAAATCTCATGTATGTTTGAGCCCAACGCGGATGTTATAGCGAAAACAGATTGAAAAAATGTTTAGCCATTCAAAAGTTATCAAAAAAAGATCACTCCTGACATAAACAATACACTAGAACTGCCCTCCGCGTGCGAGCAATGTGCTGAGCTAGAAAGTGACAATTAGTCCTAATAAATTGGTATTCCCTGCAGCTATTGCGAATTCTATGTAAAATTGCTAGAGCAAAGTTCAAGCATGTCGTCAAAATTGGAGATCAGCTGGCAAAGTACCCAACTGGCACGCGCAAGTTCTGGGCGCTTTCCAAAGCCAGTCTGGGAAACTTTTGTCAGCCATCCCTACCGCCATTGCACGCTGGGAATAACTCTTTGGCCCACACAGTAAAAGAGAAAGCCGATTTCTTGGGCACTCTTTTTGCCTCAAACTCGACTTTGGACGACCAGGGGAAGGCCCCGCCTATCATCAAGCGGTGTCCGAGCTTAATGCCGGAAACAGTTTTTCGGCAAAAACTCATCCGAAAACCTACCTTCTTCACTGGATTCTTTTGAAATTTGATAAATTTGAAAAGCGTAATATTTTTATTTTGCTTTCCTTCATAAGATCTTATGTATGTTTAACTTATAAAGGATTAATATCAAATTTTAATAAGCTTTATCTCTAAAAGAATATTTGATAGTCAGTAAACAAAACATTAATAAACTTATGTGTTATTTTACCATTAAAATAAATAACACACGTTATTAAATATATTTCACAAAAAAATATATTTTTTAATATTTTGGAGACAGCTTATATTTTTTATTTTTTAAATTCAAGAATTGTCATTTTTTACAAGAAATTTTCGCTCCGTCTCAAAAGAGAAAACGTAACTCAAACTAATAACCAACATAACAGATAGTATCCACTTCAGAAAGTGATAAATCATAATACTGAAGAAACAATATTTTAGTAATGAGACTAATATGATATTCTTCTCTAGTTGGTGAACTGACCATTCAATGTACGTAGGGAAAAACAAATAGTCACATTGATGTTAGAAATGTTAATAGTAATTTATTTTGTTATTTCAAAATAAATATATGGAGCTTATTATTATTTACTATAAAATATATTATTAAAGTCTAAATCTATGTAGCGGAACATATATAACAGTTAGGATTTAAAAACTTTACTGTTTTTACCGATATCATCATTTTGCTAAATACACGAAATGCAAAGAAGACAATCCCAATTTCCAAGGTATAAGTGTATAATAAGTGAAGTATAACACTGGAAATAATTGAATTTGTTCTATTCAGCTGAGTAAATATAACCTACTTTTAATAATGAAACTATACGGGTGAGTCGCTTCTGGAAGTATCTAAAAATTGTTTCTTTACGTTTAAATCAAAATTAGTACATCTGTGATTTAATAAATATATCTGGTATTTTGTAATGAACTCATTTACATAGTAGTATCGCAATAAGTGTGTTATCTGGCTGGATTCACTAACAAAAGCTGGGTAAAAAGCCTATACAATATGCATTTATTAGAAATAATTGCTGATAAATAATAATAAAAATATAATTTATTACCTTTAAATAACTTATAAATAAAATATTTATTAGAATAAAAAATAAGTTGTTATTAATATTACGAAAAAATCCTATAACCTTATTAAGAAGTATAAACATATCAAGTCGCATATAAACATATAAAGTCGCTTATATAAGCCATCAATATACAACTTTAATTATTCGGTACAAGATAAAGTCGTGTCTGCAATCAGGAATGACGGTCTCATTCCTTCGACCTTAACTGTTTCCGAGTTGTACTTTCAATAACAAATTACTAACTAGTTTCAACTTAGGGAACCCTTGTAACCCACACTTCTTATATTGCAGCCATTAAGACTAATTTATAGATATTTCATTACATTACAAAAAACCTTATATAAGGTTTGTTTCATAGATAACTATTATTGAATTCTTAGTATAGCATAAATTTAAAAATACATGTTTGGAATTTGATCCGTTAAGAGATGATTATTGTTCCTTAAAGAAAAGTTACCCATACTACTGTATAGCATAACATACATAGCTGCAACAGTCCTGTGAGTGATTTGGAGTGAGTCTGGTTTGTACTAACTTCGGTTAATGTAGTGATGTACTGAAGGATTACTAAGCGTGTTACTGCTTTTGTATTCCTTTTTACTCTGTGTCAGGAGTGCGGTCCATTACCAGATGTATGTAAAAGTGTGAGAAGCATTACTACTATCAGAGTTTTCATAATATTCTTTGATTTAAGCTCTGACATTATGATTCCTAGGAATTACTATTAAAGCAAAAATGAAAATTAAAAAACTTTTTAAAAACAAGCTTTTATTTTAATTCCTTAAAAAGAAGAAACTAGGCTAAAATATATCAAACCATTTAATCTATTGCATACAATTTATTAAATGGTATAAAAGCGTGTCACAAGATTTACTTGTGCACTAAGTAGTACTATTTCAGTGAGTGATAAGTAAATCTATAAAAAAAATAAAAAACTTTCTTAATTTTCCTGAAATACCCAAAAAAAAATGCAAAATAAAGTAAAAATTTGCACAACACAGTCAATGCTGTGCAAATTTTTGCGTTGAACCACAATTGCGTTGTAAATCAGATTTCGAACGATCACTGTATGATTGTGGAATGAGTTCCTGACTGAGCGATGTGTGCTGACCCACAAAACAAACTGTGGTTAAATGTGACATTACAATTTCAATATTTGATTTTATTTTGATATATTAAGACGCGAAAGCAATCATGCCGCATCAAAAAGGATCTTAGCATCGTTGAAAGATCCCAAGGAACCTGTCCATCCGCCACCTGGAGCTCACGCATGCAGAAAAAGATCCAGCAGCAAAATCTGAGAGCAAACAAGCCAGAATAGAGCTCAATGGCGTAATCTTACAAGAAAATCCGATCCCGCATAAATTGAGAAGTGGGTTGAACCTAAAAGAAGAAGACAGTATTTTAATCAGAAATTAATAAAACAATGCGGTTACAAAGAAAATTATTATTACCTAATTTTAAATGTTCTATAGATTTTGATAATATATAACTATGATAATATTATGAAGTAACAAATTCAGCAAAAAACGACATTTTAATTATGGTACACAAGAAATGCGTTAGCTTAAATGTACGCTATGAAAAGACTATTCTTTCTTTGTCACTATAAACTAAAATAAACAACAAACAAAAAAATTCAAACTGTTTCCGAATAAAGTTAAACAGAGATGTTTTATTTTATGATTCAAGTAAGTTATTACTTAGTGTCTCTATTTAAGTGAGAGCTGTTTGTTTTCTATTAACTTCAGTCAACAACAGATCTAATTTATCCACTCGTATTTCCAGTTTCACTGTATTGACAATCTTAAGATTGCTAAGACATGTCTTATAGAATCTACATGTGTAGTGAGGACATTTGATCTATAATGACTATAATCAATAATTTAATATAATTCCTCAATAATTTTTTGAAATAATCTTTTGTTGAGCAACCAGTGATTTTTTTTTGAAAAAGTGTTACTGAATGAAGCCATGTATTTGAATAAATGAAAATAATTCAGTCACAAAACAGAATTGCGCGGTCTATGAGCATATATCTATATATATCGCACCTTACATATATATATCTAAAACAGTATCGTTGTGTGATATTAAAATAATGGATGCCAGGTCTGCCCGAGCTTAAAACTGAAAGTTGTTGTGTTCTTCAAAGTATTGTTATTATTATGCTGTCCTTAGTACGGCCATCTTGAGAGGAACATAGTTACTTGAAGTCACTCGAGCGAATCAAATATCACATTTATATACTGGAATAATATATATATATATATATATATATATATATATATATATATATATATATATACTTTTGTTATATTCGTTTTTATTTAATCCAATAGCGTCATTGTCTATAAATAAGCCAAGCTGTCAATACGTACGAGGAAACACTTAATAATAATATGAAAGTATATTTGGTTTTATTAATAACATAAAATATTGTGATTGTGATCTTTGGAGTCAGTACAGACTTGCTGTCTCTAATAGTACGAGTAATATATTCCTAAAAAAACCGATAACATATAATTGTAGAATACAGAGTCAATGGTAATAAAAATATTTATTTTATGTACACAGAAAACCTCAATAGTTACTTTTAATGAAGCGATGGTCGACAACTACGATAAGATATTATTTTATTTCAAGGAACATTTCTGACTGCACTTAATGAGCTCTCGTATTGCGATCCAGATACTACCTACAAACAATTATTTCGTAACTTACAATTATTATTTTTTCTTGAGTCCTTTTTTATTATATGTATGAACAAGGAGATGTCTCCTTCGACTATGATTCATTATATTCCATTTTTTCTAGGTATAAAAGAATATATTAAGTTTCATTAATTATTTTCTTCTGTTTTTTATGTATTACAATAAAGAGATCCTTTGAGATATCTGGTTTATTATTTATTTATTATTATCTCTCCAAATGAATTGTTCATATCCAGATGAAACTGCAATCATTTAGGTTGTCCTGAGGTCCGATAGCGATGTCAAACCACAGCGGTTGAGATTAAACGGGAAAATGCAACATTAAAATATTAAACTTGTAATTATAGCGTCATTTACATACAGTATTTGCTGCGTGTTATTTAAATTGCCGTGAGAAGTATCCAGTACAAGTTGATTCAGATAATAACCTGTCATTAAATCAAATTTTATAAAAAAAACAGTACTTTTGTGTGATAAGCGAACAAGGAAATTGATAAACAGACAAATTTTAACCACTACAAGAATGTATGAATTACTCGATGTAAGTTCAAACAATAATTAATGAAAATATTATTTAAATCTTATATAATTATTAGAAAGCAACTAACTATGCTTTCCGTTGAAATGACATAAAAATTTTGTTCCCATCGAGGGAATTTGAAGATCAGCAGTCTTCCTGAAGTATATGTGAGTAACTCCTCCATCATCAGATCAGGAACTATTTTAGAACGTTGAGATAAAAGGTTGCTGGCATCTTACTGCGGGGTGCAGATTTTCTTTCTTCTTTCAATTCTTCATCGATGTTATCCATTGACGAGTTTGTGAAATAGTAATTTTGGTTGGGTTCTTTGCTTTTTCGTGATTTGTCTATGATTTCTCTTGGTCTATGATTTTTAATGGTTTTAAGTCAATTATTTAATATTTTCAAGGAAAAATTCTATTTAAATTATAAAAGGAAAAAAAAACTGTGCTTAATAAGCTAAATAATTCAAACCCACATTAATATTTAAACTTATATCGGAGTAATTATTAATTTTCTAATACTTCTTTTACTGTTGGTAAAATTTTAACACCCTACTAGATTTTTTGTAGAAAATTGTTTACACTTGTTGACTTATTCCCTCTTTATTAAATCCTCTCATCCTATAAACTACTCTCATTGCCATTATATTTCATAAAAGTAATTGTATGGTATGTTTATTTTTACATTTGTATTCTGTTATAAAAGTATTTTGTAGATGAGTGATAAGATGAAAGGGTTTCTGATGAAATATTTATGATTCTGTAAGTCATTGTACCGCTTGTTCAATTCCCTTGTTTGCAGTCAAAGAGACTTTTATAAAGTATTACAGTGACTTAGAATCAACTACGTGTTTACTTAAGGAGGTACATTCTTAATAGCATTTTAAGGTAAGGTGTATTAGTAGCACTTTTATAAGTATAATTAACTATTGGTTTTTTTATAAGTTGTTGCCTTTAAGTCTTTCTTTAGTGTATAAACAAAAAAATCAAGTATTAGTACAAAGATAAACCGTTAATGTAAAAATAATGGAAATGCATAAACAACATTTATTCAATTTCAGGATTCAATTTTAATAAAGGAGTGATTGAATAAATTTTTATACAACTGTGTATTTAGGACTCTAATATTCAAATATACCAAATTTCCTTGTATCCTATTATGAGCTGGAGATAATTGCTGTCGCACACGATACTTAGGTAGGTTAGGTTTCAAGCTGTGTTCGTAGTGTACGTAATTATTATTGTTATTGTTATTATTTTTATGTTTTAATATAAGGTATTTTTGACTTGGTTAAATATGACATGTTTAAATGTTAAATAATTATTGGTAAATCATTGAATTTGTGTTGAATTTTATTATATGGATGTTTTTATTTAATTTTAATTTTAATTTTAATTTAATTTTAATTTTTTTTATTATTTAAATTTTTTAATCGTGGAATAATTATATATTTTTATTATTGTATTTAGTTTTGCATAATTTGTGTCAGAATTGTTGTATTTACTGTTTTATGTCAACTTATCTAACGAATTGGTAATAACTGTAATGTTAGATTTAAGTTTTAAGGTTAAATAAATAAATAAATTTATTAAACGTAGTAGAAATGTATCATGAACATTATTATATAATTAAATACAATTATTTTACTTTGTCCACTGAAACTGCTTAGCGCGGCGTTTAAAATATAATTCAATATTCTCACAGAACTACCTACTGAATAATAAAACATCAAGAATTAAACAAATGCAGTTAAAATTTATTATTAATTATTAATAAAAATCTTGCATAGCTCCAAGAAAATAGAAACAATACAATTAGACAAAGTACACATTAACACTACTACCATATTTATGATAAAATAAAAAAAACATATAGTAGCTTATGTTACAAAAGGTACAATAAGTATTGACAGACGATGGTAAATATGTACATTTTATCAATTATAATCATTATTATATAACTTCTCTAACAATAGCTTTTCACAATTTTATTTCAAATGTAGAAAAATCATTTTACATTTTATTTAGAAAAAAAAGATTTAGTATTTTAATTAAATACCATTTTCTCTCTTGTACGTACGAATGAAGCTGTAATTAAATATTATACAATGTAGAATTCTAAAATTCCGTTATTTAAATATAATAATAATTAGTACACTTTGTTTTAGCGCGTTCATTAAAATGTACAAATCAATAGGTTTAGTACGTTAATAATTTTTATTAACGTTATAAAATATATTTTTTATCGAATTTATTTAATGTTAAATAATTGAAAATTGTTTTCCGACATTCATAAAAGTAAAAAAGTAAGCCATACATTTTAGGTACCTGGCTTAAAGCTATGACAGCTAATTACATATTGAAATAGCTAATATAACAACTTTAAATGAGCTACTATGTAATATAACTGTTTAAAATAGGGTCAAGCAGGAAACTATAACCACTCACCCACACGTGCATATTAAATATATTGATAAAAGATGTATGAATAATACGCAGCAAATACGATGTGTAAATGACGCTATAATTACAATTTTAATGTTTTATTTTGGATTTCCCGTTTCATCTCAGCTGCTGTGGTTTGTCATTGCTATCAGAACTCAGGACAACTGAAATGATTGCATTGCAGTTTCATCTGGATTATATCAACAATTAATTTGGACAAACTATTATTAATGAGGAAAACCAGGTATCTCAAATGATCTCTATATGTATTACATAAAAAAAAACGAAAATAATTAATGAAATTTAATATATATTTTTATAAATAAAAAAATGTAATATAATGAATCATAGTCGAAGGAGACATCTCCTTGAACATACATATAATAAAAATGGTCTCAAGAAAAATAAATAATTATAAAAGTTGCGAAATAATTGTTTGTTGGTAGTATCTGTATGTCAATACGAGAGTTCATTAAGTGAGTTATGTTCCCATGCATCGCGGGAACCGCTTAGCAAGCGTTGGTGCAATATGTACATTACATTGGATCAGAATCCAGGAATATTAACAATCGTAAAGCTGAATCTACATTTCACACAAATTTATTATTTCATTATAATTTTATAACAATCAAAAAGCTGAATGTGCACTTGAGATAAATGTATTTCTTTATAATTAATTAAAAATATAATTGTCACTCTTGTTTTCTAATATCGGGCAAGCAGTCGTCATTTTAGTTGTAACTTAAATTGTAATTTTAAATAAAGTATTTTTATAATTTTGTTTTTTTTTGGATCCTCGGCTGCCACCGTACTTAATTGGCGCAGTCGGTAGGATACTCGCGGGCCGGGTCGCGAGCAACGTAAATTATATATATTCTTAAAATCAAGATAATCGTCTTGCGGTCCATCCGAGAAGCTATCAAGTTTCAACACGAGTATCCTGAATCTACGAGGCGGCGCAGCGAGGCGTATCCGAACATTGATACTCCAGAGAAACCGAAATTAAAATTGTAAGTACATTAGAATCTTTCTAGTGATTGCTTATCCCTATTTTGTAAGATTTATCCTTCCAAGATTTCCCTTTTGCGGCAATCGAAGACCTCTAGGCTTAGTACGTATAGTAGTAGAGCGCGCTTTCAAGACGCGAATAGAAATTTAATATTTTATAATAACGTTAAATTAAATTTAGAGAAATATAATATGGCCGATTTAGGTAGCATTTTTCAAGCCTTACGCTTATTGCCTGAATTCGATGGAAACCCAAATGTATTACCTAGATTCATAAAACTTTGTGACCAGTTAGTCCAAGAATTTGTGATTAATAACCCTGAAAATAATTTATTAAATGTTGCTCTTGTAAACGGAATTTTAAATAAAGTAACAGGCTCCGCAGCACGATTAATTAATACTAACGGTATCCCTTCAGACTGGACTGGCATTCGTAAGTCGTTAATTAATAATTTTTCTGATCAACGAGACGAAACTGCGTTATACAATGATCTTGCTCTTTTAAAACAAGGGTCCACTACACCTCAAGAGTTTTATGAACGCTGTCAAAACTTGTTTAGTACAATTATGACGTACATAACTTTACACGAGAATATTGGTACCACAATTGAAGCGAAAAGGGTTTTATATCAGAAATTAACACTGCAAGCATATTTAAGAGGATTAAAAGATCCTTTAGGTTCACGTATTAGATGTATGAGACCCGAAACAATAGAGAAAGCATTAGAATTCGTACTAGACGAATTAAATACTATATATTTACAGGCTCGTTATGAACCTGAAAGGAACAAACACCCTATGGCATTGTCATCTCACCCTTTTAAGGTAAATTCAGATTATAATTTTAACACAACACAGTCTAGGCCATTTACATTTCAAAACCAACACCAACCGCGTCATCAATTCCCAACTCACACACAACGACCCCCATTTAGACCTCAACCGGGTCCAGGTCCCTCATACACTCAACAAATATTTAGGGCCACACCTCCAAATTACAATCCTAATAATGCATTTAAAATGCCCCAACGTAATTTTTATCAACATACTAACCAAAATCCCCAACCAGCCCGTCCTATGAGCGGTGTAACTCATTTTGTAACTAAAAATTTACCACCTACTGGACATGACTGGAGGAAACATGGTAATCCACCCCCAACGAATTATTTTAAAACTCGGGAAATGAATTTCCACGAACGTAATAATCAAAATAAAAGTTATGACCATTATGGCTATTATGAGACTGACGATTACTATGACAATTACTATGACGATTATAACCAACACCCAGAATATTATTACAGTGACGAACCTGAAGAAAATCCCCAATGTCTTCAACAACCAAACGATCCCATACCCTTTGAATATACTGTTGTTGAACCTTCATCTTCAACTTCCAATAACCAACAGGATTTTTCGGAAAATCAAACCATTAGACAAACCAAAATAGAGATTAATGTTCAATCCCAACATCAGCTACCTTATATTCAGATAAAAAATCCACCCTTAAAGTTTCTTATAGATACCGGTGCAAATCAGTCCTTTATAAGTCCAGATGCAGTTGAAAAATATTTTATTAATTTAAATTTTAATTATGAACCTTTTGAAGTGTGTAATGTTAATTCTGTGAGCAAACATAAATATTCCATAACCGTTCCTTGCTTTAATGAGTTTAAAAGTAATGATGATATAAAATTTTATATTTATAAATTCCACAACTATTTCGATGGTCTAATAGGTACAGATTTTTTAGATAAATGGGAAGCAACCATAGATTATAAAAAAAAATATTTGTAACCAAAAATGCTTCAAACCCCATACAAGTTTATAATTCGCGTAATGTAAACTTATACGAGGATATAATACCGGCTGGTTCCTCTAAATTAGTTAAACTACCAATTAATATGCACATAGGAGAAATTTTAGTCCCAGAGCAAACAATTTCGTGTTGCATTATAAAAGAATGTTTGACATTTGTTAAAAATAATAGAGCTATAGTAGAAATTTATAACCCCAATCGTAGTGACATAATTTTTTCTTTAGACCAGCCCATTCAAGCCGAATTATATAATACTGAATATTTAAATACTGAAAAAAATTGTGAACGAGAGAAGGAAGTCCTATCTCGTCTTCGAACTGATCACTTAAATGAAGAAGAAAGAATTAATTTAGAAATTCTTTGTGGCCGTTACGCGGATGTATTTTACTTAGAGGGAGAGCCACTAACATTTAGTAACACTATTAAACATTCAATTAAAACCACAGACGAAATACCAGTACACACTAAAAGTTATAGATACCCATTCATACATAGGGGAGAAGTTGGGGATCAAGTCCAAAAAATGCTTGATCAAGGCATCATAAGACCCTCTGACTCAGCTTGGAGCTCTCCAATATGGGTAGTTCCTAAGAAAAGTTACGCTTCAGGGAAAATTAAGTGGCGCCTTGTCATAGACTTTCGGAAAGTTAATGAAAAAACAGTCGACGATAAATATCCTATCCCGAATATATCTGATATTCTAGATAAATTAGGTAATTGTCAATATTTCAGTACCCTAGATCTCGCAAGTGGCTTCTATCAAATTGAAATGAATCCTTCTGATGTATCTAAAACTGCCTTTAACGTAGAACATGGGCATTTCGAATTTTTAAGAATGCCTATGGGCTTAAAAAACGCGCCATCCACCTTCCAAAGGGTAATGGATAATGTGTTGCATGGCTTACAAAATAACATATGTCTCGTTTATCTCGATGATATAATCGTTTTTAGTACTTCTCTTCAAGAACACATAATTAATTTAGAAAAGGTTTTCAAAAGGTTACGAGATTCAAATTTTAGAATACAAATGGATAAGTCAGAGTTCCTGAAAAAAGAAACTTCTTATTTAGGACATCTAATTACTAATGAAGGAATAAAACCTAACCCTGATAAAATAACTGCTATTCAAAATTATCCTATTCCTAAAACAGCTACGGAAATAAAACGATTTTTGGGTTTACTAGGCTATTATAGAAAATTTATACCTGACTTTGCTAGAGTAACAAAACCTATGACTCAATGTTTGAAAAAAGGCTACAAAATAACTTTAGGACAGGACTACACTGACTGTTTTGAAAAATGTAAAAGATTACTTGTTAATGACCCCATTCTTCAATATCCCGACTTTTCTAAAGACTTTATACTGACCACGGATGCTTCAAACTTAGCAATAGGAGCAGTTCTCTCTCAAGGCTCCCTTGGCTCTGATAGACCCATAGCGTACGCATCCAGAACTCTAAACTCCAGCGAAATTAAGTACAATTGAAAAGGAGTTATTAGCGATTGTTTGGGGCACTAAATATTTTCGCCCATATCTTTTTGGAAGAAAATTCAAAATTATGACTGATCATAGACCACTTCAGTGGATTATGAACATTAAAGAACCCAATTCAAGACTAACTAGATGGAGACTTAGTTTAAGTGAGTATGACTTTACAGTAACATATAAGCAGGGAAAGTATAATAGTAATGCAGACACGCTATCTCGAATTGAGATTCACAATGAAGAGGCTAGCTCAACATTTGTGAATCCCTCTGAAAAATCACCCTCCAATATAAGCTCTCGAACCGCCACTGTACATTCCGACTCAGAAAATCCCTTTTTAGAAATCCCTATAACAGACGACGCCTTAAATAAATTTCATAGACAAATTATTTTTAATATCGTCGGTGATATTAAAAATAAGCCAATAGTAACAAAATTATTTGAAAACTACTTTAAGGCTACCATATCGATTTCGAATTCAAATGTAGAAAATGATGTAGTAGAAGCAATAAAAGAATACGTCAATCCCAAAATCAAAACTGGTATTTTCATCAACCCTCCGTTGGGAATGTACCAAATAGTTCCTATAATCCAAAATAATTTTAAAAATTCTGCTATGGACATTGTTCTTACAAAAACTGAATTAGATAATGTAAAAGATTATTTTAAACAGCAAGAGATTATCAAAAATTACCACGAAGGAAAAACCAATCATCGTGGCAACAATGAATGTTACTTATCTTTGTCAAAAAGATATTTTTGGCCAAAAATGAAAGAACAAGTCACAAAATATATAAATGAATGTACAATTTGCGGCCGAGCAAAATACGATAGAAATCCTATTAAACAGAAATTTCAAATTGTCCCTCCTCCAACTAAACCCTTTGCTATTGTTCATTTAGATTTATTTAGTGTCGAAAATCAAAAATACCTTACAATAATCGATGCTTTTTCAAAATATGCACAAAGCTATAACCTAAAAGATGGTACTGCAATCAGTGTCGTACAAGGATTATTAACGTTTTGTACTCATCATGGAGTTCCAATTACAATCGTTACTGATGGAGGTCCCGAATTCACAAATCAATTATTTTTAGAATTTCTTAGACTTCACAAAATAATCCATCATAAAATTTTACCTTACACACCCAATGAAAATGGATTAATAGAAAGACTTCATTCCACCCTGTTAGAACATTTAAGGATTTTAAGATTAAATAAACATGGAGAGTCTATTACTAACCTTATGCCATATGCTCTTCTAGCTTACAACAGCTCTATACATAGCTTTACTAAATGTAGACCGATAGATATCATAACTGGACACTTTGATCCCCGTGACCCTATAGACATAGACTTAACAGAACAACTATTACAGCAATACACACAAGACCATCGTGACCGTATGATTAAAGTCTATGATATTATAAACGAATCCTCTCTACATAGGCGTACCCAAATTACTGAAAACATTAATAAAAATAGAGAACCTGAGACATGTTACTTACCCGACCAACAAATATTCATACGAAACCCTAAAGCATCCCGACAAAAACTTGCCCCTCGCTATACTCATGACAAAGTTTTAGCCGACTTACCGATACACATTTACACGAAAAAGAAACGAGGCCCAATAGCTAAATCTAGACTTAAAAGAGTACCTATAAGTGCTCAATTGTTACAGAATGACGATCCTGTTAGCAACCTTGACGAAAGCAGAAGAAATTGAGCTAAGTAGCCTGGATAATGGACCGGGTATTTTACCGTTTAAGTTAGGAACCGCTAGAATCATTTCCCACTATCATTCCTTTATACAATGCGTAGATTTAGAAAAGATTCGTGATAGTTTAAACTCAGTTGAAGAGCAAATCCACAAAATATTAACCCAATTTTAAGAAATGAAACCCTTTCACTTTTTCAAATGCACATTGAATATCTTGTAACTAAATTAGAAAAAGTTTCACAGCAATTAAAAACCTTTGAGACTAGTCGTGTTAAAAGAGGGCTTATTAATGGTTTAGGGTCAATAATAAAAACTATTTCAGGAAATCTCGACTATACGGATGCTATAAAGTATGATAATGCAATTAAAATATTAGAAGGAAATAATAATATAATTGTTAACGAATTGAACAATCACATTAGTTTAACCCAAAAATGGTTATTTCAAAATAATGAAATTATTAATAATTTAACAATTAATCAAAGAAAGTTGGAAAATTTGATAAATAACTTAACTAGTGTCAACAGTAACCTCGAAACGGATATTACAACTTTTACGCACTTGACTCAAATATTCTTAATTTTAGGAGATAATATTGAAAGTATAATTGACGAATTATTTCGATTAGAAAATTGGTTAGCTTTTATTCATGCCCAAAGTACACATCATTCAATGCTATCTATCAATATGCATAGAGATATTCTAAATAAGTTAAATAGCCTCTACGAGAAAGAGGAACTTTTAGACATTAGTTTTAGAGACTATTTCGACGTTATTAAAGTAGGTTACTATTATAACGATAGGAATATTGTGTTAATTTTTAGGTTTCCGATTGTCTTTCCCAAATTTTATTTTTTATATCATCTATCCGCAGTACCGAATAAGAATAACCATATCCTTATTCCTCCTAAACCATTCCTAGCAATTCACAATAAAGATTTTATGTACATAGAGGCTGAATGCCCGAAGGTCAACGGATTTTATCTCTGTGAAAATAAATTTAACAATCACTATGGAAAACAGCCCGATTGTATAGAACGCCTCATTACGACGCAGCAGATACAAAGTTCTTGTCAATTTATATCCTTGATCCTTACTACGGAAGCCGTGGAACAACTTGACGACAAGCATTATATTATAACATTTCCGGAGCCATCAAGTTTAAAATTATCCTGCAATCAGCAACAATTTATAAAAGTACAAGGCAGTTATCTTGTAACCCTACCTCTGGGATGTTTAATAAAAAGTTCAGAATTTACAATAATTAATAGCAATGATCATATAAGAGGAAAGCCACTGAAAATAATAGACCTACACAATTCTGAGAAAATTGAAGTTTCACAAACGTCATTACAACTAAACTCCATCGATCTTAAAAAGCTTCAAGAAATAAGTAATGAAATGTCATTGCAGCCGAAAATTTCAGGAATAACTGAAAGTAACAGTCTTTATCATACTACAATCCCATTATATGGAATAATATTAAGTGCAGGTGCACTAGGTATTGCTGTTATAATATATAAAAGTCTGAAGAATCGTAAAAGCCTTAAAGTTAAGAAAGAACAAAAGCTAACAAAGGACGAGGAAGGAAATCATGATCACGTGGAGAAGATTTTACAGCACTATTCGAGATCTAAGGAAATCAAATAGATGCTGTTCTTCAGGAGGGAGGAGATAGGTTCCCATGCATCGCGGGAACCGCTTAGCAAGCGTTGGTGCAATATGTACATTACATTGCATCAGAATCCAGGAATATTAACAATCGTAAAGCTGAATCTACATTTCACACAAATTTATTATTTCATTATAATTTTATAACAATCAAAAAGCTGAATGTGCACTTGAGATAAATGTATTTCTTTATAATTAATTAAAAATATAATTGTCACTCTTGTTTTCTAATATCGGGCAAGCAGTCGTCATTTTAGTTGTAACTTAAATTGTAATTTTAAATAAAGTATTTTTATAATTTTGTTTTTTTTTGGATCCTCGGCTGCCACCGTACTTAATTAGTGCAGTCAGAAATGTTCCTTGAAAATAAAATAATATCTTATCGTAGTTGTCGACCATCGCTTAATTAAAAGTAACTATTGAGGTTTTTTGTGTGCATAAAAAAAAATATTACCTTTGATGCTGTATTCTACAATTATGTTATCGGTTTTTTTAATGAATATATTACTCCTACTGCTAGAGACAGTAAGTCTGTGCACTGCTTCCAGAGATCACAATCCCAATATTATATGTTATTTATAAAACCAAATATACTTTCATATTATTATTATTAAGTGTTTCCTCGTACATATTGACAGCTTCGCTTATTTATAGACAATGACGCTACTGGGATAAATAAAAATGAATATAACAAAAGTGTATATATATATATTATTCCAGTATATAAATGTGATATTTGATTCGCTCGAGTGAGTGACTTAAAGTAACTATGTTCCTCTCAAGATGGCCGTACTAAGGAAAACATAATAATAACAATAATTTGAAGAACATAACAACGTTTAGTTTTAAGCACGAGTAGACCTGACATCCGTTATTTTAATATCAAACAATGATACTGTTTTAGATATATATAAAGTGAGATATATCTCATAGACCGCCCAATTCTGTTTTTGTTAACGAATTATTTTCATTGATTTTAATAAATGCTTCATACAGTGACACTTTGTGGAAGAAAAATCACCGGTTAATGAACAAAAGATTATTTCAAAAAATAATTCAGGCCCATTAGTATTAAATTATTGATTATAGTATTATAGATCAAATGTCCTCACTAGACATGTAGATTCTGCTTAAAGATTGCCAAGATATGTCTTAACATATCTTGGCAATCTTAAGATTGTCAATACAGTGAAACTAGAAATACGAGTGGATAAATTAGATCTGTTGTTGACTGAAGTTAATATAAAACAAACAGCTTTCACGTAAATACTGAGACACTAAGTTATAACTTACTTGTATCTCAAAATAACACATCTCTATTTAACTTTATTCAGACAACAGTTTGTATTCTTTATTTGTTGTTAATTTTAGTGTTTAATAACAAAGAAAAAATTATAATAATCTTTTCATATTATGCATTGAAGCTAACGCTCGTAATAAAAGTTAAGCTATTCACTTCATTTCTTGTGTATCTTAATTAAAATTTCGCTTTCGAGGAATTTATTACTTCGTAATACTATCCTAATAATAAAGTATAAAAATCAATATTATTTATCAGAAATTATATGTAATAAATTCAAATTGCAGAGGCTTTTTACAAAGCTTGTATTAATGAAGCCAGTGAGAGGATGTAGAACTCGTAAATACTGCCTTCTGTTTTTTCATTACTTCTGCTATGCGTCTTGTTTAGATAACACATTAATGCGGAACTGCTACTCGTATGTAACTGAGTTCATTACAAAATACTATATATATTTATTTTATCACAGATTCACTCATTTTGATTTGAAACGTAAGAAAACAATTTTTAAATACTTCCAGAAGCGACTCACCCGTACAGTTTCATTATTAAAAATTGGTTTTATTTATTCAGCTGATTAGAACAAACTCTATTGTTTTCAGTGATATACTTAAATTACTTTACACTCCTACAAATATTCTACTATACTCCTATCTTCAAGGCCGGCAGCGCTCTTGTGAACCCTCGGATGTTGCAAGAGTTCATTCATGGGCGGCGGTGATCACACATCAACGGTGACCCGCTAGTTGGTTTGCCCTCCTCTAACATAAAAAAAACTTATACAACCTTGGAAATGAAGATGGTCTTCTTTTCTTTTCGTGTATTCATTGACAAACATAATCATGAATTGCATTTTAGCTAAATGATGATATCTGTAAAAATAGTTAAGTTTTTAAATCCTAACCCTTATATATGTTCCGCTACATATATTTAGATTTTAATAACATAGTAAATAATAATAAGCTTCATACATTATTTTGTAATAACAATATAAATTACTATCACTGTTTCATTCTTACTACTAACATTATTAACATCAATGTGACTAATTGTTTTTTTTTTTGTGAAAAATATTATATTAATCTCTTATTATTAAAACATTGCGGTTTCTTCAGAATTATGATTCATCTTAAAACTTTTTTAATTTAAATAAAAAAATATAATAACTTATTTTGTTTTTTGGGAAACACATTAAAATAAGAGATAAGTATTTTTTTTTTGTCTTTATAACATTCTACAGACTCTCAAACATTCTTTCAGCTTTTTTAGAGACGGTCTGTCTCTATTAAAATCCGATTTAATCCTTCACAATAGACATACATAATGTGTTGTTTAAGTTAATACTAAGCTTTTCGAATTTATATAATTTTGAAAGAATCCACTGGAGAAGGTAACAAAGAATACCTACTAAATAATAAATCTTAATTATATAAGAATATTACAATTAGTAATTAGGTTAAAAGAGAATATAACCTTTTTATTATTATCTTTGTATTGTATTGTGAGTGTTAGTGCAAAAAATATCTCATATCTCCACTCGAATAACTGATGATGAACGTTGAAGGAATGTATGTATTGTACCAATCCCAAATATTGGAAACAGAGCAGAAGGATATAAAAATGAATTTAATATTGTGTACTTTTTTTATTTATTGATTTTACTTACTAACAGTATAAAAAACTACTTATCAGTTAAATATATTATATATGAAATTAAAAAAAACTTAAATATGAGTTATTCCAACTTATATTAGAAGACTACTTCCCGCGGTATAATTTATTAACCACTATAGTCGCTATTCACTAATCACTAGCGACTTCACTTCTTGATGCTAGCAGTTCCACGATACGAATGAGCCCTACTGACCGGCGAGTGACTTATATACCGTCTTGAGGCAAGTTTCGTAATAGCGGTGTTACCCTCTTTAACAATTAATCATGGCAAACTTCACGCACTAAGTATTGAGAATGTTAAAAATACCCTCCGAAAGTACTGGCGATAACATCCGGCCTTCCTGCAACGTATTCGCCCTCGAATTACGTCTTAGTCTGATGTTATTGCTGAGAACTGTAATAATTAACAATAACACTTAGTAGATAATTTACGATTATATGACAATTATTCTTTTCCGAATGTATACATTGGATTCAGAGAGAATGTATAAAAATAATATGTGTCATAAGATGTCTCTATATGTCTGTGCGTAATTAAGATCATTAAACCTTGGAAGGTCTTAAGTCACTTGTAAATCATGGTTTAGAATAGAGATGCCTGAGGCCACCCTAAACGTTTATCACCATATTACCGATACAGTAGTGTTCACAACGGATATCTACTGCAGCACCATATTGACATCCTATGTTCGAAGCAAATACATTAGACATTCACCACATTACCAATATAGTAGTGTTTACAACGGATATCTACTGCAGAACCATATTGACAATCTTTAATCAACCTTTGATAACATCCGGATTACAAATCATTATTTCGGAAGGTCTTAAGTCACTTGTAAATCATGGTTTAGAATAGAGATGCCTGAGGCCACCCTAAACGTTTATCACCATATTACCGATACAGTAGTGTTCACAACGGATATCTACTGCAGCACCATATTGACATCCTATGTTCGAAGCAAATACATTAGACATTCACCACATTACCAATATAGTAGTGTTCACAACGGATATCTACTGCAGAACCATATTGACAATCTTTAATCAACCTTTGATAACATCCGGATTACAAATCATTATTTCGGAAGGTCTTAAGTCACTTGTAAATCATGGTTTAGAATAGAGATGCCTGAGGCCACTCTAAACGTGTATCACCACATTACCGGTACAGTAGTGTTCACAACGGATATCTACTGCAGCACCATATTGACAATCTTTAATCAACCTTTGATAACATCCGGATTACAAATCATTATTTCGGAAGGTCTTAAGTCACTTGTAAATCATGGTTTGGAATAGAGATGCCTGAGGCCACTCTAAACGTGTATCACCACATTACCGGTACAGTAGTGTTCACAACGGATATCTACTGCACCACCATATTGACGTCCTTTAATCAACCTTTGATAACATCTGGATTACAAATCATTATTTCCTAGTTGTATCCATGGTTTCATGTTTTCAATACATGTTGTGCTATTATATGGCCTGGTACTTTGTTCTGCTCTTTGCATATCATATACATTGTCTAGACACGAGCCAGCGTCTACCATATTCTGTTCGTCTGTAAATTTTATTCCCCGAAAGTTTGCCTCGGCCTCTCCTGATTGTAAGATATCTCGAATACTACAAATGCTTGGATCTTGTAGTTGTACGGAAAGTAACCAATCAGCCTGTGAGGTGATTTATGACGACGTCTTTATTTCGTTTGTGATACTCATCAGAGCTGCTACTTGTCCAGGATACTGAATCGGTACTTAAACTTCATGTTGATGCTCTTCGAGATTGTCTATGGGTTTTCCTTTTTATCTGAGGCATGGCGGTAGGCGTTGTTTCATATCCCACTTCTGATATTAGAAGACTACTTCCCGCGGTATAATTTATTAACCACTATAGTCGCTATTCACTAATCACTAGCGACTTCACTTCTTGATGCTAGCAGTTCCACGATACGAATGAGCCCTACTGACCAGCGAGTGACTTATATACCGTCTTGAGGCAAGTTTCGTAATAGCGGTGTTACCCTCTTTAACAATTAATCATGGCAAACTTCACGCACTAAGTATTGAGAATGTTAAAAATACCCTCCGAAAGTACTGGCGATAACACTTATGTTTTAATTGTACATAAATTTTCAGTTCTAATTATATAAACATGTTATTGAACATTTGACTTGTTATTTAGTTTAAGTCTAATGTCAAAATTCACCCAATTTTGAAATATCTGAAATTTCAATGGATAGTAGCTTAGTTTGGTTCAGTGATTATTAGTTGGTTAACTACGGTTGATACAATAAAACCATTACTAGTGTCACACGATCGACGTTGTGGATTACTGATTATAGAACTATGTAATATTAAAATACAGACATATTATAGCTAGTAGTTGCTCTGTAATTATTTGTATATTACAGAAGATAAAGTCTTCATACGGATTATTATTAGAAGTATAAATATAATTCTTTGTGTCTCGGACTCAATGTAACACTCTCAATGCAACCACTATAACTACAAATTATTTATACTGGCTTTGAAAGAATCGTTAGTATTAGTAATAAATTGTTTACGAAACAAATTATATTTCTGTTAATTAGAATAACATTCAGTAATTTCTTGTAAAGTGCTAGAAAGCCTTACAAAATACACAATTATTTTGTAAGTAAAATAAATTTATAGCTCTCATTACAAATATGTTATAATGATTACTATAACTATATGCCTATGTTTGTTTGCTATGTTAATTGTATTTCGACAGTTTATATACTAAATACGAAGTGTATATCGATCGAGCCAATTAGTATAACCGCGGAATTTCATTACTAGTTACTATTTTCATTATTACGTCCTGCTTTAACGAATGTAACTTATTTTCAATATACAAATACCAAAAACAATATAATCACATCTTCGCATTTAATTATTTAAATGAAATGTAATTAATTAAAAATATACGTAACGTAATAAATAAAACAAGTTCTTACGTATTTTACAAATAGAATTGCAGTTTTATTCATTACCATTTAATTTTCTGTGTTTGTTGTTTATTTTAGCTTTTGGTAACAAAGAATGAACACTATATCCATTCTGGTTAGTCGTTGAAATAAAGCTTTATTTTTTGCGCGTTTAAATTAATATTTTTCCAGATTATGTTACGTCCAATATTTTTGTAACAATCTTATAATTTTTTTTCCTAATTTGTTACCTATTTTTAAACTATTTTAGTATTAGTATATCTTTAGTTGGTTAGTTTAAGAAATAGATAATATGTTTTTTTAGTGTTAAATACATAATTTACACAAGATATAAATAAAAAAAAAAAATTCAATACCAGATACAAACGATGTTTTAGTTTTAGTACACACTATTATCTTGTTCATACAATGTTACAAATCCCTCAACTATGTACACAATATTTTAATATTAATTAAAAGTCGGTTATTGTACTTCAAAAGTAATATTCTTACAAAATTAAAATATATATTTTTTGTAAACTATTTTTAAATGGAAACAAAAAGAATTTTTCCATTGAGGTAATGGCCTCTCGTATTTAGACCTTTATCTGCCGACCTGCACTTGCACAAACACATGTATTAGAGCCCTCTTCATTTTGAAATTTCACAAATGCAGTCCGCGAATACCCGCTTTTATGAACTTTATGTAAAGCCACAGTAAATGTAAATAAAGATGCCTTCAATGTAATAACTTTTAGTGGTACAGCCTAGCTGTAGTCATTTGACTGCGGATTGTATTGAACTAGCTTTACCGGGGAAGGACAAGCCTCTCACGGAAGATCTACGTGTAGTAAGTAGTGAGAGAATCTGGAAGCCCAAGACCCCCCCGCTAAATATGAAAGCGATGCCTCTCAAAAATATACCCCAGGAGGTATCGGCTTTGACGAAGTCGGAAAACCCTACCCGAGTAAAATCGAGGGAATCATTCTCGGATTTTGCTCTGGCTGCCCATTTTGTCTTCGGCGGGCAAAGTATTATGTTTTGTAATTGACCTATTTTATCATATGTTCTTTCGATGTGAATAACATACCAAAATGAATATTAATCAATTAAAATCTTTGAAAATATTCACAGAAATTAAAAAAAATATATAAATATTAAGTACTTTATTGATGATATTGTTATCTGTATGTGTTTAATCTTATAACAATATTACAATTAATACAGCATATGCAATTACAAATATGAAAACGAATATGAAAACTAGGCTCATCTCAAATAGTTGGTCTCCAAACTTCCTAAACTTGTTATGACTTGAATAAGAAAGGTCCAAAACTTCCAATAACCAATAACCACTTCAGGTAATTATATGAAAGTTTTCACTTCCATTTGTTGTTCAGATTGTTTATGTGTACCTTAAGATTTTCAGCATAAGTAATCAACCTAACATCTTTAGACTTATTTAAATGTCTGTCTTACACAACTTTTTTTTATTTTTTTATATCGTTGTAAAAATCCGTTACGGATACCCGCCGACCAAGAAGGTAATGGTCGGAGGGTTATGTGGGACTACCCGGCAGCATCGAGCACGCTTCCATTTTTAAGGCTACCCACTAAAAAACCAACGAATGCCCTCAACGCCTTAATGGGACGCCATGGGATCGCTTGCGCACTCACCGTGGCACCCCGGAAAAATGTGGAACGCTACACGATTTTGCGTGTCATCCTTGCGCAGGGGCCATGCTAATCTTCTCTGTATCGTTCCAATTTTAGTGTATGTACTGCCGAAGCGAGTACCTGTCTTACACAACTAAGAAAGACATTTAAATAAGAATATTTCACTAGAAATATTCTAATATCGACTGGAATAAATTTTTTACATTGATAAAATATGTTATATTGTAATATAAGTTTCATAAAAAGAAATTTATAGCGGGACTATATTGGGTCTACATTCATAAAATTTTAAATCTACCGCTAAAGGGCTTTACAATGTAATGTACAATGACACAAATGGATAACAGATATGGCACTTACTTGAGCAGCGCTGAGGAAAGTATTTTCACATTCACGTCTATCACGGAGCGGTCATTCAAAACTTAGTTGTTTATACATAATATTTAAAAGTAATAAATGACAATAAATCCCGTATGTTCTCTTCATTATTTAATTATCGTCATCAAACTCAAATAAATACAAAATAATAATAAATTATAATTCTCACCGCCGCGAGTGCGACTTTTATATTTTATATTAGTCTATAGTATTAGTTAGAAATTAATATTTTTATGTAACGATTGAATATTTTTATGTAATTGGTTATTGACCTCAGTTACAGTTGGATATGGAACAAACTGAAGTGATGAACGAGTTCTATCGTAATTATTTAACAAAATATTTTTACAGATAAAACAGAAGTATAAAATGTTTAATATATTATTATTGCTGTACATAACATTGTGTTAACTCACACAGTGATTACATTAAAAGAATGTGGTAATTATTCAGTAAACATATTTTATAATTATTGCATTTATGTTGTTAAATTCACAGTATATTTCAATTATTAATCTTCAAATATATATTGTCAACCAGTGTGTACCTGTTATAGAAATCAAATAAGTAGTAAACGATACAGGCCAGAGATTCAGTATTAGCTAACAGCTGCGACTGATTAAATAGTTTTTTCCCTGTAAGCCTTCATATATGTACTTAGTTAATTAGAAGGTACTTTGATACTACGGACGTATTTCTTTAACCTTATACGAATTGATTTACAAAAATGTAACAGGTTAGTTTGAATTTATTGATGTTTAAATTAAATTATTCTTTAACTTACACAGCATTAAAAGGACTTTATTGGTTTGACTCAATAGAAGAAAAAACTCATCTCTTACATATACGCTACTCTTACGTTTTATTTTATTTGTGAAGTGTGTGTTGATGAAAAAATAAAATATAGAGTTCATAATTGAATTAACTTTGCTGAGTTGTAAATTGAATTGAATTAAAATGATATTCAATGTTTTAAATGTAAAGTGATAAATACGTTTGAGTATACTTACTATTTTATGGCTTGCATAACAACTACTTCAACAAACTCAAACATTTAACATTATTAAAAAAGAGTAAATTATATTTTAGCAGGCGTCAGTACTTAATATCATTTATGTGACTTGTACGTATTTTTAATAGCACTATTTTAGTACTCCTAAGACTATGCACTTAGAGCTTAAAGGAAGTGCTTCTAAACTATTACAAGTGTCGGACTACAAAGAGGATACTTGCATCTCAAAGTTGCTGGACTCGCCGTGGAAGAAACAGCTTATTTTTATTAGTCTCAAAATTTATGCATTTCTATGAATATTTTAAAATAACTGGAATCGTTAAAATATTATAAAATAAAAAAAATACAAATAAATATGTCGTCAATACAAATATTTTAGTGAATCAAAAATGTATTTCTGTTAATATTTTCTATATATAAGTGTAGATACATGTTCTGCTGAGAGTGCACAGCTGGTGGACAGTTTGAAGTTTCAAATTTGAAAACTTTCTCGTGTTCACTTGAAAGGACTAATATTTTGTCATCTTTTATGACCATTTGAAATTAGTTCAGGTGAACACTAAAGTATTAGCAGGTTGTAAAATTTAATAATAAAAATATTCAATTAATAATTATCAAGTCTCTTTGGATAGCAATGTTTAAGAAAATTCTGATGATAATATTCGTATATATATTGGATGTATAAGTGGTATTAAACCTAATTCATATGTGAATTTTATATCATTTTATACAATTTTTAAAGTTTTTTTTTCTATTTAATGATTGTTTTAATAATTGTAAAAGCTAAAACACAACAATGATATATGTTATTTCTTAATAAGAAATATTTTAACAATGAAAAGTGATAATATAAAATTTACATTAAGAAAATAATTTATAAAAGTTATTCAATTCTGAATGTAAGTTTGTTGTAGAAAAACTTATTATTATTGTTAAGGGCAACAATAGAACAAGAAGTTACGTGCTAGCGAGTTGAGCAGCGTTCGAGAGGTTCAGAGGTTACAACAAACTGAAATGTTTACTTTCAATTAAGGAATGATCAACTTGTGGAGTTACCACTCACATACACTCTTCATGGATTAATTCTGCCATGCTAAATGAACATTCGTGTTTGCTTGACTTACAAATAATAAATTATCAATATAAGCTCTATAAAATTAGACTCAAGTGAAAGGTAGTACGAGATGATCTATTTAGGACCATGTAATAATCTATCCATTTGTTAATATTTTATTATAGTCAGTCATCTTCATAAAGCTGCGATAGGCTGTAAGAATATTAATAGTACTTTATAAATATTATGGTTTTTAATATTAAAATACATATTATTATTGTTAATAATAAATTTTGTTACAAATGAAGCCCGAAGTTTAAGTGGTTAGCATATTTTAAACAAGATTTTTAACTTCAAATTAGTTACTTAATTTCTGTCCCAAGTTCTGTTTATAGATATAAAAAAAACTTTTGAAACATTTAACGTTTGAAACATGTAACGAAAAATCTTAGTTATTTTAATATTAAAATAAATATTTCACAGATATAATAATTTATTGAACCGTTTGCATTGAAGCTCTCGTGGTAATCTTTAAGCTGTTTTGTTGAAGACAAACGTATTTCTCAGTATCAACAAAGCCAATTTAACGTCGAATAACTTTTATTATGATAGTAACTTTGTGAAAATTTCTTGTTCGATATAAATACGTTCTAAAATAAAAATATCTAAATATTGTTTTAAATGATCAAAAAGATTGTAATATTTCAACGACATTGTTTGTTTCCAACAGTGTGATATGTCTTTATAGTTTTATTTACTTTACTCTTCGATCGACAATGCAACTATTATATGAAATTTCGATTTTTTTTTCATCTATGTGAGAAGAAAATATATTGTTAACATAAGGTTTGAATAGAATTATAAGTTAGTAAAATGAAATGAATACCATATCTTTTAATAGCGATCAAATCACTAAAGCGTAGTCACTGAGGATGGTTCAGTGGCGGCAGATTACACTGGAGGATCATTTACATATTATCAGATTTATCAACGGATGCCATCCATTACGAAGGAATCGCATTTAATATTAATTATTAGTTTTCATTTCATTGACGTTTTATACGTATATTACCTATTAATATTGATTTTGAGTTTTAATATTTATGTATAAATGTGACAATAATTATCTATAAATATATATAAATTACAAATTTGAGTTTTAAACCTATTTGTTTTTGTCCTCGTAAAACATACAAATAGTATTTTGATTTGTAGAACATCACAGTAGTGGAGTGTGTGCGGGATCATTCACTGTCTCACACAGTGCTGCCGTCAAAGTCAGGAGGACTAACAACATACAAAAACACACACATATACACTTACATAAAATACTTATTAAGTAAAATTATATTTCCAATATTAAACAGTATGTTCTCTCATTGATGTAAGCGGCAGTCTCCCGCCTGTAAGCAAATTTAGTAAATTTACCAAATAAAAAAACTATTTGAAACACAATGAATTAATAATAGAACATATATTCCATTGTTAAAACTGTTGTATCGACATGTTTAACCATACTTAGAATATTTAAATTTATATATAAATATGAAGAAATGTTATTTTAAGCGCTACTATTACGATAGACAGCAGCTATTTCTAACTTCTACGAATTTTGGCTAACATTAAAAGTTGAAACAACCGCAATACTTCCTTCCAATCTATTATAATGGATATTTACATAAGGCTCTGAAATAGAATAACTATTAGTTCTGAAGTACAAAAATCATTTAGCTTGTCTCAACTGAAACATATTAAATTAATAATTATGTCCAAGAGATAACAACAACAACCTCTGAGGACACCCTTACTTAAAACTCTCCTTTATCAGACTCATTTTATTTTGATATCGCTTGCATTTTTTTACTGTTTAACTTTGAAATGTTTGATGCAAATGTTAGTATATAATTATATTTAATTCTTTAATAATTTATTATTATCTTTACAGATTAATTAATTTTTAAGTATCAACAGAGCAGCAGTAACCGTAGATCATTAAGTAATATTTAAAGAATGTTGGTATGTTTATCAAATTTATTATTCACTTACCACCTAAAAGTACAAATTAATATTCGATGTAATGAAAGCATATTACCTGTATCAACATATGATGGATACTTTTAACGATAATTTGTTTTCTTTTTCTATAAATACAATAAAATTAGAAACCTGCAAAATATGTATAAATCATTATATAATAAATTTATATGACGATTATTTCTTGATTTTTTTATATACATGAGAATAAAACTTTCATTGTTAATGATGTTATTTTTTAACGATATTTTAAAATTTTTGCCCTTTATTTATTATGTTATGTTATATACAATTTCTCGCAAGCAGCATTCTAAATATTTAATAATTATTTATTAATAATAACAACGTTAGGTAAATAATGCTTAAATTAAAAGTTTTATGTTTGAAAGTTGTATTTCCCGTTTAATCGCAGCTGCTGTTTGACATCGCTATCAGGACTGAGGATGACCCAAATGATAGCATTGCAGTTCCAGCTGAATTATGTCTACAATTCCTTTGGAGAATCTAATAAATACGGAAAATCAAGCAATTAAAAGGATTCTTTTAAAATAATACAATAAAAGAGAATAAAATAATTAATAAAATTTTATACTTTTTTCTATATGATATAAAATCGTTCCAGGATATTCTAGATATCAGTACTAGGGGCAGCACCGCAGTGCCCTAGTGCGCTACTCTCCTGTACTCTTCACTACTGATAATGGTGACGTTTCGACAATGTCCATGATCCATAAGTGCCTTAAATGAATTGAATAAAAGATACTCCGATTAAAATGAAGTATTTGCTCTTCGATTCGTACGTTTTGAGGAGAATCTCTTTATTAAACAGATTTATTATAGAACCGCAATTTATTTTTACTAACTGTTGATATTTTTGCAAAAATATAAAATATAAGTAAAAGTTTTAAAATATTCTAATTTAATTTTCCCAAATAAAACTTTATATAATAAGATAGAAAATATCTAATAAGTAGCCGCTCGCCGTCTTATGGTTTTGTAACAGCTCTGTGGCGGGTATTAGGTATATAGTCTGTACGGTATATAGTGTTGTTCGTATTATTCATAATACCACAATATTATCATAATGTGGTATTATGGAATATATATTAATATAATATTAATATAATAATATGTGGTTCTGTAACTAATCTCTTTAACAAAAAGAATTTCCTCAATACGTACGATTTGAATAGAAAATATTTCATTGCCTTCGACCATCATTCCTCTATTTTTGTATATCTATCTTTATCTAAAATATTAAATTTGGTTAGTTAGTTTCTCAAAATGAATAGTAGATATAAACCAGCCGAAACTGCAATGCAATAATTTATGTTATTCTGAGTACTGATAGCGATGTTAAACCACAGCAGTTGAGATTAAATGGAAAATCCAACATTGAACATTAAACTGCTAATTTTAGCTCATTTACACTCCGTATTTGATGTTATTAATAAATAATTATTAATTATCTTTACTTGGAGTGTTGCTTTGAAGAAATATTATGTAACATAACATAATAAAGAAAGGGCTACAATTTTTATTTATAAAAAATAATATCATTAACATTCGAAGTTTTATTAAATTTAGTTAATTCTCACGCATATAAAAAGTCTCGAAACAATCATAATATGAATTGATTATATGAATTTATATATACTTATTTCATAGGTTTCTAATTTTATTGTTTTTATAGAAAAATAAAACAAATTTAAAGTAATGTACATGTTGATTCAGATAATAAGCTGTAATTACATCGAATATTACAGAAGTACTAGTAGATTTGTTCTCTCTTTCTACAATAACTATCCCTGTTTTCCATTTGCCATTACTCACTGAAACTAGCTTTTATTCATGAATTGATATAGAATAATTTTACTGATATCATTAGTATGAATCAATATTGTTTAATAAACATTAAAACCAATAATGGATATAATAAAGGCATCTTATTACATTAATTAAATAGCCAATTTTTTTAGAAATCCTCGAATGTATGAAGGGCTAACATTTTTAATCTTGTTCCTACGTTTTTACAACTTTTTAACGATATACCTTAATTTAACTGCACATTTTCAAACGCTTTTACGTATTTTTATATAGTTTTACACAGGATTTGCACGGAAACTTATTGTATGACATCAAAATGAGAAAATCAATTCGCACTTTACCTGTACTCAAAAAAAATAAATAATGACATGTCTATATTTTGTATTTAAAGACATATGTCACAGTGAACGTAAAAAATACTAAGTCCATGCAATCATGAGTAAAGTACGACGACAATATTCAATAACCATCTCAAAAGTATTAAAGATACTTAATAAAGTATCTTTAATACTTTACCTTAAAAATGTTTAGAGTTTAAAGTATATTATAGATTGTAATTATAATCACCGAAAACCGTTAAACATCATTTAAATCAAGAATGTAATTATTCTTTTAAAAATTTACAAGTTAGTTTCAATACCTTTGAAATATAACTTATTTAGAGCTGAACAGACTAAAACAGCGTTATAAACATGTTTTGTAGACGTCAAATCAAACTAAGAATACAAGGTGTTTTGGACAAAAATATATCCAGCCAACATGTATACGAGTTGCAGAGAAAAGACTGAGTAGTCTTAGTTATATGTATATGTTAGGCCCAAAGACCGAAAACGCTCAGTGGACGGAAAAAACGGCCACATCGCGTTCTGGCTGTATTCAAATGCGCAGAACGCGTTTTGGCTGCTATTAAACGCTCGCAACGCGTTCTGGTAATTGTCGAACGGCCAGAACGCGTTTTGTCATTCGTCAAGCGCTTAAAACGCGATCTTAATGTTTGAGTCGTATTATGTGCCACTCTCTACCTGCGTACAATAAGATTCATTTTGTACTTATAAAACAAATGAATTTTGATTATTGTTCTACATACAAGAGTGTCTAAGAGTGCCCGATGTTGATCGCGGACGATTAGCTCCCAGAAACAATATTTACTTAAAAGTTAATAGGGACCTGAAGTTAATTACTATGCCGCCTCATAGTCCCGACCTAAACCCGATAGAAAATTTGTGGGGGAAAATGGTTCAGGTACAGGACAATACGCGAGCACGAACCACCGCAAATTTAAGGACTCGCGTCGAAGAAGTTACGTCTTTCTGACGTTATTTGTCTGGTAGACGGTGGCTATACACGATTTTAGTTAGATAAATAAAGATCAGTAGAGCTAAAAATGTTTTTTTAATTTAACATTTGATGAGAGTTTTTAGTGTTCTGTGCGTTCGAAGGTGCTCATTTTGTCTTTAATATGGAATGTATTCATTTTAATTAAGTACACAAATAAAATTAAATACTTGTTTTAATATAAAAATTAACATATATTTTTTTGACATGAACATGATATTGAATTATAGATAAGCACTCTTGCTCTATGAGATACATGCTAATTCTCATTATCAATGAGGTTTACATCTATTTTCAGTCAACAGTTTATTGCTTACAAAATAATAATGCTTTAATTCGCAAACTAGCCAACTCCATTTCACACTCCAGCAAAAGTATTTTTCGATTCAATTTGACAACTAACGATTCTCGGCGTAATTCGCGAAAAAACAATTCCAGAATTGTCACAATTCCTTGCTTAAATATCAATTCATATGTTTTTATATTAAACAATCCCCATTAAATATTATGATGCTTAAAGTTCCTCCTGAAAATTTCACTCACATAGATTTGACTGGTTTGCGAATTAAGGCATCGAATTAAATATCGTAAACGACTATGAACGAATCTTTTTACAAAACAAAAGATATATCTATGACGTTATGCGTAAATTGAAAAGGATAGTGTAGTTCCTATCCCTTTCATTTTATGTAACAATGTTTTAATATTGATTGATGTGAGATATTATATTTAAAATATATAGAAGTAAAGTTTATTTTTCTAGTATGTTCCATATTTTTGAACACTTAGAATGCTTGGATACCATTGGCGGGGTGACTGTAACCATATTTATGGCGCTTTGACTGAAACGATCTATATGACATTTTAAACGTCTCGACCTTTTGAGCGACTATATTGTTGACAACAATAAGAAAACTTTCTTTGTACCGATATTATTGACTTTTTGGTGGCGACTATTTATTTGAATACCCTGAGCGTCTCTAATTATTTAACGCTGACTGTACGCAGGTAGAGAGTGGCACATAATACGACTCAAACATTAAGATCGCCTTCCAAGCGCTTGATGAATGACAAAACGCATTCTGGCCGTTCGACAATTACCAGAACGCGTTGCGAGCGTTTAATAGTAGCCAAAACGCGTTCTGCGCATTTGAATACAGCCAGAACGCGATGTGGCCGTTTTTTCCGTCCACTGAGCGTTTTCGGTCTTCGGGCCTAACATATACACACAAATATTTTTAATTTGCTTAAAAGGTTAACATATAAGAGTTACATACTTATCCTCATAAGAATTCATAAGCCTAACGTTTACAATAACTAATTATACATTTTATTTCTACTATATTATCTGAGCTCTATTAATAACAATCAATTTTAAAATAGATAGATGAATTCTTATAACATATATATCTATATTTATTATAATATTATTAATATTATTTGCTTTATTGTTATGTATGTTGATTGAAAGACATTTATATAAACAATGTTTAAGAACATTTGTTATTTGAAAGTAACCGAGTTTTAAACATTCATTGCATGTCACTCTGAGAAAACTTTAGTTTTGATGAATGTGTTTATAGATATAGCTGTTCATTTGAAGAAAGAACTTAACAAGTTATTGTTAGTTTTTATACGATGAAATATGAGTTTTATTTACAACAGAAAATGATATATTGGTGTAGAGTTTGCAGTTTTGGTAAGTTGTGAGGGTTAACTCTCTTGAGAGTTACCACAGATAACAAGAGAGGTATCTTCCTAGAACTGTTTTCGTGAGAAAACTTTAGCTATTAACAAAGAAACAGATGCAGACTGTTGTATTTGTAAAATTTACAATATCTTGCTATAAGGAAATATAAGAACGTGTAGGACTTGTTTTAAATAAGTTAGTATTTTACATATGTTATGTACCAAAAGTTTAATGTTGGACTCAGTAAAGAGTCTCGGTGAATAATGAAACCTATCAAATACTCAGTTGGCTTAGAAACGACCAGCTTCGAGTTATTTGAAATCTAAGAATAATAATGAAATGATAAAAAATTAATGACAATATACTACTCGCAACAATAACAACAACAAATATAATTTTAATTTTTGTAGCAGATTCATTCATGCTTCAGAGTGTATAAGTTTTTTCTTAACATCCTTAATACCTATGTTATAATCAGCAGGTTTCATATTTTCGATATAGTCTATTAGACAAGGAAATTAATGAATGGAAGGAAATTTTGTTATTAGAAATGTTAAAAAAAAGTTAGCAATTTATAACAGTAAAATATCTTAATTAATGGGTCAGGGGCGGGTGAAGACTTGAAAACGTGGTTAGAAACGAAGGGATGAGGGAGCGTCGTTCGTGATTGTAGACATTTATCTTGTGGTGGGATAATTAGTTCCGTACTATTAACCCTTTGATGAGGTAATAACAACACATTTTTTTTTCAAAAACAACCAAAATCGTCAAATGTTACATTTGGATTGTTTTAATCGTAAATTAGAGTAATGTTTACTAATGGAGATACTAAAAATATTCACATTATAAACGAATTCAAATAATATGTACAATAAAAGGAAGTAAGAATTAATGTAGTTTAAATCAGTTGTTATGCAACTATTATACAATCATACAACAAATTATACTACAAATAATATTAAGATAATATCATTAGACATGATAATTGAAGGGTATATTTGTTTACGAGTTCTAACATCGCTCAAGCGAGTAAATAATAGTCATAAATAACTGCTTCTTTCGTGTTGCCGTATCCGGAGTACAAGCTCATATTTCTTATTTAAATTGTATATTTACTTTATTTCAGTATTCTAATCTTAAATAATTACAGTTATTAATACAGCTGGTAAAACCATATAGGTTAAAGCTGAAAGTATTTATTAAATATGCGAAAGTGTAGGCGTTACTTGACTTAAATAGATAATTTAATATTTTAAATATTTTTTACATATTTTTGGTTATTACTTTATTTTGCTGTACCCTGTTTATAAATACACTTTGCTTGTGAAATTGTATAATTCGAAATTAATTTTAAAAAATATTGAGTTATTGAATAAACTCTTTATCATATTTAATCCGAAAATAGAAGAATAACTGTAAATGTTGATAATTATAGCCGCATGTTTAAATATTATTATATATGCTTGGATTATATTTTTCAATGAAAATAATAGGAGGGCGTCGTTATTTAGATAAGACCAAAAAAATATTCAATCGGATTTGTATTTTTAAATGAATGTTTAATTGGAACTTGGAATTTGTTAAAAAATATGACGTAGCAAAGTCTAACTCTAGCCATTTACATACAGCTCGTATTGGGGAGCTCGACCGGGGAAGGACCACCCTCTTACGGAACTTCCACATGTATTAACCACATTCATGTGGTTATGTTCCGTCGGTGAATAAAAGAATCCGGGAGCTCTACCCCTCCGACCCTCCCGACCAACATAAAAGCGATGCCTCCAAAAAATGTTTTTTTTGTATCCTACCAGTGTGTTTGTTTCCCTTCCAATGATCCCAGTGACTGCGCTGTGGCCGTAGCGGATGTGATACTAAAGGGGATGGAATTATTTGTACCAAAATCTACTTACTTACTTCATTATTATAATCGTGGTGATAATAATTACATATCGCGAATATAAGTGTATAATTATTATCTATGATTCTATATATATACTATATAGGTTTAAATTACATTTGACCTCTTGATATAAATAATTATTGAATTTTGATAAACTATCTCTTAATATCGCCAACGACTATTTAATTTAAAGTTAATAACAATCTTAACCCACTTACGTCTCCGAGGGGTTGAGTTTGATTTACGAGAATATTTACACCTTCTTATTTCTAGAGTACTAAATCATTATGACATTACTTTCACGCCCCCAACCTTATAACGTGTTGACGAAAACATGATATTATGTTATAATAAATACTAGATTCATATATTTAATAAAGTTGCAGATATAAGTATTTAGATCATATTATTGAACTTGCCAAATAAGTAAAATAAAATCTCTTTTTCATTACTGAATGTAAGTTTCTCTTTAAAATGTTTGTAAAGATGATCCTATCACTCGCTTTACATTTTCTTTCTAATTGGAGTTGGTTATAAATGAATATGACACAAGATGAGTCTAACAAGGGCTTATCACTAATAAATTATCCAAGACATGATAGGAATAGATCAAGAAGCTAGTCAAGCAAACCTGCTTTTAAAACAAAGAAAAAACAAAAAAAAACAAAATATATAGAACTTCTAAATAATTGTAAGGGCAGATAGCAAATAATTTTAATACACACCAAACAGTCAAAAAAGAATTTGTAACAATTGTTGTGCTACAAAATAATTTAAACTGTGCCTTACTTAAAAATAAAGATATGTCATTATTTCAATTAAGCAATTTTGGACAAATCTATCTTTATAAATAAAAACGAAATATTAATTTATTGAACGTCATCTAATGGATCTCATGTATTAATGCAGTTTGGTACATTAAAACTGCTACATTAATTATTTTGATTGTTTTATTAAAGCCTTGAATAAAACCTTGTATGTAATAATTTAGTAACTGCAGTTTGATTCGTGTGACAGTATTGGTGATCAGATGCAATTAATATAAATTTGTAATCTAGTGGCAAATCAATCTTGTTAAGTTGGACAATCTAAAATATAATTCTGATAAGAAAACTGGTTGGATGTTATGTAAGTGATGATGATTAACTTATTTGATCCTTTACTATTAGATCAGTTCCAGGTGATATTCTCGAAATTTATCTCAGACGAGACGCTTTTTTTAACAATCGTAAAGAGCAAGAAATAATAGCAGATGATTTAAATCTGTTTTTGACTGAAATAACTGAAATGCAAACAGTTCTCATGTAAACATTTCGATGCTAATTTTGTTACACAACTTGTATATCAATGTCTGACGGTTCTATTATAAATGTCAAAAACGGAACTATTATAATTTCATAAATCTTATCTGACAGGTTAAAGACACATTGTTCAGATATCTTTGAAACTATTTTTAAGTTTCTTTGTAAGAAATATCTTTAAGCTTCCAAATTTAGACTGTTCTTTACATGTAATAAGAATACCTATTATCCAAGGTCTTTGATACGTTGCAATATATATATATATATATATATATATATATATATATATATATATATATATATATATATATATATATATATATATATATATATATATATAAAGCATCTTAAAATGAGTTCTTGACATTCTTATTTACATTTATTTAACAGTCATAAAATAGATTTTAGAACAGATGGTTCATATTAAAAGTGTTAACAATATCTGTGTAGTTCATTAATGTTGCTTTATAACCGCTCAGTGTGCCTTTAATAATCATTTATGAGGTGTTTTTATATTTTATTTCTTACTCAAACAATCTAATTATGCAAGCAGGCATTTTTTTAATAAGTAGCTGTTTTATCTTTTTATGATGCTGACAGCATAATTTACTTTTTTTTTCTATTTAATGTAATATATATTATATTGTTAATTATATTAATCCTTGTTTAAAAGTTCGAAACTTTTATTCAAAATTACATGACTTAAAAAAATATTTAATCAAAACTACACAAGTAGCTTTTGTACTGTAAAAAATTTAGTAACGACTAAGGCTTTTTTATACAATGTCAATAAGTAATAAATATATTGTATTTATAGTAAATTCGTTTTGGTGTTCTTTAATTTTTTCCATTAACTAGAGGTTTAGAAAGAGGTTTGTTTCTTACAAGGAAGAAAAGTAGTATAATTTGTTACAAATTGTAAATATAATATGTAATTATTTATATTAAACTATTTTCATCATTTATAAATCATCAACCTTTTCACGCAATTAACATTTATATTAAATAAGTTTATATATTTTACGAAAACCCAACAAGCCTATTTTTATCTCTCCTCAAAGTTATAATTCAAACAATAATAGTCTAATTGCTTTATTTCGTATGTTCTTAAATCATTGTTGTTTTATGGGTCGTGGTTAGTAGTACCGAATACAGGTTTGGAGCTAAATAAATATTTTTAGTACTACTTCTTTGTTCTTTAATATGTTAATCGCAAAATAAAACTATAACATTTAAATATATTATAATAAAGGTTAAAGTGAGAAAAAAACATATAATAGAATTATAGTAATGTACTTAAATAGATATTTATTTCATTTTATTCCACATAATATGTTTTCAGACTTCAGAAGATTCCACATTGATTAAGAAAAAACAGAAAATAATAATAAAAAATGTATAAGGATTGGTATATTTATTAATATTACAGACAACTATTATGAGAATAATATCAATTCTATACCAAAAGGTGCCTTACTTTGGTCGAAATCAAACTAACCTATTTGAATTTACATGTGGCAGCTATAGTGAATATTGTGACAATCATAAGCACCTAACAGAAGATAACCTTATACAAAGGAAAGAAGGAAAGAAATAATAATCGATACAATAGAAGTCACCAAAATTAATAACAAATATCACAGATTCTCAATTAATATAAATGGCTTTCGCACCAAAATATTACAAAAAGAAAATTTCTAATTCGAAATAATTAAAACATTACTTTGATGTTTAAAATTGGTATTTTTTATCAACTTATAATTATTACTTATAAAAAAAAAATAGAGAAATAGAAAATATCATACTATTAATAATTTTAAAGTAACTAACCAGGAATCATAACAAATTATAATTAAAGAAATAGAGTGAGTACGAAAGTTCGTCAAAATAACAAAGAGAGATAAGAAAAACGTGCTACTTTTATTTTTTGTTAAAGCCTAAAAACAAAGAGTTGCTTAACGATGGCATAATTTCAAAGTTAAGGATGAATTCGCGTTATTAGGAAAGTCTTTGATGCGCTGATTCTATTCTTCATTATTATTTATTGTTCATTCATAACCGTCCAGTTAAGTTTATAAGATAATAATAATATAAAAGAATAACTTGACTGTAAATAGAAATAAAATTTCAATATAATAATTTACAAATAAAGTAATTTAAAGCAATTTATCTTAGATATTAACAAAGGCTTATTTTGTCGGTAGAAAATGGACATGACGTAGAGCTATGTACAGGCCGAGGTTGAAAGGGTGTACTTTCGATATAAAAAGAAAATTGGTATCTACTATTTATGGATGATGTTGCGTTAACTATTTTCGCTTAGAGTTGAGTTAAGTGGCCGATCCATTACAGAAATACACTTTATTTTAAGCTAGTAGAAAAACATTTTATTATTGGCCTCATTGATTAACTATCGAGTATGTATTGTAAATTGTAGGATATGGCTGTAATCTTTTGACAACAACTCGAAAATGGATGAAGCGATAATACCTTTTCATGGACGAACTGTGAAGGTGAATATGATAGTCGAATACCCAAATTCTCTCTTTCTATATTGACTTCGTCCCTCCCCGTTCCGGTTTGCAATGCAACGTTACTTAAACCACAGATATTTTCCATCTTTGTAACGTTGGGTATATATGGTAACGAGGAAATTTGTTACCTTATGATACTGGCAATAATATATATCTACGCATGCTTCTACAGGTCTCGTAAATTTACATTTAAGTCGTCTTCGTGTAATAAAATTAAGGTTGATATAATAACAAATATTGTAAGACAACAGATTAAAAACTTATGAGGTTTATTAATATTGTAATTTTATATAATGATATTATGAAATTATTAGTAGTTTAATGCTCAATAATTATGAAATATAAATTAATAATTTTATCATTAATTTGAGTTTTATAAAAAAATTTCAAGTTTTAACAGATATCTGCCTTCTCATAAAACAATTAACGCTTAACACCTATTCCTTTGAAGTGTTTTGGATAATTCATGCAACAAATTAAAAAAATATGTTTATTTTGCAGATTTACCGAATAATTGAACATAAAGTTATTGAATATAAAGTTACTTGCTATAAAGTTGCTATCACAATTAAACAGGTATCTTGTGTATATTTGTTATATGTATTGTGTATATTTGTTATAAAGTAAAAAAATTAACAAGTATTTAATGAATATTATTATAATAGAGAGCAATAATAACTTATATTACAACAACTTTGACAATATAGACGACATATAAATATAAGATTCAAAAATCCCGTTCTGATCTTCTCTCGTTCGATTGTTCTGATATTGTGTTTATTTGTAATTTTAACCGCGTGTCACCAGCACGAAGAGAATTTTCGAAATATCATGTATCTCTGATTTGTTTGAACGTTGAAGCCTGTGACGTTTGCATTTACTTTTTAATATGAAGATATTATCATAGGACAATTATTTAGATGTTCAAGTAATAATGTTCAAGTAATATAGATAATTCTTTAATATATATTACATATTTACCTGTTAAATAGGGAAAAGCAACAGTTTGTAATAACTCCAAATAGAATTTATGGGTATATTATTAGATGCAGAAGTAGTATAAGTAATAGTCAATATTCCTTATAATATTTTTGCTGTAAAAGTCGGCTACGGTACAAAAAATACACGTGGAGAGCATTAAATAAGATTTGTACAAATGGCGACGAAAATTCCACTAACATGCATTCCTAGAATTTCAATGCAATATTTGATCATTAGCTGGCATCGTATTTATTTAAAATATTATTGATTGAATGTATTCAAAATACCTAACGGCGTTTTAAAACAGATTTGTTTAAATATATACAGTAGATAAAAATAGTTATAATTCTCAATCAATATCTTTAAATTATTCCTTTTGATTTTACTATTTTAGTTTTTCAAATAATCAATTACTGAAACACTTACGATATATTATGTGACAAGAATATAAAAAATGAAAAAGTATAAACATTTTTACTACTTGTAGGTACTTGAGTTTCCCTCAACATTTACGAGTATGTTGTTGGACACTTACACCTACACCTACCCGTCCTTACACTTAGTCCTGGGAAATGAGTTCCTTAGTTGTACCGTGTTAAATTTACTAACCGTCATAAAAACTTGCTTTGAAACGCCTTTAAAAGTATACGAAAAAAAGTGGTTACAAAATGGTCAGTGTTAGTCCATATCGCCGTTCTACATCATTAGACACACCACTGTTTACGACAGAACTTGTAATTCTCACTACAAAATATATTTAGAACAAATATAGAAAAAGGAATTGTTTTGAATTTAATTGTTTCACACAACATGCTCTAATTCGATAGTAATTCTTAATTTTTACATTTATGAGGATTGGAAGAAAAAATATCAAACAACAGTCTACTTTTTAATATTATTTTATTTGAGATATACAATTATACATTTTAGTTTCATAGTGTTCATTGTAATAAGTGTGTGTATAATTGTAAAACATATTAATATGTATTTTGCACTCCTTCTTGAAATTATCTGTTTGCCAAATAATGCTAAGTCTCATTCAGCCAAAAATATGCTTCTTAAGGAAAAAACGGTTTTTATTAAATACCTTGTTATGTTATTATGATAAACTTATGTAATTATAATATAAAATAATAGGAAAACCCTGTAATAATTAAATATTAAAAACTGAATATAAGTGTGTTTGAATTACAATTTCAAGTAATATTCATCTAACATCAATAAAATTTTATACATTTTTCTTATTTTTATTTTGTTATAACATATATAATACCAGTTTCCTGAAAATTTATATAGTATTTTATTCAAATGAATTTACGAAATCAAAACATATACTACCTTTGATTATTCGTCAACACCATTTTAGAAAATGTTTATTAATTAATTTGTTAGCAAGTTTTTTCTTAAAGCAACTTTTGTGTGTTTCCGTGAAAATGAAATTTTGCGCAATAATAATCATCTGATGTTCACCTTAGATAATAGGCCAACGCACCAACAAATTTTATTGAAATCGGTCTAGATTTTAGTTGTAGTGTAGTTAGCCCAAAAAGGTTTGGGGTTTTCCTGACAAAATGAGAAGAAATAGAAATAGAAGAATATCAGGTCTAATAACAGGAAAGATATTATTTATTACCACATCTGACTGAGTCATGTCGTAATTATTAATCAAATTATAAATTTAAAAATATATATATAATAAATAAATTGTTAAAATAAGTTTTTTACAAAACTTAGCAGTAAAACATAAAATAAAAAAATATATATATAAAATAATTAACGTTTATCAAAGCCAAACACGTCAAGAAAGATGTTTGTGTTGCAGATTTTCTTAATTATTGAAAATCTATTCTTAAAATAAAATTAATGTCACAATTATGCAAAATATATTGACAGCGCTGTCATGTATTTATTTATTGTAAAGGTAATAAAATGCAGAAGCTAATTTATTTATTTCTAAAATTATTGGCTAATTACATAAAATAATAAAAAAAACACATTACAAAAGAAAATAAAATTAAAGAAACTTTTAAAATAGATTGATAATTCTTTAAAATATATAACATATTTACTTGAGAAATTAGTACTTTATAAGTAATATGTTGTAGTGTTCATTTTAAATTAATAGATATTTTTTGTATATTTAAAATTAATAATAAGTACAGTTAGCAAATAATTCTTTCATATATAATGTTGAATAGAGACAGTTACTAATATAAATTTTGTGAGTTGATGATAGTAGCATTATGTTGCGTAATAATCTAAATATTCTTACACATAGTCACTTTCGTAAGATCCCACTTTAATATTGAACCTAGAGGATGCGGCGTTTCTTCCTTAATTTGACAACAATGTCACATTTATGGCAATTTTCAAAACTTATAATTGATTGTTACATCAACATTTTTGAAAGCAGGTCTTCGTAGATTATTCATTAAACTTTAATGATTTTTTATTCATGAGAATATTAATTAAGCAATGAAAATGGAAAAAAAATTGGAAGCCATAAAATTTTAAACAAATTACACGTTTCTTTTTTTGGAAAAGAACAGTTTTTAATAATCCCAAGAGAAATTAATAAATATGTATTATTTTTATTTTCAGAAATAGGGACTATACTTTTAATGAAATAATTACACCTGTTAGTACGCATTATTCCTTATAATATTTAGTCATTAAGACCGGCTATGTTACAAGAACAAATGTGGATCGATGTCTACAGTTGTAGGACGATTCCTACACCACTTATCCGAATGGTGTCAATTCCACCAACACGCATTCGTGGAATTTTCTTTGCAATACTTAGATTACAAAAATTAGGGATATTATTTGATTAACAAATTTATATAAAATATATATATATAGCCATTTTTTCTATATTAAATACGACGGTTTCAAAAATATTTATTGAGATTCACAGATAAAAATTCTTGTGTTTCTGAATCAATCTCTCTCCGTCATTTCTTGTGATATCGCTATTTTTCCATATAATATAGTTACGGAAACACCTTTATTATGTTAGAAATATTTAAAAAATAAAGAAAGTGTAAACATTTACTACTTGTATTTAATTTTCCCTGAACTTTTACGAGTATGTTGTGGGACACTTACTCTTACACCTACTTACACTTACTACACACTAAATCTTGGAAAATCTTATTAACCGTCATAAACAGCTTGCGTTTGTTGTTTTGACCGCCTTTAAAAGTAAAAGAAAATGATTACAAAATTCTTTTTGTTTTCAGTGTCCGTTTTAGTGCATATTGCCATTCTTCACTCACGAGTTTTTACGATAAAATTTTCAATTCTCACCACAGTAAATAATTTATATAAATCAAGCAACGATATACTTTTTGATATTACTTGACATAAGACAATTATATATTATTCTTCTTCCTGCCCTTATCCCATTTTGGGGTCGGCACAGTATGTTTTTTCCTTCCATACTCTCCTGTTACTCGTCATCTCTGTGCACACTCCCTTCTTCTCCATATCGTCTTTCACGCAATCCATCCATCTTTTCTTCGGCCGTCCTCTACCTGTCCATCCCTCCACTACCATATCTAGCACTCTTTTGGTCACGTGCCTTTCATCCCTCCTCATAACATGCCCATACCATGACAGACGGCTACCTCTAATTTTTTCTGTCACTGGCGCTACTCCTAAGCTTCCCCTAATATACTCATTTCTTATTCTATCCCTTCTTGTCACCCCACACATCCATCTTAACATTCGCATCTCCGTTACATGCAAACGCTTTTCATCCATCACCTTCATCGCCCAGCACTCAGATCCATACATAACGACAATTATATATTATTGATACCAATAATTAATATTTTAAATGTATTTTTATATATCTTTTTGTAATAAAAAAATTGTAATTAGTATTTTTGTAATACATATTACATATCTTTTTGCACTCTTTCTCGACATCTACTTGTTGCCAAACAATGGTGAATATCATTCCTCCGAGTAAAAAATATGTTTCTAAAGAAAAACAAAGTTTTCTCATCACCTATGAATATTTAGATTAGTGTTTTCTACTAGAAACCTGGAACTAAACGTAAAAATATAACCGATTTTATTTTATTTTAGTAATAATTTGTAATTGTTCTTCGTCTTTAAGAACACGGTATTTAATTGTAATTTTTTAATATTAAGTTATAAAAAGAGTTTAATTTTATAACATAAAAATGTATTGTCTCAGTTTTCTTTCTGGAAATAGATGCCACCCTTCCTGTTCCATTCATCCATTAAGTTTCTCCATTTTTACTTGTCTTCGGTGAAGTTTTAAAGTACTTGTTGATATGGAAAAACTTTCGTTTACTCATTATTATGGTAAATACAACACAAAATACCAGCAGCAGGAAAAATAAAGATAAGTTTTTTATTTCTTACGTATTATACAAGACAAGCTATTGTATGCAGTTTCATCTGATCTCTTAAAATTCTACAAATTACTATATTTTGTAAATTTATTGTTATATTTTTTATATTTATTGTTATATTTTTGTATACGTAACGAATTTTTTTCCTAAAAATTTATATATTATTTTTATAAACAAATTTCAGAAGTGGAAACTTAGACCTTGATAATTCGTCAATACTATTTCAGAAGTTATTCAGTTATTTATTAATTATAGTTATTGCTCAAAGCATTATTGTTTTTTTATTGCCAAGAAACAGGAAGAATTTCAATAGAATCATCTGCTTTATTATCTTATACCAAAACCAACACCAAAAACTAATTTCATTATAATCGATGTAACTGTTTTATTGTACTGTAGTTATTGCAATAAGGTATTGGATTTTCCTGAGAAAATGAAAATTAAATCCTTTATTATACACTATTATACACCGACTACAAATATCATCTTTTATTATCTTGTAATTAGTACACATAGCAACATAACTATACAAATGTATAATATAAATATGAATACACTGGGTTTATTTAATTATACACTACAAATATTCTTGTACAAAGTTATATACATTTCACAGAAATTAATAAGCCAGTAGAAATTTTTGTTATAATAACTTATAAAAATTAACTTCTATTTATATTTTGTGAAATTTAAAACATATATAATCCACATTTGAGTAAAATAATATTACATTGATGGAGTTCTAGCATTTCAACGGTTTTTTTAGTTTATTCGGGCGTACATCCAAATAAAAAGACCTCAGTGAATTTGATTGAAGCTCCAAAACTGGAGCAGAACTGCTAAAGTGCAAGCACAAATTATATAAAAAGTTTGCAACCTTTTCAACATAAAGACTTATTTTATAAAAAAAAAAATATTCAACTTCTATACAACGTATGTTTTGTAAATCGCTAGAGGCTCTTGAGCTTACGATGCTGTATTACATATTGACCAGCAATGACATACTTGATACAAATTAATTATAAATGTGATAAAAAGTTACTACAAAAGATACAAAAATACTATAAAGTTTGGAGTTCTACTATACTCACTACATTATTTGCACAAATAAATTTCATTATTAAGAGACACAATAATAATATTGGTAGTGACAAGATGCATAGAATAACTTTAGATACAAACGTTGGTAATTTGACTAGCACTTTGGTAATTTTCGGCTAGAAGTAAAAATCAATATTAATTTCTGCTTGTTATATATGTTAATATTCTAAATCTATTCTACATGACTTTCTGCGATTCTTATTCATAAACATAGCTACATATATACATATTTCATATACTACTTATACTATAATAACGGTGTGAGAAACGATAATGAAGATCTCGGGTTAGGAACTAACCATAACGCAACCATTTCATTAACCAGTCCACCAGACGCTAGGTCAACTAGAATAGTAACGTCGAATAGTGATAAGGCTGTCGGTGAGCTGTTAGCAAGCCTAACTAACTGATGAAGCAAAGCAATGTGCTTAGAATTGGATAATGAAATGGGCCATTAAGAACTAGTATTTACATTAAAAATAAAATGTGATACTTAAGAATACGGAAAGTATTTTTACGTCGATATGGACCAATGATTTGTTTTAGATTCTATAACCAATGAGTGGCTCTATAAATAAAAAGTGAACATTAGGTTGTATCGATGATATTATTAAATAACGCAAATAATTTTATTTATTCGAAAAACTCAGTAAAATAAATGAAGGAAAAAATATATCAAGTGATCATTATTAAAGATTTGCTCCCTCTTTGTTATTTAATGTTTAGCATTAAAAGAGGAATTACTATCGGGTAGCCGACCGATAAATCAACCGCGGTATCAGAGCGCAATGCCCAAAAATATTTTTTGGGAAAAAGCCATCATTCATAAAGTAAGTCAGCCGGATGGTATTTCACCATTGGTACTACGAATAGGTGCTCCTGAGTTGACTCCAGTGATAATGCGTCTGTTTCGGTACTCCGACCTTAAAGGCGTAGTCCCGGTCTCATGAAAGCGTGCTTTTGTCCATCTGATTTCTTAAAAAGGTGATAGCTCGGAACCAGCTCTCGCCATCACCACTCTTCCCTCCAAATTAATGGAGAACATCATCAACAACAATTTTCAGTTCCTCACGTACCTTGAGGACAGCCAGTCGAATAATGACCGGTAATATGGCTTTTGTCTTGGACACTTGTCTGTTGATCATTTATTATATCTTACGCACCGTTAGGCAGCGGTTATTGAAAGCAAGGAAGAGGGTCTGGCATTTAGTCTAGATAAGGCGACAGCTTCTTTCGAAACTTCTTTCCTATGGGCTTCACGAGAGTGTGCAAGTGTATATGTGTATAACCAGCTTTCTCACTGGGCCGCGCAAACAGGTCGTTCTCGATCGTTTTTGCTCGGACCCCAACCCCGTGAACGCTAATGTAGCCCAAGGCTGTATGCTATCTCCAACTCCTGTAAGCCCGCATAACGATTTCTGTTAGAAATATGCAACATATTACTTTCAACATACATTGTTATGCGGATGACAGAATTGGGGATGCGGTATATTTGCCGCGATACAATGCTCTCTGAAAAACGTCGACGAATACCAAAAGTAACTTTTGTCTTCTATAGAAACCTCCCTAAACTGGACCTCCTTCAATTTGACCCCCAAAAAACACAAGTTTGCGCGTTTATACACATAAAAATACCTATTTCGTATCATCGCGTTTCGAAAACACTCCTTCCAATGCCTTACCAAGTCATTGTCATTTTACCAAGGATTAAAATACTGGCTCTCGACATTTCATTATCCTGGTCAACGGAGAGCAAGGTTTAAGTTGGCCTTAAGGCAATTGGGAGTGATCGATAGAGTGATGTAGTATTTGAAGCCTGGCAGAAGACTTACGCTCTACAAGAAGACAGTCTAGTAACATATAGAGTACTATTCTCATATATGGTCCGGGTCACCCCATTATCAGCTTCTACCTTTTGACAACGTATAAAGGAGATCCGTTCAGATTGTTGGGGACCCAGTGCTTTATGAATGGCTGGACATAGTACTAAGATTTGGAACAAGTTTCCGTCGGCGGTGTTTCTGAATTTTATAGGTACGAGTAGCTTCAAGAAAGATTGCGCTCTCGTGCTCCCTCGAATGTTGCTAGAGTTTGTGGGTGACTACTTACATAATGTTAATAAAGTTGCCTTAACTTATTGGATATTTATAATCTTTGCAAGACATACATACGATAATAAAAAGATTCAATTCATAAATCACTTAAAAGATCCAAAGAAACTTAAGCTTTGAAAGTACGAGAAATGTAAAAAAATATATATTAAACTTACATATACAATGCATGTAAAAAATGAATAATTTTAGTGACTATATGTTTTAGTGACAAATGTTAGGAGCATTTTAGAATAAATATATTTCGAAATTTTATGCAGCAATTGTGTCGGCAGAATTCATTGCATTGCGCTGCTATAAAAATGTTTAAAACAGTGAAATATATTTCAAAAGCGCAAATAGAAGAGAAAAGCTAAATTCTTTTCTTCCATTCAACTACGAATTCTTCTCACAATATTAAATATAACAAAGGAGAACCACCGTAAGAGAAGAATGACCAAATATTCTCTAAGATTAAATTAAGAAATATTTTAGAAATGATTTCAACTTTACAATATAGAGTAAAAGCTAATCTTTTATAAAAATAGGTTCCAAAAAATTTAATTTCCAAAAAATAAAGAGATTCATCGTTTCAAAATAATGTTAATTTAAATAAATGTGTAAGTGTAAATTATATTTGACTTCTAATAAATTATTAAAGAATTATTAAACTTTGATAAGATATTTTTAGTATAGAACCATTTATATTAAAGTTAATATCGATCTTAACCCACTTACGTCTTCGTGGGGGTTGTGTATGATTTACGATGACATTTTCACCTTATTTCTAGAGTACTAAATCATTATGACGTTGTTACTGCCACGCCCTTAAACTTATGAGATGTCAACAAAAATACATTTCATTATATATAAACAAATACTTGATTGATTTCCTTAATATATATGTAAATGTAATGAGGTATCCTTTTGTATTTAAATTGTGTCGTGATACATTCATATGTTTTCAAATGGATGTACTGACTGGTCATAGATTTCCCGACTTGTGTCGAACAATTTATATATAACCTCAAAATTTTTGCGGAACCGCGTCTAGTTTTAAATTAAATCACATAATTAATAAGAAATATTTACAAACGCAATGGTTTTTTGTTCTGGATGGTAATTACTCCTTTGTAAAAAATCACAAAATTATCCTAAATTATAAACAACTGGATATGCCTATACATGTATGTAATTAACACAGCATAGTTTAATAATTTCATAAACTTATAGACCATTTTACATTCATCTCTGAGAGTAAAAAATAAATAATTTGTTTATTGCCTTTTATATTTATTTAAGAACCTATTACGCTATATACAGAATGTACCAACATAGAATATATGCATTAAATTACAAATTTGAAGACTTCATTTATACAAGACATACAACATAATATGTCCTACTATGTTTGTGTCGGTACTCGTGTAGATCACATATAACTTAAAGAGTTGTAAACATTAATATAATAAAAAAATGCTGTTATTTGTTAATAAGAAAAAGAGGAAAAGATAATATAATTAAAAGTGTTTTATATATATTTTAAATTCTGCGATGTTAGACTTAGTGTTTATAATTTATAATATATTCAAAGTACGCGGTATATTCATCATAAGTGTGATGGATTGTAAGTAGTGTAGAGACAATCTTGTAAAACTTGTAAATAAAAATAAATACTACAAATTAACAGCTACATTACATTAGTGATAATCAATTAATGTTTTTTATAATTTTAGAAATTTTATAAATATAAGGTTTACATATTTTTAATTTTCGTATTGAATTAAACCACCATAAAAAGGAAAAAAAAATTAAAGAGTCTTTTTATATTTTATTTATCTTTAATGTACAAAAATTAGGAAATTTGTTTAAAAAACGATTGATACGTGTACAATCTTTCAACAACTACAATATAGAATTACTGAATAGGCGTAGAAACTATATGAAATATCTTTATAATTTTTAAGGTATCTTTATCATCACTGAAAGTAAGTTTATCTTTACAATGTTTGTAAATTTAATCCTATTACTTGATTTAAGTGCAGTTGGAACCATTTATAATTATAAATCAAGATATAGCACAAATGTATCATGAAAACAAAAAAGAGTTTTAAATTTTAGGGTTTTAGGGGTTCTAAATAGTGTAGGGTTTTAGGGTTTCTAAATAGTGTTAATAAATATGCAATTAAAATCCGCTTCGAACAGTCGAAACAGAATTTATAACAAATACTGCTTTACAAAATAAAAATAAGGTAAATATTTCAATTAAGCAATTGTAGAAAAATCTTTATAATAAATAAGAACAAAATGTGAAAGTATTGAATGTCTCGTCTCATATGATATTTATACTACATTACATATGGTATTTTGATTATAAATTCCATTTTAATTTTTTAATTTAAAAAATCCATTTCATTTTGTAAATAACAGTAATGAATTAATCTCAGGATGGATGATTATTGTTTTACTCGTATTGTTATACAAGGAAGACTTTAAGAACTATTTCTTTATAAAAAGTATCGCGACAACAAACAAAACAAGGAAGCAGAGTTTTGTATTCTTCCTACTGTAATTTTCTTTCATTTTGTAAAATTTAAAAACTAATTATCAAACTAGTGATACCATTATATTTGTTACTGCATTAGCAAATGCTCATCAAGACATTAAAGAATGTGTAAACAGTTAGTAATAACTGTTACTTTCAAAGTAAGAAGCAAGTAAGAATGAGTTTAAAATATTTTTTTACATGAAAGCCTCATTTTATCCGATCACAACATAGTGACGTGAGCATAATATTGTAATGTTTTTAAGTATCTGACACAACTTTTCACCTTATTGTATATGTATGCATGTGATAAGTAAATGGAAAAGGGAGAAACAACTTCAGGTTAAGCTTGTCTCTCATCCTTGATGCGGTAACCATTTATAAGTCGATCTTACAATTATATTGTAAGTGCAAAAACAGAATACATCGGTTGATAGTTTTTTCGAATTTGGTTAAAGCTTGAATTGGAGGTGTGTGATAATAATTTTAACAAAGTATATAATTTAAATATATGGATAAAATTACAGGTTGGCACATTACGGCACCATTCCAAGAAATATTGCTCAGATTAGTTCATGGTACCGTAGGTTTTAATATATTTAAAGTAGTATCATTATAATCAGTAACATTGTAGAAATATTCTTTTTGTTCCTTGTAAGGTAGAAAAGTATTTTTTGTTTCATGTTCACAAATTGTAAATATAAAGTAATTTTTTATATTAATCAATTTTCTTCATTTATAAATCCTTACTTTTCACGTAACAAACATTTATAAAATTGTATATTAAATAATTTTGTATATATTTTTTAAAACCCATCAATCGTAGTTTTATCTCTCCCTCAGGCTATAATTCAAGCAATAACAGGTCGTCTAATAGCTTAATTTCGTTTGCTCTTAAATCATTGTTGTTGTTGGGTGGTGGTGAGTGGTGCTGAATACTTTTTATTGCTACGACTATGTTTTATAAAATGTTAATTACAAAAGAAAACAGATTATTTGGTAAAAGTATATTAAAATATATTTAAATAAAAGGAAGTAGATATTAATTCCATTTTACGAGTATTTCCAATAAAACGTTATAATACATATTCCGTATATTTACAAATATTTAAGAAGAAACAGGATCAGAGCTGTTTGAATTGAGATACACTAGAAACTATAATGAAGACTGTATCAATATGAGGCGAATAGGTACTTTACAAAATGATTCTTTATAAACGAAATTCCTTATCGATAGCAACATAGACACGGAGATTGATTAATGAATTAAAGAGTTTGTAAAGATATTTGATAACTTAAAAAAATATAGTGATGTGACTTGTATCAACTATTACCTAATAATATCAGACTCAACAATAGCATATATACGTATTTATATAAGATATCGTATTTTCATAAAAATCGATATACAAATTACCAAAATTAATAACAAATATCAATAATTTATGATATAATTTAAATAGCTTTTGTTCTTAAATATTACAAAAAGAAAGAATAATTATATTTAATTAAGACATTTCATTGACGTTGAAAATTAGTATTTTTTTAACTTGTAAATATTACTTTTATTATAAATTTTATTGTAACTTCAAAAGTAAGTTAAAAAAAAATTCAAACATTATTAATCTTTTCAAAATAACTAAATAGCTATCAAAACAAGTTAAATAAAATAAATTAAATTAAATTAATTGGGCAAGTCTATTGTATTTGTTCGAAAGTTTTCACCTTTGTCAAGATTACAGAGAGAGATAATAAAAGAACTTTTTACTTTTCTTTTATCAAAGCCCAAAAACAAAGAGTTGTTTAAGAATGGCATTATTTGAAAATTAAGGATAAATTTGAGCTGTTGGAAAAGCCTGTAACGCCATTGTTCAATCTTATTGTGCACAGTGAAGTCTGTAAGAAGGCATAATTTAAATAATACTCATAATGTAAAAAAACTTGAGTGTTAATTTGGTGATAAATATAAGTGACATTCCATGAATGGAAATTTCAGTGTGCTGCTTCATTCTTCAAATAAAGGAACTTAAAGGAAAAACACTATTTTCTTTCAACCCGTGCAATTTATCTCAAAATGTTAACAAAAGCTTATTTGGTCTGTACATAAAGGACGTATAAAGGGTGTACTTTCGATATAAAAGGAAAATTGGTGCCTACTACTTGAAAGTGATTTTGCGACTATTGCTTTGAGTGGAGTTAAGTGGCCGATCCATTATAAGATAGTTTTTTTTTTTTTTTTTTTATTTAAGAGGAGGGCAAACAAGCTGGCGGGTCACGGATGGACGTGATCACCGCCGCCCATGAACTCTTGCAACATCCGAGTTCTTTAGTTAGTCTATTTTTCAACGGAATAACAAAATAACTAATAGCTAATAAAAGTTTCAAAATATTACTTACCTTCATTAATTTTTAGACGAACAGATATTTGTCTGCTTCGCAACGTGTGGCTACGTATACGAGTATATGTTAACAAGGTATCTTGTCACCGCAGTGGCAATAATACGTGACATATAAATATAAGATTTAAAAATTCTGTTTGTATCAGCAAGTGACTACGTGTTTATTTGTACATACAAACATAGGACAATTATTTAGATGTTCAATTTAATTTAGAACTAAAACAATAAAAAATCAATAATGAAATAGTAAATTCTGTAATATAGGTAACATATTCACCCATTGAGTATTAGTAATTTGTTTGTTATGGAGATCTCGTACTGTTCATTTATATTATAATAACATTTATATTTATTCAAAATCTATAATAAATACAGTAAACAAATAATTTTTTTACATATGTTTCATTTTTAAAAAAGGGGATTCGTTGATTATTAATTAAACCTTGATGTCTTTATATTTTTTTATTCCTGAGAATATTAAATAAACAATGATAAAGAAAATATTGGAAGCAAAAGCAAACATGTGTTATTGGGGAAAGAACAGTTTTTAATAATCCCAAGCAAAATTAATAAAAATGCATTATTTTTATTTGCAGAAGGAAAATTATGGTTTTGATGAAATTATTACACCCAACAACAACGGTTAATATTTCTAACACAAGGTAGTTTGTCGAAAAAGCCAGCCACGGTGCAAAAGTTACTACAAATATCATCCTATAGCACTTATCCGAATGGTGTCGGCACTTCCACCAACACGCATTCCTAGAATTTTCTTTGCAATATTTAAAATACGAGAATTAACAATATTATTTGATTATAATTTTTTTATAAAATTTATATAAAATATATATAGATCTAATGTCTCTAGATTACATAAAGACAGTTTTAGAATATTTTTTTGAATTTGCTGATAAAAATAGTTTTATTTCTTACATCAATCTTTCCGATATTATTTTGGGATTTTGCTTATACCACATGTTATTATGTAATGCTTATACCACATGTTAGTATGCAAATAATCAATTACTGAAACACTTACAATTTATGATGTGACAAATAATGAAACATAAAACATAAAACTAAGTTAAACATTTTTACTACTTGTACTTGAGTTTCCCTTATCTTTTACGAGTATGTTGTTTTACACTTACACTTACACCTACTTACACTTAGTCCTGGGAAATGAGCTTGTTAGGTGTACCATGTTACATTTACTAACCTTCATAAAAACTTGCCTGTAATGTATAGACCGCCTTTAAAATAATATAGACATTGTTTCAAATTTCCTTTTCCATTAAGTGTCAGTTTTAGTCCACATTGCCGTTCTATAAATGCAGAATTTCAAGAAATTCGATCGTTATTGATAATTTTTACATTTGAACAAAAAATATTCATGTTTAATAATAGCACACATCTTTTTATTCTGTCCTGTGAAACAACGGTACACTTTGTGATATTATTTTACATAAGACAATTATACATTTTAGACAGTTAATCTTTTTAATGTATTCTTATATATTTAAGTGTAATAAAAAAATGTTTGTTATTATTTTCTTAATACATATTATGTATTAATCATAGCTCTCTGCACTCTTTTTCGATTCCATCTTCTTGACAAACAATAATAGATATCATTCCTCCAACAATATGCTTCATAAGGAAAACAATGATTTCTCTTCACATCTAAATACATAAATTAGCACTTTCTACTAGCAACCTGTCACTAAACGTTAAAATATAACGGATTGCAATTTATTTTAGTAATAATTTGTAATTGTTCTTATTCTTTAAGAACATGGTATTGAATTGTATCTTTTTAATATTAAGTTATAAATAGAGTTTAATTTTATAATATTATAAACGTATTTTCATAGTATATTTTTAGGTAGATTCCATGATTCCATGATTAGGTAGATGAATCTACCTATTGCAATCGATGCGATGACGGGACCCAGACCCCAGAGTAGGGGCGCTACGCCGTTTATGAACTGGAGATTGAGAATCCGTCGAAAAAAAAAAAATATATATCCCTCTATATATATATATATATGTATATATGATCCATCAGTCCAAATTCATCGTAGGCAAAATCTGACTTCACAGGTCGATAGGATAAAATAGTAGGACAAACGTAGCATCTCGTTTTTTTGGAAAAAGTGAAAATGGGGGCTGGGAGGGGGGGGTGAAAGTGCAAACCTTTGGGACACGCTACAGGTCGCAAATATTGACGGAGGACATTCTTAAGGACAAAATAAAGGTTAAGTTCTTGAACGGGGGAAATCGGTGGGGGGGTTAGAGGGCTGGGGGGGCTGAAAGTAAAAAACCGAAAAAGTCACAGAAGAAGGCAAAATTTTGGTGTCGGAAAAATCTTAGAAAATTAACAAATTAAAAGAGGAAACTTTTTTGTCCGAAAAGTTTTTTGATGCGACCCCCCGTTTAGGAAATATAGGGGGGGGGTGGTTCCCCGCTCACCCAATATATGCTGAGTGACCCGTCATAAGATTACTGCTGGCTAGTTTTTCTTTGTCGATCCGACCGACGGGAATCTACCAAACACGATCGACCCTGTCAAACGAGGTATTTTAAATAGACGCCGCCGTTCCCGTTACCTGTATCCATTAGCTTTCTTTGTTTTTTACTTTTCCACAATGAAGTGATAAAGTATTTATTCATGTGGAAAAAAATATTTTTAGTTTGTAGTTAGTTTTGTTTATTTCCGTTAAAATGGAAGAATTTGATCAATAAGAATCATCGTTTATTACGTTATATAATAAGCCAACCCACATTAATTTCATTAAAATAGGTCCAACAATTTTATTGCATTGTAGTTATTGCAATAAGGTTCTGGGTTTTTTAGTATTTAATACAAATATTTGGATTCGTTTCTATCTTATAATACACAAATAGAAAGGAATTATTTCATTTTACACAATATTCTTAAATATATATATGGAAAACTAAAATAAAGTCAGTAAAGGAAAAAAGTATTATATTTTACTATCACGGAAAAATCGCCTATTTATTTACTAATTTATGTTAATTTTGCATAAATTTATTAGTTGGTCGTACTTAGGATTTTTTATTTGGTTGGTCGTATTTTTAGAAGCTAACTTCTTTTTATATTTTGTGAAATTCAAAAGATATATGATACACATTTAAGTAAAATAAAACAACAGACAAAAATGGAGTTAAAGCATTTCAACGGATTTTTAAGTTTATTCGGGCATACATCCAAATAAAAGAACTCGGTCAAAACTGGAGCAGAACTGCTATAGCCCAGATTATATACAAAGTTACCTACCTTCTCAATTTAAATATTTATTTTATAGAAACACAAATGTTCAATTTCTATAAAAATATGTTTTGTAGAACGCTTGAGACTATTGAGGCTTGAGCTTACAATTCTGTCTTGAAAATATAATGTTTATGTTTCCAATAGCAATATTTATGAAAATAATTTAATATATTACGCTTGTATACTAAGATTACTAAGATTTAATTATTTTTGATACAGATATTAAACTATGTTGTTCTACTATACTCACAAATGTCTCGATTCGATTCAACGACACCCATTTTTTGCACAAATATATTATTTGGCATTATAATAGTATTGGTGAAACGATACATTACAGAGAATAATCTGAAATAGAACGTCGCTACTCTTCTTATGTACTCAGTTATGAATATGTGTGGGTTTGTTTTATGTATTTTGAAGTTTAAAGGAGTTTCTCCTGGTTAGTAATTATGGAGAGAAATTAGATACAAAACGTTAGTAACATGTCTGTCCTTCTTATTTTCGATGAGAAGGAAATGTCGTTATTAAAATTCTGTTTGTTACTTATATTAATATATAAATAGAAAAATACAAACTTTAACATAAACACAGCTACCGTGGTCATGAACAAAGATCATTTTATTTGTGCGTTTATCATTAGATACGGACCGTGTATATTCGAGGCTTGTGAAAAATATTTCTGAAATAAAACGTTAAATAGAATAGAGACTTTTTAAACTTTTCCAACTACTAACAGAAAAATATGTTGTATATATTTTTCACAAGACACGTTCTCTTTGACACTTCTTGGAGTGGAGTGAAGAAATATATAAACAATATTTGACTGCTTCAAGGATTGATTTATGGAATAATAATGTATTTAGCTCACGTTCGTAAAAGGTTGACGACAGGATTTGATATCGGGCAGCCGACCATACCTACAGGTATGATGTATAAATTTGTAGAGAAGTCAGGTATCTATAAGTATATTATTAGCCGTTTAAATGAAATTTCAAAACGATTAAATCAATCATTTAGAAGAAAAATAATAAAATAATGTGATATCATAGTTAATGCATAATGATTGAAGTGAATAGTAAAAAGTTGGGAATTTAGGGAAAAAAAAATGTCACTTTAGTGGTTTAGCAGTGGCATTGGAAATAACGCCAAAAGCTGTTAGGAACAGAGGTTTGAGGAAGCTCTGCTCATAATTGTTTATCTCGTGGTGAGATGATTAGCTAGACAAGGTGTCATTTCCCGTACTGTTAAAGCTTCAATGAGATAACAAACACACGTTGGTTAACATTTAACCAGACATATTAAGATGTTACATTTTTTATTAATTTAAGACTGATTATGTGAATCGCTTTAATTGTTTTAAAAACGGTTTCATTTATAACATTTGCAAGAATAACTATTTTTATTTTTCTTATTACGATAAATATTAAGAAACTATTCTTATACATATCAATTGAATGTCAGATAGTGTTTTGGTTCAGGGTGGATAATATCTGTAACTAGGTTGAAGTTGGTAAAAGTTTTCGGGGTTTTATAATACATTTTGATAACATTTAATCCAGGCATTTTTTTGTTGTTGTCAAATTTTGTTGTTATTATTTGTAAACTACTAAAGACTACTTTCGTATTTGCATAATTTTTTAATTTATATAAATAAGGACATTCCCTACATAAAAACTATTAAATGAATTACAAAATAACACCATGGAGTTACAATATAACAGTAAATCAATTAAGCGATTGTTATCTTAAATCTAAAAAAAAAGTAAAATATTCTTTGAGTGTAATAATATCAACTGTTTTTTTGTTTTAGTAAACAAATTATGTTATACCGAAAACTAAACATTCCACATTTATTTAAAAAACTATGTAAGTGATAAAATCAAATGGAATGGAAAATAAACATAATAAGATCGAATAGAAAATGTATAGTGTGTTATCAGATTATGATAAAGGCCTTTGACATCGATTTTTCAACTACCACAAACCTTTTTTTTCGTTACTATGATGGATTTCTATTATGTGATATGTTTTTGCATCAATATATGATACCATCCTATTCATTAAAATGCAGATTCTGTTAAATAAAATGATAAAAAAAGAGGTTATGTAAATTAAAGAATATAAAAATATATTTTATGTCAAAAAGATAAAGCTAAAAGGAGATGCATATATACTTTATCATTAAACCTTGATTAAATGCATTGTACTGTCATTAGAAGGTAATCTTTTATATAACCAGGTTCCAAAAACGAAGGTGTTGAAAGAATTAGGAGAGCATTTTTACCTTCTTATTTCCAGATTATTAAATCATTATGATGTTACCACCACCCTCTAATGTTAAGACCTGTAACAAAAATACATTTATATATAAATAAATAATAAAAAAAATCCTTTTACAGTAATAAATTATTATTTATTTTGTATTTAAATTTTGCTATGATTCATTCACATATTTTAAAACGGATGTACCAACTGACTTCAATTAAATCAGAGATTGTCCGATTAGTGTTTGAACAATTTTGTGATCTTATTAAATCAAAAAAGCAGCAGCTGCAGGTATTTATAACTATATCACAATATTAATAAACGATAATTACAAACCTAATGTTTTTTATTGTTACTGTTATTTACACCATTCTGAAAACCACAGAATTATCTTAAACCATAAACAACTGAATATACGTATACGTATATAATTTACCCAGCGCAGGTCAATAATATCATCAATTTACAGACCATTTTACATTCATCTTTGAGATTGAAAAGTTAACGGCCTGGAAACATTTTAAATGGTTTAATAAATCGGTCATGCCATTATCACAGTTGAAACATTTGTTTATTGCATTTTATATTTATTTAAGAATCTAATCCGCTATATATAAAATGAATCAACATAGAATATATGTTTTAGTTTACAATTTTCCTGACTTTCTAATTTATATATGACGTACAACACAATATGTACTACTATTTTTGTTTAATGTAATCTCCCTGCATGCGTATCTATTATCAGGAATATGTTATTTATTAATAAGAGCAAGATGTAAAGAGATAATATAATTTCAAAGTAAAATTTTAAAAGAGTTAAGAAAATTTGTGATGTTTTACTTAGTGTTATTAGTTTATAAGATTTTCAAGGTAGCTGTATATCGACCACTAGTATGACGGACTGCATCCACATTTTTTTATAATGTAGCAAATAACAATAAACATTGTGAATGAACAGCTGTTACAGTGGTAATCAAATAAATGTTTTTATATAATTTTAAATGTTGAAATATATTCTTTTCATTTTCATATTGAATTATTCCACCATTAAAAAGAAAATAAGTATTTAAAGAGTATTTATATTTTTTAATTATTCATATTTATTAATCTACTTGTCTAATCTACTAATGTCTATTTTATAACAATCAAAAAATTTATGTTCAGTTGTTTTATTACTAAGGTATTTGACGATGTTTCTATGTTATCTTATTAAATGTGTAGATCCGCCATGATTATTTACAATGTAATACATTTCTATAATTACTATATCTAACATAGTATATAAAAATATTTAAAAAATTTACTACTTCACGGTCAACCTTATATTGTAGATGAATTTAATATATTTATTTCACCATTTCCTCCCGTGATATCGTACGAGGTGACAGAGGAACTAGGTTTCCAGAGGAGAGGCAACATCGTCCTTTGCGGACCATAACACCATACTGCGATTGCCAACCTGTCTGTCAGTCTGCCAAGCGTGACTGTTATGGAATATCCCCTCATAGATATTGAACCAGACAAATCGGATTCTAATCCCCGGCGGTCCTGCTATTCCTGGCTTCGAATACGAAGGGAATAGAAATGGGTTGCTAAGAATCACCGGCAGAGATCCGGCTACCATTACCACCGGCGATTGACCCTGGCATCATATGACGTGAGGACGTTGCGGTCTGACGAGAAGTTATTTTAACTGGAGGAGGAGTTGAACAGATTATACCGGGATTTTTCTGAGTTGTCAGAAATCTGTAGAGAAGGAAAATATACTAAAATTCTTAAGCCAAATAACCTGTTCTACTTCCGGTAGAGCAGGTTTGGTGACTTCCAGCCTACCGAACCAGCCGGTTTTCTTAAAAGCTTTAGTACCATTAACGTTGGTGGTAGTACGCTGCGGTAGAGTATAGAGAATGCTTGGCATTTGTGGATTATGAGAAAACTTTCGAATCGATCGAGGCCTGGTCTGTACTGTTGTGTCTTCAAAGCTGCCAGATAGACTACTAGTAAATAAAAGGGTTGAAGTGCTTGAATAAAATGCCAACATATCAATCTGGCTACAGGGAAAGTGCTCGAAAACTATACACTTGCCGAGAGGTGTTCGAAAGGGAAACGTTATCTCGCCGAAATGGTTTACAGCTGCCCTAGAAGATATATTCAAGCACATAAGCTTGAAAACAATCTGTAATGTAATATATATTGTGTTTAATTAATCGGAGTTTAAACCATATAGTTATCATTTCATCGTACTTTCCTTACACGATATCATTCAGTATCTTAAGCACGGCATACTTTTACTCCTAGTAATAATTAACCGAAGAAATTGTATATCGCTACTTAAAGAAGCAGAACATGTCTATTTTCCATTAATTATACATTAATGTAATTAAGCATGTAAGGAAGACGTTATAATTACAAAATAAGTAATTAACTCACTAAAACAATGTATAAATTAAACGTGCCGAGTGTTAAGTGACTTTTCACTAAATTTAAACATTAACTTTACTTAGCCCACAACTCTATGACTATGGAAAGATTAACTAATTTAAACATAGAATTTTTTTGATAAACTAAAATCATTAGTTTAATAATGTTATAAGCAATTAATTCAAAATAAGTTCTAATAAATTTGTAACATTTGCTAAAATTATAACGTAAACTTTAATAAATCTAGACCTGAAGTAACGGCTAACTGACGCGGAAACGGAAAACGGAATAGGCCAGTATTTACGAGTATGAGCATCATTTCCGACCACTGGCTTCATTAACACACGCTGGGCAAAAAGGCACTGCAATTTACGTTTATTAGAATAGAACAATATACAGATAACATAATAAAAAACAAAATTGTGCAGTATTATTAAATATATATCTTTACTGAATAAACGTGACCACTAAAAGTACATTTCATATACAAATATATTCTCAGTATGTTCCATTTTGTTGTTATACTTGTATGGTACAACGACGAGTACAGCTTATTATACAACCAGGAGATAAATATCCATCATGATGCCTCATAAACCCTGCTCCTAACCACTTTGGGTGTCGTAAAACGACAGCAAATTATCAAATACCTCTGGCTTATTTTAAACTGTTGAAATATACGGTTTATTTTAATTAACTTTTCTTATCATATTATTATTTATTTTGAAAGCTGTGGTTTTTTATTTATTTCAAATATTGTAATCGAACGATTTGTTTTCAATTTTGGATTTTAAAATTGAATATTCAAATTAATGTAATTACATTTCATTCACACAATTTATTTTTGCGTATTGTATTGAAATTACTGATTATATTATATTATATTACTACAACCGTGTGCGGCGGGTGTTGAGCTGAACACCTCTCGTTTCTTCTTATCTTGATAACTTTTGAATGGCTAAAAATTCTTAGCTAATTATCTCGTCGCATTCTGGAGACATGTAAACACAAAAAAGGTCTCCCAAACGGTTAAGTAAACTTTAACTTTAAAGCCTTTGAATTATTTTTAAATTAATATTGACCGTTTGGCATTTGGCATTATTATACATTATATACAAAATTGTATACATGTACAGACTGCTATACTTCTTTAATAAGAACGGGCGGACCATGTAAATGATATGTCTACGTATGTCACGAAGAAATTATCTGAAGTTCCATAATTTATTTAGTTTTCACCAAACAATTTTAGTATGTTCTTGAATTTATAGATAAATCAAATCAAATTAAATCAATTAGTAAATCAGAAATCAATTTTCATTTATTCAATTGTTCACTGAAATCATTTGTTTGTTATTAAACACATAGTTATTTTTATTTTTATTTATTTATATATTTTCCCTTTGAATCCATACCAGTGATCACTTGTGTACGTCTAATGGAAGTGACAGGAGGGTCTATTTTGATACCATACGTATCGAAATAAGCCCTTCTGTAAAGACACTCTCTAACTTAAAATAAGGCTACAAGAGTTCCAAAAGTCTGAGAAGAACACAACAAACTCAGTCGGGTTTTTTTTTATTGTGATCACGGTTTCACAAACGTCAATATAATTAGTGAGCAATGTACTAATGACTGGAACCATCGCAATAAATTCAATAAGCGATACTCGATATTAATGACGTAATAATAAAATAACATACCAATATTTAACATATTTGGTATCGACAATCAAGAAGACGGCGAAGAAGGACTACTTCAGGCAAGTTCTATTTGTATCTAACTATAAATAACAAAATATACAATATTTCTATTTTGATCCAATAATAAAAAAAATATCCGTTCTTGGAAATTAATTATAAGATATATTGTTATTGAGCGAAGCGAACGAAGTGAGTGGAGCATTTTACTGGAGACTTTTTATACTCTTTGTCATGAATTGGCTCGAAAACTACTTGACGAAAAATTATAAAACTTTGCAATCAAAAAGACAAACATTAATACTTTAAAAACCATTTGATACTTTATATATTTCTACTAACTGTTAATCGTGACTTCATCCGCACAGAATTGTTTGTTCTCTTGGGAGTTGCGGAATAAAAATAAGCTTGGATAGAAGTGCCATGTTGTGTGAAATTTAAATTCAATGCCTTTTTCAAGTTTACAAAGCTCTGCAAAAATGTCCAAGAAATTTTTATATTATATGGATTTTTATCTGTACATTATTTTTCTATATCCAATTGAACTACACGTTTGCAAAAATAACAATTATAACTATAATTTTATTATTGAACTTCTGGAGTAATTTAATGGAGTATCAATTAGTATTATAACTTGATGTATGACGTAACGGTTCAGTAATAACTGCATCATTGGCAAAGGGCTTTAAAAGTTCAACAATTGACATTTCTGATGGCACTGTTACAATAGCGATTCTAAGCGATACATACTCCCTTGTAATTTAGTCAAATTAAAGATATCCAAATGTCATTTTTGTCTTCAGATATGGTAGACTATGTAAAGGTAATCTACAAACCTGTAGTATTTATTATCTTACCAAATTATATAAACTACAAATTTAATGGCATATCGATTAAGTTATTATTGTTTTAAAGTTAATGTGACACTTTTATTAAAATGTTTGTTCTTTCTTTTAACTTCATAGTATACACAAAAATAGAACATAACACAGTACAAAACGAAGATATATTTTCCTTTCTTCAGAAAGACAATTACAATATTTATTCATAACAAATATATTTTTCAACTTTATGTTCCACATGTGTTATAAAGTTTCTTAGCTAAAATATCTAGATACTGGACTGAACTTTGCTTTTAGTTTGCAGATGTATAAATATAAAGTTTCTCTTGAATTCTAAATCTTGAGTTTGATATATTAAAGTACAGTTCTGTTGTTGAAAATTGTTAATTCAAGATGAAGTTTCTTCGATTCTTTAAACGTTAATAAACATTAAAATTTCTTTCAGTATAATGAAGTTATTGACGTGAAGCATTATAGAATTGATCACATACTAACTTTTTCCCCGAATAACATCATATACTACTAAATTATACTAAAAGTTTGGTAGTATATGTTTAAATCTTTCTATATGAATGTGACTCCAATCCAGAGGTCTAATCTAATCATGCGGTTGAGTTCCGTTGATATACATTTCAAACCTTATTAAGTATTTAAAACTAAAACACGACGAGCATGGGAATTGAATATTTCGAAGTTTTTAGGATTTAGTATTTCTTTTTAGTACATTTTTTCTAATGTGCGTTTTTATAATATATTTGCATTTCGTCAATGATATCTTCATAAGCATATCTATAAGCTATTGAAAATACGCAGCACCAAGAAACAGCTGAGAGTGAGATAAGTCATTTAATATATCTTAATATTAAAATATATTATCTTATCTTAAAACGAAAAGTCTATTTACTTATCAATAATAACATTTGGAGGTATTTCTAGTTTGTAATACAATAGGATAATGTCAATGATTAATGTAAACATTAACATGTAAGCTATTGTTGTAATATTTTTATCGATCACTCATAAATAAAATTATAAGTGTGCTCACATTTTAAAAATAAATCATCTATTTAAAATAATGACCATAACTGAAGTGAGAAGAAATAACGCGGGTGAGTATTTATGAAAGTTTCCTACTCTCAGTATCTTTATGAACACTTTATTCAAACATAATTTTAGTTTCTTAGAATATATGATAAAATAAAATCATTATAAATCCAATTTGTATTAACTCAATGTTCTTTTTCTCTTTATATGTTAATAGCTTTTGCAGTTAAACGTTCGCAGACAGACACTTCCTAGAACATAAAAAAATATGCATCTATTATATATTATTTAAATATACTTGATTTATTCAATATATACAAACCTGTTGAACAAACAGTAGTTATAAGTGTTATTGGAGTTTACAATTATAATATAATAGTCCGTTGTACATTGCGAGGGTGGCGGGAGGATTAAAAATACTAAACATCATAAATATTACTTATTTAAAAGTGTAGTTTTTAACATTATTGTTATTATCTCATAAGAGTATATGTAAACCGAATTTAATTGTAAAACTATATAAATGTAATAGATAAATATCCATAGTAAATTATGAAACGGAGTATAAACAACTCATTGGTTAAGGTTTTCCAAGTCGAATCCAGATAGTAATTAGTTTGTGAAATGTACCACATGGGACATAATTTTATCAGAATCCTTTATAATATTTTTAGCATCATACAGTCTTTTTTTTTAATAACAATCTAATGTAATTTTTATTAGTTAAATAAAGAAAATGTGAAAAAGAAATAAAACTTATTTTCATAAAGTTAGTCTAAAGAATACTCTTGAGAGCGGGTCATTCATTAAATAACGTGTTATATTTAATTAATTGAAGTAGAAAAAATCCCTTTAAAAAGTAGTATAAAAACAAAAGCTTAAATGTTTTTTTTTGCTTTGTCTGTATTCATGCCAAGAATTGTTTTGTTATTTTTGGACATTTTGTACCACATCACATAAACTGTTTAAGAGACTGTAAGATGTTGCATTTTTTATATTTCCTATTTTCGTTTATTATCCATGCTTTCTTCAATACTTGTATTTTTGGTAACAAAAAAAATATTCTATAAAAAATCAAAAATAAATTACAAGAATTGGACGCGAATAGAACCTGTGACCTCTGGAATATCATCTTCATCTGGTATACATTATCCACATACTATACATATATCTGTGAGTGACAATATGACCGTAAAATCTTCTGAAACCAACGATGACAAAAAATAAATTGAAAATACAAAATGAAACATCGGACTTTAATTATATAGTTTCATAATGATAGGAGCAGAACCTGCAAAACACCAAGACACTTTTGCCTTAACAAATTTTAATGGAACTTTTAGGATAACTACAAATTCAAATTCAAAATATCTTTATTGAAGTAGGCATTTACACGCACTTTTGAATCGTCAATTATTACAATACAAAAATAAGTCAGTGTAGTCAGTCCGTAAGTAAGCTACCACCGGCTCGGAATGCTGCTCTGTTGAGAAGAGCCGGCCAGAAACTCAACAGTTGCTCTTTTCAAAAGAATTTACATTACATAGTTTTAAATATATTTAGTTTTAAATTTTAGGATTTCAACCTTTTTCACTCTAAACTAACGTGTACAGCACATTTAGTAAATTAATCAAATTCAACATAAACCATTTATTATTATAAGGCCCGGTGATATGAAGCTGAAAATTTTTTTTTAATTATTTATTTAAATGAGCTTTTCTCGGAAATTAAATAATTAGCAAATATTTCAAAAAGAGGAAAAAAAACTAATTTCAATCCAAATGCTTTGTTTGTGGTTGGTTTTAGATAATAATTAATCAGCTCAACAAGCAGAGCTAAATGTTTTCATTATTACGGAATGCCTTTACAATAGTTACTTGAATACTAGAAATATTTGATAAGTAAGATATATTTATAAGAATAACAAAATTTTATTTATTTATAAAAACTTTGTTTTAATATACATTTAAATGTCCCGTAAAAGCAAAAATCTTTAACTAAAGTCAGTCAGACCTTACTGAGACTGACACGTCGATAGTTAATCATATATACTGGTTATATTAAACTAAAAGCTATATGTTATTTACGTATGTCGAATAAATGAATAATACATATAAATAAGTATTTACTGAAACTGATATATTTAAAAATGATTAAGAAAAATAAATGGTACAAAACCCATTATAGTAATGAATACTTTGACTGATAGTTTGCAAATTTTGTAAGCCTTAAAAATGTACTCCTAATTTATTAATAATATAATATATATTGTATTTAATTCATCAGAGTTTAACCGCACAGCTGAAATTTCATCATACTCCGTTTACACGATACTATTGTGTTTCTTAAGCATGGCATAACTTAACCTTAGTAATAGTTAGCGGAATGTTCAATGCACCGCCACTACAAGAAGCACAACAAGTCTTATTATCCTTTAACTCTACGTGGTTCTATTTAGCAATAAAAGGAGACGTTTTAATTTCAAAATGAGTAACAAACACAGTAAAAACTATATGAATTGTATAATGTGATGACAATTGACTGTCCACTTAATTTAAACATTAACATTACTCAGTGCACCATCTTATGACAATAGAAATATTAACTAATTTAAATGTAGAAATTTTTGGGTAACTAAAACCATAAATTGAATTAACTTATATCACTGACCAAAATTAGAAGGTATAGTTAAGTAAGACGCATAGCCGTAGTAACGAAACACTGACGCGGAAACGGAACACGGAGTAGGGCAGTATTTACGAGCATCATTTCCGACCACTGGCTTCATTAACACACGCTGAGTAACATGCACTGCAATTAGCATTTATTAGAATAGACTGCTGAGGAATAATAAAAAGATAACCTTAGGCACCTCGGTTGAACAATCTAGATTTATATGAATAAATAAAAATTCACTTAATCTTATAAGAATTCTTAGTTTTCAAATATTTCAAGTAACTATTGTAAAGGCATTTGATGATAATGAAAATAATTTACTTTACTGTTTGAGCTCATTAATTGTTATCTGAAACCAACAACAAACAAATCGTTTCGATTGAGTTTAGATTAAAGATTCTGTTTGTTTTTGAAATAATTGCTAATTATAATAATTACAAAGAAGGCGCCTTTAAATAAATCGTTTTAATGAAAAGTTTTTAGCTTCATATAACCATAGCTTTTAAAAATAAATGGTTTGTGTCGAATTTGTATTACAACTTGTAAAAATTACAACCAAAAAGGTAGAAATAATAATATCTGCCACTAAATCAATTTAGCTGCTCTAAAAATTCGGGTTTATGAAATTGAGCTGTGAATAAATTGAGGAGTGCGTTAAAAAATAGTTTTAACTTTTTATAATCTTTATTTAGTAATATTTTTATATGGTAGTTTGACGAAACACAGACTCAGTACGGCCATTCGACGAAATAGATTCATCCAACCGAATTACGAATTATTTCTTCAATTTGAAAGAAGAGGAACAAAACAATTTTAGTATGATCATGAATTTATTAAAATGAAATAAAATCAGAATTCAATTATCGTTTATATATTTATTGACGAAAAATATTTTCATCGTTATTAATGTCACATTTTAAAAAATACCACCCATACTTTTAACGTATTTGGTTTTAGAAAATAATGTTACAAAAATATGTACCATAAATAAATTGATAACAAATTAACCAGCGACCAGGAACAATGGCCAGCACACGCAAACACTAATTTACTGCTTGGGCATTTTACACTTAATTTATTTATAACACAAAAAATAACAAATCAAAAAATACAATATCTAAATTTACACTCACTCTTCGAATAAAATAATAAATAATAGAATCTTAAAGTATATTTTATATATTTTTTTATTTCCTTTACCCACATAACATAAATAACAAATATTAGTATAATGAACATGTATTATTAAGACTGTAAGTTATATTACGCAATCAGTATTTTTCCTAAAAAAGTATCTTTATAAGGAACTCATTAAAATTTTAACATCGTCAATAGCACTATCAAATAGCTCTGATTTGTTTACGTTAAACTGAAAAGCTTTCTTAGGGTTTAGTGATAAGCATTGCTGTACAATGACGTTTCGGACGATATATACTTGACATATTTTTGGCCTTCATTTTATTCTTTATCTATAGAACATGAAAGAGATGAGGTACACTCGTATGCTTGAGGTAACACGTCGCTGTCCCGAGCTCAAAGCGACGCAAAAAAAGCGCTGCCACAGCAAAGGGTTTAGTCTTCTGAAAACGCAAATGAAAAAATTCTGAAGCTTGTGAAGATCGTTCATTGACCTCAGATTTAATTTGTATTTTTTATTACTTAATATATTTTCTGAAGTACGTATTTATTACGTTGCCATTTTCAATAAGGACCCAGTTACGAATCAAGTTACATGAGATTATTATACAAAACTATATAACATTGCAACCTGTGTGTAGTATGCAACACTACGCCCACACTGTGACTATATATAGAAAAGCTCTAACTCTATTGCAAGCAAACCAATAGCAATTTATTTTGTATATAGTAAAGTTCATTATTAATCTATGTAGTATAGGTAGTTTATTATTATCAGAACTTATAATATTATGAAAAACACATATATTTAGCGTTGTTGTTTCCGCTGTTGTTGTTTCCGCACCACACCACTTTTGGAATAAACGGTAGATGATAATGAAGGTAAGAAAGAAAAAAAAAACATTTAATACTTTATAAAATTGATGAAATGTTAAAGACCTGGGTTATTACCAAACTATTTTGCAGCCCAGAATTCGATCAAAGTAATTTGAATTATGAAACCATTGTTGAAAATTACAATGCAATTTGAGCCTCACAGTTAACTGTCCGCTTTTATTCATTTTTCTTTAACATGAATATATTATTTTATCTTTATTGAAATGTCTACAAACTAGTTTATTCATGTTAAGGAGAATGTATGTTATACATAATCATAGAATTAAAAATTCATAGACACAGTCAGCACTTTAACCTGCGTCCACTGGGTGTCGAGGAATTTAGCATTCTTTATGTAATTTTCTTAATAGGACAAGAAACCTCTTTTATTAATATCTCAGCACTTTTTATAACTTTTGCAGTATAGAAAAACATAGAAAATATGCCTAAACCGAAATAAATTAATGTTTAAAAATATTTATAAATATGTATGTTAAAATTATTTCAATTGTTAAATTCTCTTTACTTTTAATGATAAATTTAAAATCGTTTTTCATTTAAAGTATTTTCATAAAGCTTCGATCTTGATAAGCACATACTCATTAATAGTCCTGCAATGGTTTATTTATTTAGTTTCACTCACATTTTTAAGACAATATTAGAAGTCAAGTAAGTCAAACGAGAGATGACTAATTACGGTAGTTCTTCAAGATTCGAGAACAAGTACTTAGATAGGTTTTCATTATATGGCAAGCGTAAAAGTAATTTAAAACATCATTTTGTATTTGTTTTGTGTAAATAGCAACTTAGAATTCAAGTTATTAATATTTTAATGTTGTTATTTTGTACGTCGTTAAAGATAAGTAACATCAGACATCGTACACGCGGCACGTACGAGCAATTTATCATAATAGTATCTGAAACTTCGATACCATATGATTTACTGTTAAATTAAAGTCTTAAATCTTCTCGTAAATCAAACCATTTAGATACTGGACCACTAACTAACGATGTCAGTTTATGAATCATCGAATCAATATTGTTATGAATTAAAATGACACAAAAACCATTACAATATTCTGCGTACTATGAATGTTTTTATATTGTGAGCAAGTTGTTAATCTCTAAGTTAAATTAAATAAGAAAATATTTAAACTCCTTGCTGGTAATACAACTGTCTTATAGTACCTTTATTATAAGTCATCTGTTGTGTGTTTGTAAATACGTAACATGTAATACGAAGTTGTCGGGATTTATATTGGTTCGAGCCAACGATGGAATAAAAAAGATCAACGATTTGATCGAGAGACGAATATTGAAGCAAATTTTTTATATTGAAAACAAAAATGAAATAAGAGTATTTAAACTTTGTTATTTTTTTATTACAAATACTACATAGATTATGTGCTTGTAGTACCAAAACATAAAAAAAAGATTTTTATGGCCAATTTTTGAAGTACTCGTAAATAAATATGTTATGGTTAAACAATTTTGAAAATAATATTTAAAAAGTACTTTTAAACACAAAGATAAATATTTTGATTGTGTATATCATCATCACTATAAACCATGAAAATGTTAATGTTTTCATTACAATAATAATTTTGACATAAAAAACTTTAACTTTGCCTTTGGTGTATTTCTAATAATTTAATTAAATTTTCAAAAAGTTTCAAAAACTATACATGTTAAAAAAACTGAACATCCTAGTGACTAAATCTTTCAAGTAACAAGTGTTATAAGTGAAATGTTCTACCATTACTTTGCTACTGCTTTTCTCGATCATATATCTAGGTATTGTTATAACGTGATAAAAGAAACAACTTCGTGTAAAAGACATCTTAATAATATTTAAATATAATAAGATTCGCTACTGTCATTAGTAATTTATATTGTTTGCCTCAATTTTATAAGAATATTAGTCTTTTATCTGAAAAAAAAATCCAAACATTAAATATAAAGCGCTGTTCTTTTACTTTTAATGATAAACAGTAATTGTATCTCTCGACCCTCCAGTTGTTAATGGAAGTGGTATTAAATGTCACTTAAGCCCTCTCCAATATCTTTACCGATCCTGTTTTCAAGGACTTATTGAATATTTTTTTAACTATATTTTTATTATGAGGTAGTAAAAGTTGTATATATTAATATTACTACTGCAAGTTTATTTTTTAACAATATTCTGAGTTCAAAAGGAATAGTGAAGACAAATTATAGATTCTGACTGAAACCACTTCAGATAGAAATAGTAATATCTATAACAACTCACCTGTTATGTGGTATTTACTTTGAGATATCAAATGAGAAATGTTTTTTTTTTTTTTTTTTTTTTTTTTTTTTTTTAATTAAAGACCATAGACATTTGTCCATGCCTTTCATTGTGATTTTAAACAATTTTATTACGATTTTAATTGCGATGGTAACTTCGCAGGAAATTGTACACAAGTTTTCGAAAGTTTTAGAAATTGATAATAATAATAAATAAAGTAAATAGTAGTAGTAGTAAGCTAGGTTATTAAGTTCACTAGCTTTTTCATAGCCTCGGAGTCACGGTGAGAAATTGCCATCTTGAGGTTGTACTCTACAAGAGTTCTATCGGAGGTATCGCCGGCCCGCCTAATGAATCTCACAATGGCGTCTTCGTCGATATCCGTGTAGTACGTAGAACTTCTTGTGTGTCTAGATAAAGCCACCACTGCGTGTGGGACACTTGTCAGGTACGATTTTGGTTTGGATTTCGTTTGGATGATTATTACCGACTCGTATGTTAATCCCTGAGCTTCATTGATGGTGAGGATGCGCGAGTTTTCCCCTTTTCCGTACCCTAGGTTTGTAAGGTCCGCTTTTTCAGTCTGTGTGTGGACCAGGTACAGGGTATTAGGAAAGTCAGCTTCGATGGTAGCACCCGTAAACCTGACTGTTCTCAGAGAGCGAGTCAATGAATGGGCTGAGTATATGCCGTTGTATACCTCGTTTAGAGCATAGCTTACGTCCAGGGGACATCGGTAGGTTCTTAAGAGCTCTTGACTGATAGACGTCACGAGGTATGGGCTATTATATTTCATATGGAACAGATTTAGCCGGTCTATATAAGGAATCTGGTTTGTGTCTCCGATTAGTGTGACTGCTTTGGCCTCTGTTAGTCGGGCCGCCATAACGATCGCTCCGAAATGGTTCATCAAGGCCTCGTCAACGATAAGTCGTTCAGGCTTTTCTTTGACGCCATTTATTAATATTGAAGCGATCGTTCGGACTTTGGTCTTCCCGTCCTTTGGACAACTGAGGGCGAGTTTATTCCTGAGCTTCCTCCTTCCGTTCCTTCCTCCTTCTTCCGCGGAGAAGACCTAACGTTCCTTAAAATAAGAAAAACACCAAATAGGACTACGACCCCCGAAAACACCTGGGGCGAACCAAGCAACCAGATCCTACAAAGCAGCGCCGCACGCCTTCAAGAGAAAATTGCCATCGAAATTCAATCCAACAAAATAACACAGGACAAATCAAAAACTAAGAAAGGATTTAATAAGATGATTACAATGCTTAAACCGAAGCAAAAATATCATAAAAAGAACAGAACTAGAGCCGACATGGGACAAACAAGTGCACCCGATTTACCATCCGCCAGTGGTGCCAACGAACATATGCGAAACGCGTTTCTTGAGTACACAGCATCTATAAGGGAAACAATCAAAACTAACCTTGCGATCTGTGAAAAGATCAGGCGGACCTTCGAACTTGAAAACGAAGGTCTTCTTAAAGTATTACTCAAGGAAGAAAAAGCCGCCATTTTCAACAACACTACATCTGAATATGTACGGGGTAAAACACCTAAAATTCCCCACATGGCGGCTTACAGCGTTAAAAATGGATTCGTTAAAATAGCTGAAACCCCCAAAGGAGTAACTGGACCGCCCAAGTATTTAACACCCGTTGAAGACTCAATACTTGTAGTAGCCCGCTGCACAGAGGTCTCGCTGGAAGATAACATCCTCCAAATGGCTACAGCCGTAGAGGATTCAGCAAGACCCTGGGAAGACTGGGAAGCACCAATTTTCCACTGGGTCAACGGCGTTCCTGGATGTGGAAAATCGACTTGGGTAGTAAACAACTTCGTATTTGAAAGTGACTTGATAGCAACAACGACGACTGAGGCAGCACTAGAGCTCAATGAGAAATGTTAAATAGTTCAAGAAGTCTTTCCTTCATTAAACTAATTTCCTTCGTTAAATTAAACCAAGAAATAGGTAATAAGTCATTCAATGCTCAAGGTGGTGTGGAGAACAATTAAAGACGTTTAAAATAATGCTTGAAGGCGCTTAGCAACTTACAACCGTTACCATTTGATAAACTTTAATTTAATTTTGATAAAATTTTTTCATACTTTTTATATTATAACTAGCTCTTGCCCGCGGATTCATGCGCACGGAATTCTTGTAATGGCTTTTTCTTGTCGATACTCTAAAATAAAATGCCTGTATAAATATGTTGTATATAACGTTGTGCCTCTATAATATGCAAAAATCTATTTAATTTATTACCTCTTGTCGTAGTTAACTTAAATTAACTTAAGTTTTCGTAGCTATGCGAAGTTGAGAAACTGATTTTTATATATCAAGATTTATTCATTGATTCAAAATGCTTATAAACTATAAATAAATACTAATAATACCAAATATAACTATGATTTTATTATTGTACTTCCACTATAATTTAATGGAGAGTATCATAACTTGATTTATGACGTCACGGTTCAGTGATAACTGGCTCATTGCATACACCATGGCATGACATACACCACTAAAAATAACTAGAGAAACAGATGTTTTAACGAAAGAGAAAAGTTAATAATATCTAACTCAAATACAAAGTACATGTTAAATAAATCAAAGAATAATTTTAGTGAAAATATATTTTACTGACAAATGTTAGGAAAATTATTTAACAAATATAAACTGACGTATAATGCAGCAGTTGAGTCGGAAAAATTCATTGCACGGCACCGCTGTAAAAATGTTCAAAACAGTGAAATATACATCAAAAGCGCAAACAGTAAAGCAAAGCAAAATCCTTTACACTCTGTTCAACTACGAATGGTTCTCACAATATTATATATCAGAGTAGTACATCCGTAGAATATAATGACGAATATTAATATATATATATGAATGTACCATTTGTCTTATATCTATTATAGTGTAACATAATAAATACTTTAGATAAATTAGGTTTCAATGTACAAAACTAACCTTCTAGGAATTAAAACACTCCAACACACACACGCACACACAAACATAAAATTTCATTGTGTTGATATTAATTACTCATCGCAAATATATAATTATTTTCCATAGCTTTATATAGAATGTGAATATTATTTTTATGATTAAGGTGCATGTCATTTGATATGATATCAAGTATTTAAATATAAGATTACTCGACTACAGTAGAATGAACATTTTTTAATTACATTTGGTACAGTATTAAAAATGATTCATGTGATACTATTAGTGATTAGATGCAATTAATATGAATTTGTAATTTAGTGGCAAATTAATCTTGATAGTTCTGACAATCTAAAATATAATTCTGATAAGCGAACTAGACAGATGTTATATGTAAGATGATGTTATATGTAATTATATGTAAGTAATTATATTCAAAGTATTTGATCACCTTATCATTAGATAAGTCTTATATAATATTTTCTGAAATTACTTTAGACGAGATATTTTATTTTAGCAATCGTAGAATATTCCAAAGCAGGAACACTAGCAGATAAATTAGATCTGTTGTTGACTGAAGTTAATGAAATATAAATAGTTTTCACGGAAATACTGTTATACAAATTTTATTATACCCAAATATGAGTAGTATTTCGACATCTGACGTTCCTATTTCACTCATTTGAAAGGTAAGTAAGTTATTAACCAGCGTTGTTTATTTATATTATTATATGGAGCTCCATTTAATTAATATTATCAATTAAATTTCAGTGCTAGTTTTTGATATTGTAATGTACATTTATAATCATAAAATATTTTTTCTACGATTTCGTTATTGTTTTGGAAAGAAAAATTAATCTTGCTAACTTTGTATAGTTAGCTCATAACAAAATTTTTAACAATATCTGGCGGAGTTCCTTAATTCTCCTTTATAACCGCTCAGTCTGCCTTTTAATAACCAATTAGGAGGTGTTTTTTTTCATTTCATTGCTCAACAGTTGCTCTTTTCAAAAGAATTTACATTACATAGTTTTAAATATATTTAGTTTTAAATTTTAGGATTTCAACCTTTTTCACTCTAAACTAACGTGTACAGCACATTTAGTAAATTAATCAAATTCAACATAAACCATTTATTATTATAAGGCCCGGTGATATGAAGCTGAAAATTTTTTTTTAATTATTTATTTAAATGAGCTTTTCTCGGAAATTAAATAATTAGCAAATATTTCAAAAAGAGGAAAAAAAAATAATTTCAATCCAAATGCTTTGTTTGTGGTTGGTTTTAGATAATAATTAATCAGCTCAACAAGCAGAGCTAAATGTTTTCATTATTACGGAATGCCTTTACAATAGTTACTTGAATACTAGAAATATTTGATAAGTAAGATATATTTATAAGAATAACAAAATTTTATTTATTTATAAAAACTTTGTTTTAATATACATTTAAATGTCCCGTAAAAGCAAAAATCTTTAACTAAAGTCAGTCAGACCTTACTGAGACTGACACGTCGATAGTTAATCATATATACTGGTTATATTAAACTAAAAGCTATATGTTATTTACGTATGTCGAATAAATGAATAATACATATAAATAAGTATTTACTGAAACTGATATATTTAAAAATGATTAAGAAAAATAAATGGTACAAAACCCATTATAGTAATGAATACTTTGACTGATAGTTTGCAAATTTTGTAAGCCTTAAAAATGTACTCCTAATTTATTAATAATATAATATATATTGTATTTAATTTATCAGAGTTTAACCGCACAGCTGAAATTTCATCATACTCCGTTTACACGATACTATTGTGTTTCTTAAGCATGGCATAACTTAACCTTAGTAATAGTTAGCGGAATGTTCAATGCACCGCCACTACAAGAAGCACAACAAGTCTTATTATCCTTTAACTCTACGTGGTTCTATTTAGCAATAAAAGGAGACGTTTTAATTTCAAAATGAGTAACAAACACAGTAAAAACTATATGAATTGTATAATGTGATGACAATTGACTGTCCACTTAATTTAAACATTAACATTACTCAGTGCACCATCTTATGACAATAGAAATATTAACTAATTTAAATGTAGAAATTTTTGGGTAACTAAAACCATAAATTGAATTAACTTATATCACTGACCAAAATTAGAAGGTATAGTTAAGTAAGACGCATAGCCGTAGTAACGAAACACTGACGCGGAAACGGAACACGGAGTAGGGCAGTATTTACGAGCATCATTTCCGACCACTGGCTTCATTAACACACGCTGAGTAACATGCACTGCAATTAGCATTTATTAGAATAGACTGCTGAGGAATAATAAAAAGATAACCTTAGGCACCTCGGTTGAACAATCTAGATTTATATGAATAAATAAAAATTCACTTAATCTTATAAGAATTCTTAGTTTTCAAATATTTCAAGTAACTATTGTAAAGGCATTTGATGATAATGAAAATAATTTACTTTACTGTTTGAGCTCATTAATTGTTATCTGAAACCAACAACAAACAAATCGTTTCGATTGAGTTTAGATTAAAGATTCTGTTTGTTTTTGAAATAATTGCTAATTATAATAATTACAAAGAAGGCGCCTTTAAATAAATCGTTTTAATGAAAAGTTTTTAGCTTCATATAACCATAGCTTTTAAAAATAAATGGTTTGTGTCGAATTTGTATTACAACTTGTAAAAATTACAACCAAAAAGGTAGAAATAATAATATCTGCCACTAAATCAATTTAGCTGCTCTAAAAATTCGGGTTTATGAAATTGAGCTGTGAATAAATTGAGGAGTGCGTTAAAAAATAGTTTTAACTTTTTATAATCTTTATTTAGTAATATTTTTATATGGTAGTTTGACGAAACACAGACTCAGTACGGCCATTTTACGAAATAGATTCATCCAACCGAATTACGAATTATTTCTTCAATTTGAAAGAAGAGGAACAAAACAATTTTAGTATGATCATGAATTTATTAAAATGAAATAAAATCAGAATTCAATTATCGTTTATATATTTATTGACGAAAAATATTTTCATCGTTATTAATGTCACATTTTAAAAAATACCACCCATACTTTTAACGTATTTGGTTTTAGAAAATAATGTTACAAAAATATGTACCATAAATAAATTGATAACAAATTAACCAGCGACCAGGAACAATGGCCAGCACACGCAAACACTAATTTACTGCTTGGGCATTTTACACTTAATTTATTTATAACACAAAAAATAACAAATCAAAAAATACAATATCTAAATTTACACTCACTCTTCGAATAAAATAATAAATAATAGAATCTTAAAGTATATTTTATATATTTTTTTATTTCCTTTACCCACATAACATAAATAACAAATATTAGTATAATGAACATGTATTATTAAGACTGTAAGTTATATTACGCAATCAGTATTTTTCCTAAAAAAGTATCTTTATAAGGAACTCATTAAAATTTTAACATCGTCAATAGCACTATCAAATAGCTCTGATTTGTTTACGTTAAACTGAAAAGCTTTCTTAGGGTTTAGTGATAAGCATTGCTGTACAATGACGTTTCGGACGATATATACTTGACATATTTTTGGCCTTCATTTTATTCTTTATCTATAGAACATGAAAGAGATGAGGTACACTCGTATGCTTGAGGTAACACGTCGCTGTCCCGAGCTCAAAGCGACGCAAAAAAAGCGCTGCCACAGCAAAGGGTTTAGTCTTCTGAAAACGCAAATGAAAAAATTCTGAAGCTTGTGAAGATCGTTCATTGACCTCAGATTTAATTTGTATTTTTTATTACTTAATATATTTTCTGAAGTACGTATTTATTACGTTGCCATTTTCAATAAGGACCCAGTTACGAATCAAGTTACATGAGATTATTATACAAAACTATATAACATTGCAACCTGTGTGTAGTATGCAACACTACGCCCACACTGTGACTATATATAGAAAAGCTCTAACTCTATTGCAAGCAAACCAATAGCAATTTATTTTGTATATAGTAAAGTTCATTATTAATCTATGTAGTATAGGTAGTTTATTATTATCAGAACTTATAATATTATGAAAAACACATATATTTAGCGTTGTTGTTTCCGCTGTTGTTGTTTCCGCACCACACCACTTTTGGAATAAACGGTAGATGATAATGAAGGTAAGAAAGAAAAAAAAAACATTTAATACTTTATAAAATTGATGAAATGTTAAAGACCTGGGTTATTACCAAACTATTTTGCAGCCCAGAATTCGATCAAAGTAATTTGAATTATGAAACCATTGTTGAAAATTACAATGCAATTTGAGCCTCACAGTTAACTGTCCGCTTTTATTCATTTTTCTTTAACATGAATATATTATTTTATCTTTATTGAAATGTCTACAAACTAGTTTATTCATGTTAAGGAGAATGTATGTTATACATAATCATAGAATTAAAAATTCATAGACACAGTCAGCACTTTAACCTGCGTCCACTGGGTGTCGAGGAATTTAGCATTCTTTATGTAATTTTCTTAATAGGACAAGAAACCTCTTTTATTAATATCTCAGCACTTTTTATAACTTTTGCAGTATAGAAAAACATAGAAAATATGCCTAAACCGAAATAAATTAATGTTTAAAAATATTTATAAATATGTATGTTAAAATTATTTCAATTGTTAAATTCTCTTTACTTTTAATGATAAATTTAAAATCGTTTTTCATTTAAAGTATTTTCATAAAGCTTCGATCTTGATAAGCACATACTCATTAATAGTCCTGCAATGGTTTATTTATTTAGTTTCACTCACATTTTTAAGACAATATTAGAAGTCAAGTAAGTCAAACGAGAGATGACTAATTACGGTAGTTCTTCAAGATTCGAGAACAAGTACTTAGATAGGTTTTCATTATATGGCAAGCGTAAAAGTAATTTAAAACATCATTTTGTATTTGTTTTGTGTAAATAGCAACTTAGAATTCAAGTTATTAATATTTTAATGTTGTTATTTTGTACGTCGTTAAAGATAAGTAACATCAGACATCGTACACGCGGCACGTACGAGCAATTTATCATAATAGTATCTGAAACTTCGATACCATATGATTTACTGTTAAATTAAAGTCTTAAATCTTCTCGTAAATCAAACCATTTAGATACTGGACCACTAACTAACGATGTCAGTTTATGAATCATCGAATCAATATTGTTATGAATTAAAATGACACAAAAACCATTACAATATTCTGCGTACTATGAATGTTTTTATATTGTGAGCAAGTTGTTAATCTCTAAGTTAAATTAAATAAGAAAATATTTAAACTCCTTGCTGGTAATACAACTGTCTTATAGTACCTTTATTATAAGTCATCTGTTGTGTGTTTGTAAATACGTAACATGTAATACGAAGTTGTCGGGATTTATATTGGTTCGAGCCAACGATGGAATAAAAAAGATCAACGATTTGATCGAGAGACGAATATTGAAGCAAATTTTTTATATTGAAAACAAAAATGAAATAAGAGTATTTAAACTTTGTTATTTTTTTATTACAAATACTACATAGATTATGTGCTTGTAGTACCAAAACATAAAAAAAAGATTTTTATGGCCAATTTTTGAAGTACTCGTAAATAAATATGTTATGGTTAAACAATTTTGAAAATAATATTTAAAAAGTACTTTTAAACACAAAGATAAATATTTTGATTGTGTATATCATCATCACTATAAACCATGAAAATGTTAATGTTTTCATTACAATAATAATTTTGACATAAAAAACTTTAACTTTGCCTTTGGTGTATTTCTAATAATTTAATTAAATTTTCAAAAAGTTTCAAAAACTATACATGTTAAAAAAACTGAACATCCTAGTGACTAAATCTTTCAAGTAACAAGTGTTATAAGTGAAATGTTCTACCATTACTTTGCTACTGCTTTTCTCGATCATATATCTAGGTATTGTTATAACGTGATAAAAGAAACAACTTCGTGTAAAAGACATCTTAATAATATTTAAATATAATAAGATTCGCTACTGTCATTAGTAATTTATATTGTTTGCCTCAATTTTATAAGAATATTAGTCTTTTATCTGAAAAAAAAATCCAAACATTAAATATAAAGCGCTGTTCTTTTACTTTTAATGATAAACAGTAATTGTATCTCTCGACCCTCCAGTTGTTAATGGAAGTGGTATTAAATGTCACTTAAGCCCTCTCCAATATCTTTACCGATCCTGTTTTCAAGGACTTATTGAATATTTTTTTAACTATATTTTTATTATGAGGTAGTAAAAGTTGTATATATTAATATTACTACTGCAAGTTTATTTTTTAACAATATTCTGAGTTCAAAAGGAATAGTGAAGACAAATTATAGATTCTGACTGAAACCACTTCAGATAGAAATAGTAATATCTATAACAACTCACCTGTTATGTGGTATTTACTTTGAGATATCAAATGAGAAATGTTTTTTTTTTTTTTTTTTTTTTTTTTTTTTTTTAATTAAAGACCATAGACATTTGTCCATGCCTTTCATTGTGATTTTAAACAATTTTATTACGATTTTAATTGCGATGGTAACTTCGCAGGAAATTGTACACAAGTTTTCGAAAGTTTTAGAAATTGATAATAATAATAAATAAAGTAAATAGTAGTAGTAGTAAGCTAGGTTATTAAGTTCACTAGCTTTTTCATAGCCTCGGAGTCACGGTGAGAAATTGCCATCTTGAGGTTGTACTCTACAAGAGTTCTATCGGAGGTATCGCCGGCCCGCCTAATGAATCTCACAATGGCGTCTTCGTCGATATCCGTGTAGTACGTAGAACTTCTTGTGTGTCTAGATAAAGCCACCACTGCGTGTGGGACACTTGTCAGGTACGATTTTGGTTTGGATTTCGTTTGGATGATTATTACCGACTCGTATGTTAATCCCTGAGCTTCATTGATGGTGAGGATGCGCGAGTTTTCCCCTTTTCCGTACCCTAGGTTTGTAAGGTCCGCTTTTTCAGTCTGTGTGTGGACCAGGTACAGGGTATTAGGAAAGTCAGCTTCGATGGTAGCACCCGTAAACCTGACTGTTCTCAGAGAGCGAGTCAATGAATGGGCTGAGTATATGCCGTTGTATACCTCGTTTAGAGCATAGCTTACGTCCAGGGGACATCGGTAGGTTCTTAAGAGCTCTTGACTGATAGACGTCACGAGGTATGGGCTATTATATTTCATATGGAACAGATTTAGCCGGTCTATATAAGGAATCTGGTTTGTGTCTCCGATTAGTGTGACTGCTTTGGCCTCTGTTAGTCGGGCCGCCATAACGATCGCTCCGAAATGGTTCATCAAGGCCTCGTCAACGATAAGTCGTTCAGGCTTTTCTTTGACGCCATTTATTAATATTGAAGCGATCGTTCGGACTTTGGTCTTCCCGTCCTTTGGACAACTGAGGGCGAGTTTATTCCTGAGCTTCCTCCTTCCGTTCCTTCCTCCTTCTTCCGCGGAGAAGACCTAACGTTCCTTAAAATAAGAAAAACACCAAATAGGACTACGACCCCCGAAAACACCTGGGGCGAACCAAGCAACCAGATCCTACAAAGCAGCGCCGCACGCCTTCAAGAGAAAATTGCCATCGAAATTCAATCCAACAAAATAACACAGGACAAATCAAAAACTAAGAAAGGATTTAATAAGATGATTACAATGCTTAAACCGAAGCAAAAATATCATAAAAAGAACAGAACTAGAGCCGACATGGGACAAACAAGTGCACCCGATTTACCATCCGCCAGTGGTGCCAACGAACATATGCGAAACGCGTTTCTTGAGTACACAGCATCTATAAGGGAAACAATCAAAACTAACCTTGCGATCTGTGAAAAGATCAGGCGGACCTTCGAACTTGAAAACGAAGGTCTTCTTAAAGTATTACTCAAGGAAGAAAAAGCCGCCATTTTCAACAACACTACATCTGAATATGTACGGGGTAAAACACCTAAAATTCCCCACATGGCGGCTTACAGCGTTAAAAATGGATTCGTTAAAATAGCTGAAACCCCCAAAGGAGTAACTGGACCGCCCAAGTATTTAACACCCGTTGAAGACTCAATACTTGTAGTAGCCCGCTGCACAGAGGTCTCGCTGGAAGATAACATCCTCCAAATGGCTACAGCCGTAGAGGATTCAGCAAGACCCTGGGAAGACTGGGAAGCACCAATTTTCCACTGGGTCAACGGCGTTCCTGGATGTGGAAAATCGACTTGGGTAGTAAACAACTTCGTATTTGAAAGTGACTTGATAGCAACAACGACGACTGAGGCAGCACTAGAGCTCAATGAGAAATGTTAAATAGTTCAAGAAGTCTTTCCTTCATTAAACTAATTTCCTTCGTTAAATTAAACCAAGAAATAGGTAATAAGTCATTCAATGCTCAAGGTGGTGTGGAGAACAATTAAAGACGTTTAAAATAATGCTTGAAGGCGCTTAGCAACTTACAACCGTTACCATTTGATAAACTTTAATTTAATTTTGATAAAATTTTTTCATACTTTTTATATTATAACTAGCTCTTGCCCGCGGATTCATGCGCACGGAATTCTTGTAATGGCTTTTTCTTGTCGATACTCTAAAATAAAATGCCTGTATAAATATGTTGTATATAACGTTGTGCCTCTATAATATGCAAAAATCTATTTAATTTATTACCTCTTGTCGTAGTTAACTTAAATTAACTTAAGTTTTCGTAGCTATGCGAAGTTGAGAAACTGATTTTTATATATCAAGATTTATTCATTGATTCAAAATGCTTATAAACTATAAATAAATACTAATAATACCAAATATAACTATGATTTTATTATTGTACTTCCACTATAATTTAATGGAGAGTATCATAACTTGATTTATGACGTCACGGTTCAGTGATAACTGGCTCATTGCATACACCATGGCATGACATACACCACTAAAAATAACTAGAGAAACAGATGTTTTAACGAAAGAGAAAAGTTAATAATATCTAACTCAAATACAAAGTACATGTTAAATAAATCAAAGAATAATTTTAGTGAAAATATATTTTACTGACAAATGTTAGGAAAATTATTTAACAAATATAAACTGACGTATAATGCAGCAGTTGAGTCGGAAAAATTCATTGCACGGCACCGCTGTAAAAATGTTCAAAACAGTGAAATATACATCAAAAGCGCAAACAGTAAAGCAAAGCAAAATCCTTTACACTCTGTTCAACTACGAATGGTTCTCACAATATTATATATCAGAGTAGTACATCCGTAGAATATAATGACGAATATTAATATATATATATGAATGTACCATTTGTCTTATATCTATTATAGTGTAACATAATAAATACTTTAGATAAATTAGGTTTCAATGTACAAAACTAACCTTCTAGGAATTAAAACACTCCAACACACACACGCACACACAAACATAAAATTTCATTGTGTTGATATTAATTACTCATCGCAAATATATAATTATTTTCCATAGCTTTATATAGAATGTGAATATTATTTTTATGATTAAGGTGCATGTCATTTGATATGATATCAAGTATTTAAATATAAGATTACTCGACTACAGTAGAATGAACATTTTTTAATTACATTTGGTACAGTATTAAAAATGATTCATGTGATACTATTAGTGATTAGATGCAATTAATATGAATTTGTAATTTAGTGGCAAATTAATCTTGATAGTTCTGACAATCTAAAATATAATTCTGATAAGCGAACTAGACAGATGTTATATGTAAGATGATGTTATATGTAATTATATGTAAGTAATTATATTCAAAGTATTTGATCACCTTATCATTAGATAAGTCTTATATAATATTTTCTGAAATTACTTTAGACGAGATATTTTATTTTAGCAATCGTAGAATATTCCAAAGCAGGAACACTAGCAGATAAATTAGATCTGTTGTTGACTGAAGTTAATGAAATATAAATAGTTTTCACGGAAATACTGTTATACAAATTTTATTATACCCAAATATGAGTAGTATTTCGACATCTGACGTTCCTATTTCACTCATTTGAAAGGTAAGTAAGTTATTAACCAGCGTTGTTTATTTATATTATTATATGGAGCTCCATTTAATTAATATTATCAATTAAATTTCAGTGCTAGTTTTTGATATTGTAATGTACATTTATAATCATAAAATATTTTTTCTACGATTTCGTTATTGTTTTGGAAAGAAAAATTAATCTTGCTAACTTTGTATAGTTAGCTCATAACAAAATTTTTAACAATATCTGGCGGAGTTCCTTAATTCTCCTTTATAACCGCTCAGTCTGCCTTTTAATAACCAATTAGGAGGTGTTTTTTTTCATTTCATTGCTCACTCAAAGAATTTAATTATGCAAGGAAGCAAATTTCAATTTAGAAGCTTTTTTACATCTTTCTGATAATTACAGGATAATATTTTTGTTTGCAGCTAAGTTGTAATAAAAATATATACCATTTTTTAATCTACCTTTACAAAAAAGGTCGAAATTTCAATTTTTTTCAAAATTTCGTTCCCTCTTTGGATTCCTTACAGGTGAAAACCTCAAAAACTTCTAAGCAACTACCTTATTATATAAGAAACATCTATCCAAAACTCAAGACCCGTAGTTTCGGACATAAAAAATTTAATAATGAGCAAAGCTGTTTTTATATAATTTCACTCCTGTATTCTTCCGATGATGACATAGAGTTATCAAACATGGCTCTCACAAAGGAAAACTTAATAAAACAAAAAATTTGCCAACATCACTTGGAGCGAATTATATTATATCTAATAGATATTACCTACACCGTAAAAAGATTGAACAGAAAATGGGCAGGTCGGTCGGTCGTAGAACACAGAAATGGGCCAAAGATGACACAGAATGGTACCCGAGAGAAGGAGAACGAAAGAGAGGAAGACCAGTACGCATAGCATGTGCTAAATGGAGACGAATAGCTCACGACCGTGATTTGTGGAAGAAGCTGGAAGAGGCTTTCTCTGTAAAACAAAACGGACAAACCAACAAAATATCGACTACTAATGTCTAGACTTAAGATTTAAGTGTAACAGTCCTTCTAAAATATCTGTGGACTTTAAATGTAAAATAATGTTAAGGCTACTTGAATTTGAATTTGAATTCGAATTCCGAACCCGAACCCGAACCCGAACCGAACCCGAACCCGAACCCGAACACAAAACCGAACCCGAATCCAAATCTGAATCTGAATCTGTTTTGATGTAGGTGCAGTATAATCTTGTCCTGCATATCCTCCTGCTACTCGTCTTCTCTATACACACTGCCTTTTTCTGCAGATTATCTTTCATGCAAACCAATTTCCTTTTTTTCGGCCGTCCTCTATCTGTACATCCCTCTATTTCTATTCCAATATTTTATTTTTTCTCATTAAAATGGGTGAAATTAGTATTCTTAATTTCTTCTCCTTTTTATATTTCTTATAGATGGCATCATATTTTAATTATTAATATTATTGCTGTTCCTTATTTTTTTTTCTGTCTATAGGTAGATTAGTAAGATAAGCTTAAATTAGAAAATTATATACTGTCGGTTTATTAAAATTACCATCATCTGTGAAAAGATATTAATGCATAGAATGATATGTTACCACAACCGCTGATTATAATACAGTTAACGTAGTATCTATATAGTCACTAACGTGGTAGAAATCTTCATTTTGCTCCGTATAAGAAAAATAAAGTAGTAAAATTTAAATAAGTTTGTTTTTTTTAACCAAACCAACCGTGTTTTTTATCTCACCTTAAAAATATAAACCGAATTACTTTATTTCTTATGCCTCTATTTCATTGTTGTTTATGGATCGTCGTATCATTATACTGAATACAAGTTTGGGACTATATAATTTATTTTTCCTCATTTTATAAGATATATAAATATAGATATATATAAAAAGAAACATAACGTTACTTAAATTTTTTATTGAAATAAAATGCACAATAAAAAAAAATATAACATAACATCAATAATTGGGATATAATTATGTTTTGAAATAGCTATAAGATCGTATTTATTTCATTTAATATGTTCTCAAGCCTTGATAGATTCGCCAGTCTTCACGAAAATACTAATGAAATATGTATAGAGAACTGGTAGTTCAATCACTATTAAAGACAATTCTTATGAGATTGATATCAATTCAACCAAAAGTTACCTCACTTTGATAGAAACCAAAGCAACCTATTTAAATGGAGTTATTCTGGCAGTCATAGTTAATATTGTGACAATCATAGGCACCTTACAAAAGATAAGATTATACAAAGGGGTTCCTTGTCTGCAGCAAATCAAATATGGAGATTGATTAGTTATAAGAGTTATGAAAATGATTTGCTTGTGAAGAACGAAAAATACAATATTATGATGTTTATCAATTATTATACAATATTATCATGTTCATAGAGATATGTATATGAAAATAATGAAAACAAATTATAAAGAAAACATATTATTGATCATTTCAAATTAACCAATCATCTTTACCCTTGTAATAATAACACAGAGAGATAAAAATTTGATTTCTTAATTTTCTTTTTTGTCAAAGTCTAAAACAAAGAGTTACTTAATGATGGCATTATTTGAAAATTAAGGATAAATTCGGATTGTTAGGAAAGTCTTTGACGCGTTGATTCTATTGTTCATTCTTATCGTCACTGCCCATTTTAGTCTGTAAGAAGGTATAACTTAAATAAAATTCATAATATAAAAGAAAAATTTAACTTAATTTGATGAAGAATTATCGATATAATATCTAAATCATTATGAAAATATTTAAAATTAGAGGTTGACTTCTGTATATTATAAAAAAGTTACATTCCATGAACAGAAATACAATTCAAATGTGATTTTGCAGAAAACAAAAAAATATATTCAAAAACACAATGAAAATTTAATCAAAACTTATACAAATTAGTATAGACTTTAATAATAATGTTAGTAACAATTATATTAATACTTCTATAGCAATATACACTTTTTTCTAAATTTTTTCACTTTAAAATAATTTTAGGGTCTAAAATAGTTTCATATCGACCATTTATTCACATTTTACAACACAAAAATATATATTATAATAATATTAAAAGATTTCAGCTACATTTGACTGGTATCTATATTATATTCATATAATTCATAAAGTTATTTCACTTGAATTTATTTTAACAATTCCAACAGATGTCACTACTGTCATCACTTTATAAGATTATTTCGTTCAAATTGTATCTTTAATGGAATTTCCATACCATGTAGAGATCTATGTAAATAAAGACATGAAAATATGAAAAATGATATTCATTTATCCATGCATACATATATATAAACATTTCTTTTCAATATTTAACTATTTTAAGACACTACGTCTTTGAAACTTTTTCAGAATAACTGTGAGTGAAGAAATAGAAAAACAAGTTGTGCTGATTCAAGGCTTGGTGAGAACAAAAAGGTTGACGAGGGGAATTACTATCGGGCACTCGAATATACCTGTAACAAATTTATAGAAATAAGTACGTATAATATTAGCAGTTTCAATCAAAATCAAAAATCTTTCAATTATTTCAGAATTTAGAGAGAAAAATAATAGACACGTAAAAAGTTGACATTAGAAAGTAAAAAAATCTCAGTGTAGTGGTTAACAACGGCATCGGATAAAGCGCCAAAGCGGTCAGGAAAGAAGGTTTGAGAGAGCTTTGTTCGTAATTATATACATTTATCTTGTGGTGGGATAATGAGCTTTGCGAGGCGTCAGCTCCCGTACTTTTATAGCTTTGATAAGATAACAACCAGACAGTTGTTAACATTCAACCAGAAATATTCAGATATTATATATATTATTATTTCAAGATAAGTTATGTCAGTATTTGTTTAAGGAGATATAAAATGTTTTCATTTATAACAATTGCAAAAATATATTTTGATATATTAAACTGTTGTCAATTAAGGCTGCATGTATACAATCAAGTGTTTTTTTTTGTTAAATTGTTAAATTATTAGATATAATAAGTATGCTATAATATACAAAATACACTATAATTAATTAAAACTCAACTTAATAGAATATAAAAATAAAAAAGATCTTTGATATTATCGCTATGTTAATTAAAATGTGATGCTTAAAATTTAATAAAAGGAGCAGTTAGTTATTATTAAATCTTGTTTTACATGTCGGCTTTATGTTTCATAACTTAGCACACCGCGGTGTAACAAGTCATGGAAGGCCTTTAAGGCGAAATTATAAGTGCTGTTAATTTAATATTATTCAGATCTGTTTGAGGAACTGAAATAATAATTACGAAGTCATTGCACAAGGAACAGCACAAAAAGTAAAAAAAGATTTTATAGTTTTCTTTATTATGTCCCACTTGTTTTAGTTTGCTTGTAGTACATAAATTTTTATCAACATTTTTATAAACAACTTGATATAAATTGCGTTATAATGAGAAATTACCTGGCATGGGGACAGGAAATTTATTATTATATTTCTTTTATTACTATCATCATATAAATTGAGAATCGGCTCAATCGTTTCTTTCCTTATAAAATGTTTACTAATAAGACTATATTGAGCTTATTGCTTTGTCAAGCGAGAAAGTATTCTCAAAAAAACTGTTATAGAAAGATTTTCTTATCTTCTGAGATATTCTGTTATCTGTTTCAAGTCTCAAGAAAATTAGATTAATCTTCTAGGAAAATTTATATTTTCCTATTTAATTTCATTGTAGGCTAAAATGTAAGGATAAAGTAAATGCCTATAAAAAACTCCTAATCTATTTACTAGAAAAATAACAATAATATACTTTTCCCAGCAATGGAATACTTATAGCAAGAAAATCATCCGCAAATACAGACTTACGTTTTCCTTAAAGACAATATCGTACACAATGAACGTGTAAGATTTAATTAATCCTCTTTTTCTTTTCTGGTAACTATTTATTGGCGATAGACTTTTTCAAACCAATCTTCTTTCAATTTCGTTATAAAACTATATTGGTTAAAGGTAAAAGGTGTAATTATGCATAGTGAATAAATTAAATGAATCCATAACCGAGGATTAACTAAATATCTCACTAAATATTGGTCATTATTTAATTTCATTGTCCTCTGTTAAGTACTTGTATTGTGTACAAATACACTTTTGTGAAATTGCCATTCCGTAACACATTACCTATTTAATATTAAAACCATTAATTAATTTCATGAAACAACACAATGGAGTCACATCGTAAAAATGAATCCGTTGATCCTTTGTTATATTCAATCTAAAAAAAATATTTACAATAAGTATTGATAATTAAGGCCGCATGTTTATATATTATTATACTCGTATATGTCTGGTATTTTATTTATATTAAACGAGTAGAGATTTGTGTTATTACAAGCATGTTTAATTACAACTTGGAATTAGTTTAGATAATAATTAAAATTAAATATAAACATGTTATCGATTTGGTATTTGATTGATTTTATTTAACTCCTTATTTATGTCCTTAATAAGGTTTTTCAAAGCCATGAATAATTAGTTATTTTATACGTTAGGCTTTCGATTTTTTATAATAATAAGTATTTAACTTTTATTTGTTAACCTTTTTAAGAAATTTTAAAATATAATTGTCGTGGACCTTGCTTGTAGTCTTTTCTTTGGAACTTGTACCCGGGCGGGCTCCATGATATAGAGTCCAGATACCCTCGCTGTGTTAGCCTAACACTTATAATAACGCTATAGGTTGCACCCCGGCACCCGCACGGCGAATCCATGGAATGCTAAGAAGTTTCGTCTGTATTACGTTCCATGTTTCTTAAACATTAGACTGTTTCAAACATAATAAATTTATGGATTGCCATCATTACTCTTATTATTGGTTTGAACATATATTAAATAATATGAGTTCATAATAATGATATGATACGTTCATATGAATTATGTAAGATTTAGAGAAAATTTTGAAATGGAAAGCCACTACTCTTCTGATCTATTTTCCTGTGAACATGTGTCAGCTACACATTTATTGATGAACAATGTTTTTCTTTCTCCGGGTTAGTAACTAGAGAGAGAGAGAGAGAGAGAGAGACGTCTGTAACTTGGTTTGATTTTCTGATAAATTGGTTTTGAAAGGTACATATCAATTATTAATACATAATGTATTTATACTCTGCTATGTATGTTACTATTGAAGATAAAAATATAAAAGATCTATTCTCGCCGATTTCCTGCGACCCCCATTCACAATATATAGAAGTACTCCGGGTATAAACGGATCGACGATCGCTTTATTTGTTCTAAAACTCAGTAAAATAAAACAAAGGAAAAATATATCAAGTGTTCGTCATAACAGACACCCTCCCTTATTGTACTACAACGATATCATTATCATATGTGTAAATTATGTTGTATAATTATGTATTATGTAAATACCGTAGTTAAAAAAAAACAAATTCTAAAGATTTTTTGTCTTATAATTGCACGTTTAAAGTATATTTTACTTTATATGTATAACGTATGTAGACCATTCTGTAATACTTTTTATTTATATTGAATATATTGTAATAAAATGTGATTTTAATATTAGAAACGCTAATAGTCAAAAGTTAGCCGTTTATGATATCTCACTTTAGTAGTTAGTGGCGGCTTCGGAAATATTGGTAAAACCGGTTAGAACCGAACTGCTAAGGGAGCTTTGGTCGTGCTTGTAGACATTTATCTTGTGAAGGGATAATTAGTTGGACGAAGCGTCGGATTCCGTATTTCTAAGTATTCGATGAACTAACTAATCACAATTTTCTTAAATTTGAATTATTTACATTAAAAAGTTACATATTTAATTATTTCAAAAAGTCAATTATAAAATTGTGTCAATGAAAATATTATGAATTTGTTTTCACTTATAACAATTGTACAACAATATGTGTTGATTGTTAGTTGAAAGGAATTAATATACACAGGTAAGAAGCATTAGCCCCTTCATTATTAGCAGAAGAATAGCGTATTCAAGAAGTATTAAATTAAATTAAATTAAAATGAAATATCTAATACATAATTATAAGTATTTTAAATATTAATAAACTATCATTGTACACGTCAATTGAAGACTGTGTGTTATCAAAGTGTGTTTATATCGCTCAAGGGAGGAAATGGTAGTCATAAATATCGAATTGTTTTGTTGTTTACTTTCTCACTGGAGCGATGGCGCCATATTTCAACTATCTTATTTAAATTACCTATTTGCTTTGATTCATTATTCTAAGCAATATTTCTACTTTGTTTTACATTTTATTAAATCTTTTGATGTAGTTGTTATAAATGTCTTGGTTGAATTGATGATTTTATTATATGTATATAATGATTACAGTTATTCGTTAATAAAATTAATCTGGAGTGAATTATAAGGGCGGTGTTATTTTGAGTTATATTATGGTTAATTCATTCAAATATTTAAGTTCCGATTTAACAGTTTTACTTGTTATATAGTCACATTATAACATAAAACCGTTAATTCTTTGTTCTATTACATCACAAAATATGTTTTTTAATAAAATGTTGTTATTTAATGCTAAGGTATTATAAAATATTTGTGTGTTATTGTAGTCTATAAGATACTTTGATTTTTTTCATAAACAACGTGTCGAAATGAAATCAACATTGAATTAAATTTTTGTTATAAACAGATTACACAAAAATATTTTACTTTATTTGTCAGTTTCAACTCAAGATGTAGACGCCGACAAGATAATACTCAAAATTAAGATTACTAGTCATTATAATATTACGTGTCTTTAAATACAGTCATAGTTTCATTCTCGAATTAATTTACTTTATTTTTTTTTACTGTAGACGGGACTTAATCGCGTACTATTTTAATCGAAGTATTTACCTCGTATCTCAGCGTTTCGGCCGCAATGCAACGGCCGCGGTCAGCAGTAGACGAGTAGACCAGTGCTAAATAGTACGCGATTAATTCCCGTTTACAGAATTAAAATATGAATACAAATCGTGGAAGCTCAAAACAATTTATAGTTTACTTTAGTGTAGGTTTTATCTTAACTATATATTGATGACATGCCGAGCGAGTCTAGGTTATCTAATTTGTTGTTCAAATACATAAAATAAAAAAATAAAAAAATTGTGAAATTCAGCATCTGGGCCTTATTTTCATATAACTTCTATATATTCCTTGTAATCAATACTTTGACATTAATATATTATTGTCACGCAAAATTAATTAAACAAATGATTTTAAATCTTTTGAACATTAAAGATGAAAGACAATACAATGTTTTATATTAAAAGTTTTATTATAATAAAATTATTCAACGTCGATCCTTTACTGAACTTGTTTGTCTTCAACCATGAAGTTTGAATATTCACTTTATATTCTCCTGAAGTTACTTAGTTGTTTCTCATAGCAATAACTGTTATTTTAAATAAATGGTACAATTATACATTAATTTAAAAGTAACTTAATAAAAATAATTTTATAATATGAATGAGTATTTATACAAAGTACAGAGAAACGAGTAAACAGGTAAGTACCAACATTTAACAGAGCCCCGACCATTAGACATTAAACAACTAAAATATCTATATTATACTTATATTTTTACTTTATAGCTCTTTTTAATAATTTTATTTCAAGCACAATCAGCAAATTCAATTTAATAATAATATAAGTAAGATAACAACATTTATACATTTAAATATCTTTATTTCAAAACTTTAGCATCAAGATTGAATACTTTAAATTATTTAAGTTTTATTTTGATACAATAATAAACCTTTAACAACTAAAGTTGAACAAGTTTCAGTATTTCCTCGATATTATTTGGGACAATAAAACAAACTTTCCGACCGATTGGAGAGTGAAGCTCTTCGTGCGGGAATTATGATATCAACATTTATATATAATGGCCCCCTTTACTTACAACTTGTATTTTAAATTACTTAATATAATATTTCATAGAATATATAAAAATGACTCATTCAGTGCTATGATTGTCATAAATGTTATTGTATACTTAACATTGAAAACAAAAAATATATATGTCAGAAACGGTAACTATGAAAATATGTGGAAAAATAAATACCCACCTAGATTACAGTTTATATAATAAATTATTCTTTATATCAGTGCATTAAAAAATATTATATTAAAATATTCATTAATGAACTTCATATAACAGAATCTATTCTTCTGTATATTTAAATGAAGCCCTTTTATTATAGCTTCATGTTTTATGCTACAAACTTGAGACCGACATTACTTATGGTTATCTGATCGGCAAAACCATTTTGTCAACTAAAACTCTAAACACCCCTATTCAATCCCTTATTATCCAAATCGATGAATATTGTATATTGTAAATATTGTATATTTTTCAAAATTTTATTAAAAACAATAAGGAAAAGATAACACCTCTTAATACCTGCATAAAATGAACAAGATAATAGAAATTAGAGGTCCCAAGTGAATAATATAGAGCTTAATTTACGTATTCGCTCGAGGGGCTTAGATATCCAGTTTAGATGCTTGTTAGATATTCATTAAATAAATTCTATGCTTCTGACTAATAAATGTATTTCTATTTCACGAAAATAAACTACATTCTATTATTATTCATTGAGCTGAGCATAAGCGAAGCTCTTAACCGTTTGGGAGACCTTTTTTGTATTTTGTTGTCTCAGAATGCGACGAGATAATTAGCTAAAAATTTTCTCATGTATGTTTGAGTTGAACGCGGATGTTATAGCGAAAGCAAATTAAAAAATGTTTAGCCACTCAAAAGTTGTCAAAAAAAGAAGAAAGGAGAGGGGCTCAGCTCAACAGCCGCCGCGCACCGTTTGCGGATCCTAGTATATTAATAAGTTTTCTTCGTATATTCATGTAAACTCAGCAGACCGTCCAAATAACTTAATACGCTGTTTGTTATTTGTACACATTTGTAGTTATTTAATAAACGAGTAGTATTTCCATGTCTGTTATATTATAAATTTGTTTTAACCTGTTTTATACGAAGCCTGTGTATAGCATAATTGTTGGTGATTACATTTGCAGCGGCCACGAAGTGAATCAGATTCATCGCCATTTTGTGGTTGCGCTGCACCCAACGTTTATCTTTGTTTAAAATATCACAGAATTTATATATTAATTGCTGCTGACTAACTACTAACTACCTTAATTTACCACGAGGTAGCCTTAACAGGCACATGTATTGATAGTCAATTCCTTCTCAAACAAATGATAAGTTGATTAAATTAAGAACAATATATTAATTATATATTGATTAACAATCAATCTTTTAACACAATTATTCCATTAATAAAAATATAAGAAAATGTTGAGGTTTTATACCTATTACGATTAAAAAGTAAATATAAGAAAGTACACATTATTGGAGGCATCTAAATGTCAGAAAGTCCGTTATATTCTTAACTAAAGGTGACGTCATCATTGAACAGCTCGTAGGTTTCAGTCTTTGACAAAAAACGGAAGAGCATCTGTAACACAATTTATCGTTTACTTTCATATATAATGGACTTCTTATCTCTTCTTATTTATCTGTGTACATTAAATAATATTGAAATTTACTTATCATAAAAATTTATAAGATTTTCGGGTGTGAATTACAGTAATATTTGAAAAAAATGTTAATTTTGACATTTAACCGAAATCAAAAACCTTATTATTGCTGAAGGATGGAGTTGAAGTCTAGTGTTTCATCGTTATTTTCTATTTTTTTTCCACAACTTGATCCGCACTCACTTGCATAAGATGTTTGTCCTGTTAGAGTTTATTACTTAGATATTGAAGAGAGTAATTCGGGCTTGAAAAAATGATAAAAATGGTGTTAGAATAAAATATCATGCAATTTTCTTAATATATTAACCTATCTTGTCGACCATATATTATGTGTTAAATCAAAACTAAGTTATTAAATACTCGTATATTGTTTTTATAATGTAAAAATAAAATATATTTTATAAATGTTTTATTCTTCCACGTACCACTCGCTTGTGGAACGAACTCCCTTCGTTGATATTTCCAGATCGGTACGACATGGGTACCTTCAAAAAATTCCGGCAGCGCTCTTGTGAATCCTCGGACGTTACAGGAGTTCATGGGCAGCGGTGATCACGTGTCATCTGTGGTCTGCCAACTCGTTAGCCTCCTCTTATATAAATATATATATATATATCAATGCTAATTATGTTCTTCTTGCTTTGTTATATATATGTATATTCGTATATTCATAGTTATCTTATGAGCAATTTTAGAAAAGAAGCAGTGTCTTCGGCAACTTCCTCGTAAGTCTGTCCGGTATCGATGTCATCGCGATTCATATGGTGGGTGGGAAAACTCTTTAAAAATATTATTTTGTTGTAGAGAACAGAAAAGTTAATAATCTTACTAAAGTATTTTCCTCACAAACGTTTAAACGATATACACAAACATGTACAAACAACCAATTTTCTGAAAAATGAAGTCGTAAATAGAAAGCCAATTAAGTACAGAAAGGACACTGCAAATAAAATCTTTTTAAACAATAGCAGGTCATCAATTGATCAGCATCAGCACAACCGTATTACAATTTATTTGAAATTCAAAACAATTTGTAAAACGCTAGTTTTGTTTTAAGGATATTTCTAAAACACTAATATATAATTTATTTTGTCATTTATCGTTTCGTATCATTTGAAACAATAAAGTATGACAGTGTAAATTATAACAAGAATAATTATGAAAAAAAGTTATCTTAATATACTGTTTTTATTATTTTTTTAATATATTCATAAATATTTTTGTGGGATATAAAGATATTTATTTATTTTGTCAAAATTTAAAACAAATGTTGTTTATTTCCAAAGTATGATTCGATATTATATTATCATGTATATTCACATTCAGTCACTCAGTGGACGATCAAAATATGATTTACTTCTGATTTGGAGTTCAACGTTCTGCATTGTTTAAATGTTGGCTTTAAATTTCTCCTATATATACTTCAAAAGGGAATTAAATTTCTCATTGAACTTTTGAAATTTTGTACTAAATGATATTTTGACACAAACATAGGAATTAATGTATGACACTTGAGCAAATAAAAGTTATCTGAATGAGCAATACAATCATATCCCTACTTGATTTTTTAAGTATATTATGGCTGAAATAATTATCAAAAGTTCCACAGGAAATAAAAAAATCTATACGCTTACCAGTAATTGTAGCTTTTATTGTATTGTAAATAATAATTTTGGAATAATTTAGATACAATGTTGTCGATATTGATAGTTCAACATTACACAATAAAGTTTACTAAAATAATAATAAGTTTTTCCTCTTATGATAATTAATATTATTTAGCTGATTTATTTGAAATATAGTTCAACTGTAGCTTCTATCTTTATTAGCTGCGTGTCCGACACGTGTCTCAACAACTGTGTTCGCACGACTCATACAGTTTACTTACAGAATATAAACTTATAAGGTTATAAGAGAAGAAAGATTTGTGATGTACAATGTAGTGATATTTTAATAACTTAATGTAATAAGTCTTAATACCTAACTTTTATTATCTTTTTACTGTCTAAGAAGATAATTTATAAAACAGCGTGACATCCCATACATATTATGAACGTCGTTCACAATAATTCGTTTCATGTTGTAACTAAGGCGTGATTAAATATTCAAAGGTTGTGAAATCAATAACATTTAAGTAAAGGTATTATTCCTCCCTACGCCTCATTTGTTCGTGTTCCTGTTAGTTTAAAGTCCCGCTGTGATTCTGTACCTACGACTATAAATTTTCAGAAAACCAATTAGAGTTGCGAAGAAATAAAAACAAAGTGGTTGCTTAACTGCGTCCAGTAACTAACAGATATAAAGTGAATACTAAATACAACTGACTTTCATTCTCCTTCACAATAATGTTACCATAAATTCTTACAAGTAATTTCGTAAACAAAATTCGTTAAAAATCTTCTTTCTCGAGATACAATGTCTTCTCTAAGTATTATATTAATTCAAATTAAAAATTGTACGGTGGTATAATTAGTAAGCAATTATTTATTTATTTATTTTTTATTTGACAGATGTTATTTGTAATTAATTCTGTAAACGTAAAATATTAAATAAGTTTATTTCGTATGAAACGATTTAGTTAGTTAGTTTAGCTTCAATTGTATTATCACATTGGTCTTTTACAAAAAAAAACATCATATCAATGGGAGTTTGAAATAAGTAAATCGAAAATAAATAAACAATAGAATTACTTGTTAAAGTACAAAAAAAAACACTGCAATATAACATTTGTTTTAAATTGTAAACCCATTTATTACATTGACATTAAAACATAACAATTAAACCATTCGCTGTACGTGATGACACACAACATTGTTAATAATTGTACTTTAAATCTTACAATGTATTATATTTAATGTTATTCCAATATAAAAATGAGGAACATATCACTGTTATTTCTAGAAGTAATCTAATATATTAATCTATTAAAATACCTTAAAAGAAAGATAAAAAGATAATCTGCACGGTTTGAAGTAAATGTAACTCAAAGCCTCAGTCGCAGGTAAGCTGCTTTTACTATATTTAAATATTCGTGCTTAATATCTTTAGACAAACAAAATAAAATATTTTATCAAAATAATCATTTTTAAGAGGATTTATTCAATAAAAGCCAAACCCAGGCAATTTATTCGCCGCTTTTCAATGAGACTGTAAATTCGCATCACTAAATCAGTCTTTTACATAATTATTAAATTCTGTCGATAAATTACTTTAAACTTAGTAATTTCTAAGGTATTTTTGAAATGAAATAACATTTAATTTAGTAATTTTCACAACTTTTTTCATTTTTATTTATTTAATTTGTTTACGTAGGCTTAATTGTTATGATTTTAAATTTAATTGTCAGATTCATTCAAATTCTATTTTGACACAGTTATTCTTTCTAAATTTCCGGTTTTACTTTCAGTTGTTTCTTCGAAAAAAAATTATGTTAAAAAGAATATCATGCACGGACTGCATGAGATATGACAGCATTAGTATTTAATACACAATATTGAGTAGGTTAGTCCTGTTATCACAGCTATCTTCATGTACGCTATTGTATTTATATATGTATATATATGTATTTTCATCTCACTGGGTTTATGTACAAAAGCAGTATGTGTAAAATTCTACATTCTTGGCTTTAATGTCCATTCCTCCATTGAGCCTATAAACTCGATATATCATTCAGGTCGTGTTTCATTCCTCTACAGCCCACGTCCGCGCACTCCGCACCTGCGTCCGTCAGATCCGACCCACTTGTTTACACTTTGAATGTAAATGTGTCACACGAGAGGTCCAAAGGCGGCACGTGGCGGCTGTTATCTTAGGTCTGAGTGAAGCGCGGGTCGTTCTTGCGTACTCCGCGGTATAACCGAGCCTTCATTGAGATTTATTATCAATCTTCTTGGTACGTGTTATACACTATTCTTGGTACGTGTTATACACTATTCACTGAGATATATGGCTCGTTTATATTTTAATAGTAGTGTAATTTCTATCATATTTAGGTAAATAAAATTTTAATTAACTTTACAAGCGAATCTTTCTATTTTAAAATTTACTTCATGGTTAAAAGCATACTTTACGTAAATTATGAAGTATTACAAAATAAATATTAGAATATGATAAAACCCCTATCGGTTTTAGATGTAATGGAAATTTAAGTATATTATTATTGAGTGAAATCTTACTAAAAAATGTTTGTATATAAATGACACTCAATAGAAAATTGTCTTATTTTCCTTACAGTGTTATTTTTTGTAACTTATGTATCTATGAAGCCTCTCTCTTCATAGCCTTCGAATTGTCTAGATATTCAGAGAAACTAAAAATGAACTAACTAAAAAAGAAAATTAAAATTGGTTTCATAAGAATTTAAATGAGTTGAATACATGTTTTTCTACTAAATAATAACTAACAATCTCCAAGATCCAAAACCAATTAGTAGTATAATAAAAAATATAAAAGTGTTTGTTTTAAATTTAAAGTACTTTAAAGTAGCTAAGAGCTTCATTATTTATAAAACCTTATGAGGGTTTCTTAATGCGACACCTGATACCATTTTACATTAACAGTTGGCGGATGGACGACTACATTTTATTTCTTAATAAAGAAAACATTTAAGCAGTAGTTTTAGCTTTAAGATAACTCGAATCTTTTCTATGAGTTGAAATAAGATTAATAAGAGAAAGAATGTAACGTTGGTACTTAAACTGAAATTAATGTAAGAAATGTAAATTCCTACTGTTAATTTAACCTGATAAGGCAATGAGGTATCTATCACGTACACTCGTGCAGCACGTAGTCTGTGTGATGTCTACTTTATTACCTCGTTACGTTGCATGGAACTGCACTGACTGATCCTCTCAACCAAATATTATCTCACTGAAATAAACCAACTAAATGGATGTCTATTTATTAGTTTAAAACATTTGCTGTTTTGATTTTGGTCTCTTGATCTACAAAAATTCTCTATTCAATAATTGCTACATCCATTTATAATCAATACAAACAACAAACAGTCCAAGTGATGGTAAGTGACAAAAAGTCTTCCTTACCTGTGGACAATGTAATTGCTGATATAAGAAGATATATAAATGACTGAAGTGTAGATAGTAGAAGAGAGAAAAGACTAAAAACAGCCTTCTAATTTACTCCAAGAGATGTAGCAGAAAGGACTTTGAGTGAGCAACAATTAAGCTCTGCTTTAAAATAACTCCGCCTCTTTACTTTCGTACAATTTTTTTTTATTTTTTCTGTTGCAATAAAATTATTTAAATTAATAAAACTTAGTACATGTTTTTTTAATAAATGCATACATACATGTCTATCTATATTCTGTCTATAGTATATATATATAATTTAGTAAGAATATAACATTTAAGATTATAACATTTTGATATTCAGTAATCTAAAACAACATTATAATGTAAATAATAAATAAACTAATACTTTATTATCTGCTAAAAATTAACAATGAAAACCAAAAGGATTTCTGGTTTTGAATATAACAAATAGAACACAGCACTCAATATTTTAAATGTGAAGTGTGAAAATCATAACAACTGTTGGTTCTCCGAGGATCTGGCTTGAATGTATAGTATTTTGTACTAATATTACAATCATAGATAAGGTTTATTTAGGTAAAGATAAAAAATACTGATAAAGAAATAATCCTTTATTAACGGCTAATTAAAAAGAAGCTATTATTAATTTCATTATATTATAAATCGATTTTTTAATTTTCATTTAAAATACAACATTAAACTGCTATCACAGTTTTTATTTACTTATAGTTTAATCTTAAACCCGTATATATCTGTTACCTCTTGGTACTTTTTAAACTATCGTTCGATTGAAAAATGCCTTCCGTATATTTATTTTATTATTCAATTGTTATTTCCGTTACTTTCACCACAAGACCAAAATTAATGTTAGTGTTAACACTGACCGACCGATTGATTATAATTGTAAACGTTACTTTTATAGTATATTATTGACTTTTATTATTGAAATAAATTATATTTGTCACGCACGATACTAGGTATTCAATAAAAGACAATATTTTTTAACTATAATTTTAATTTTTGATTTATTTTATATGAAATGAAATAGTACATTTGTCTTACAAATTTTAATAAATTAAGAATTTGAATTAATGTGAGTAAGAAATGGTTTCATAAAATACACATGTAACTTGTCAATTCGAAATATATATTTATATATATTTTTCAAATATTTATAATATAATTTTATTGAGCGAAGCGAGCGGAGCCCTTTACTGAAAATTTTTGCACATTCTTTGTCTCGAATAGCCTCGAAAACTGCTTGAGGGAAAATTATGAACTTTTGCAATAAAAAAGATACACATTAGGTGATGGTTTTAAAAAAATAATAAAATGTCATGTTGTTGAGGAATAAACGTCAAAAAACTGATATCCCATTGAAGTGAATAGGGAACGATGAGTCATTGGGCTCGCTTCGCTCAATATGCAAACGGCACCCGAGATTTCGCGAGCGCAGAGTCGAAATTGAGGGTCTGTTGACGCCTCTAGTACAGTAAATATATTTACTATATTCACTATATTTTAAGGACTGCACTCCTCCAAGATTTAACCAACATAGTACAGCTTACAGCTTACAGCTGTAAGCTACGTTATTTTAAATTTCGTTTGTGTTCTTGTGCGGTAACGTTCTCCTTTATATGACAGTTTCATTTAAAAGCCAGCGATTAATAAAATAACAAAATCTAGTAAATAGATTTTTCTTGTATTAAATAAAGTATAAACATTTCTACTATGTTAATTATTATACAGATAGATACTACGTTACCTACTTTAAGATCTGCGCTTACATTAACTAATATGAGACACGTCTTGGAGTCGAGTCACGATGTGGCAACATATAATTTTATCTGCACTTTTAATTTACTTGTCAATCATAACTAACATACAATATATAATATTATTTTACAATGTCAACTTCTACCTAATTTGTAAAAATTCAAACGCTATGCGTGTGAATAGTTTTGGATAGATGTTTCTTGTATAATAAGATACTCAGAGGTTTTTCGGCTGTCGGAGGCGGATGCTGTCATTATCGGAAAGATATAAAGAAGCTACTAATTTAAAATGTGCTTCCTTGCATGATAAGATTGTTTGAGTAAGCGACAAAATGGAAAAACACCTTATAAATGATTATTAAGTGCGCTTAATATATTTATACTTTATAAGCTATTATAATTCTACTTTATAATAGCTTAGTGTGCGCAATAAGCTATTATAAAGTAGAATTAATGAACTCCGCAGATATTGTTACAACTTTTATTATCAGCTAACTATTCAAAATTAAAAAAATAATTTTGATACTGTTATATTTACATGAGAATATCAAAAACTAATTGAAACATGGTTTTTATTACATTAACAGGAATATTAAAAATAAATAACTGTAACATATCAAGTTATCTCTTTTAAACACTAGGTATCTCTATTATATACAAATAAAAAAATTGGAAACTTTACCATATTCCTTACAAAGAAACTTAAAAAAAAATATGACTGCAATTTAATTTAATTACATAATACGTATTATAATAGTAATTATATCTTTCTAATTTTATTACACAACATTATGACTATTTATATAAAACATTTTTAACCACAAAACGTGAAAATAATACCAACAGACAGGCGTTACGAAATAATTTTAGTTCTATGTTTGACATCTGATTGCAGAATAGCTCAAAAGTGAATAGAAACTTCCGACTTTCAGAGACAAGTTAGTTATAGCAAAGCTTGAACCACAGTTTGCATTTCATCAACTTCAGTCAATAACAGATCTAATTTATCTGATAGTATTTCAGTTATTTTGTAGTATTATAGGATTGCTAAAATAAAACGTCACACCTAATGTACTTTTACACTATACTTTTAATCATAAAAGACTTGTCTAATGTTACATTACAGTGTTAAATTACAAAATTGACTCATATACTCTTGTTTTAAGATTAAACTCTGTTAGGGTTACGTGATTGTTCAGGACTTGTATCAACGTACGCATTTTCTCGTATTTACAATTCCAACCTCATTCAGCACTGTGAGGTTTCGAGGTCAGATACACTTGTCTCTTCATTTGCTAGATTTGAACCCAATTTCGGTATCAAATCCACATCGGTATTAGGTTTTTTGTCAGACTTCACGTGAGCGAAATGTTTCGTAATCGAACAGATAAAATGAAATCTAAAATGAGATCTTCGTATACGTAATAAACAAAACGTATAGCGTTCCTAGTGAAAAAGTACTTTAAGTAGTTTTCATCGTTGCTCAACATCATCAATATCCGCCCTATCACAATACGTAATACATTTTATACGTAATATATTTTGATACTGTCTGGAATAAAACAAAAAGAAATAACTTTTTTATACTTTAATTAAATTTATAATATTTAATTATTATACAGATTTTTTGTAGTATTTGTCATAATAAATAGTCAAGCGACAATTTTCCACATGAATAAATACTTTAACGCTTCATCGAGGAATATCAAAAAAACTAAGAAAGTTAATGGATAAAGGGAACGGGAGAGGCGGCGGATAATCGGGAAAAAATATGACAATACGTTTTATATATAAAAAATTAAACTCTATTAATAACTTAATATGAAAAAGATAAAGAATAAAATATCTTCTATTTAAATCGTTTGTCAATTACGACCGTTTAAATAAAATAAAACATTGTAAGTCACACTTTGAGTTTAGTTACACGTTTCGTTTCGTCGGAGAAGATGCTAACCTATTTATTTATAGATAACCAGAAAACGTTGTTTCCCTTAAGAAGCATATTATTCGCAAGGGGGAATGAGATAAACTATTGTTTATCATATAGTTTAATTCGAGGAGTGCAGAAAGCTAAGATTGATATTAATATGTATTACAAAAAAAAAACATCTTACAACTAATAAGTAATTATTACATTAAAACTTAGAAATATAAAAAAGTATATTAATAAGATTAATTATTAAAATTAACACAATTACTGTAATATATTTATTTGTATGACGGCAAATAACATTCAATGGTACCTATATCACTGTTTGAGATGAAAAAATAAAATTTGAAAGATATATGCAATTATTATACCATCAAATCTTCCTTAATACAAAAATTAAGAATGACGATCGACTTTCACTAATTAAACTCTTATGGTAAAAATATTAATTTCCGCCCATTCTGTTTCAACCTAAAATTTCTAACACACATTTTTAACATATTTTTTACTGTAGTTAGAATTACAAGTTTTGTCGTAAAAAGTGGTGTGTCTAATGATGTAGAACGGTGATATGGACTAACACAAACACTAAAAAAGAAAAAGAATTTTAAAACAATTTCTAAATACTTTTAAAGGCGGTCTGGACAGTAAAAGCAAGCTTTTTATGACGGTTAGTAAATTTAATATGGTGTAACTAAGGGACATTTCCCGGGACTAAGTGTAAGTAGGTGTGAGTATACTCGTAAGTGTCCAACAACATACTCGTAAAAGTTGAGGGAAACTCAAGTACCTACAACTAGTAAAAATGTTTATACTTGTATTGTTTGTTACATATTTGTCACATAATAAATTGTAAGTGTTTTAATAATTAATTATTTAAAAAATTAATATTGATATACATAATACAAGCAAAATCCCTAGGAATTAAAGAAAGATGTTAATGTGAGGATTACAACTATATTTATCTGCAAATTAAAACAAATATTTTTAAAATCGCCGTTATGTAATTTAGAGACATTCGATGTATTTATATATTTTAAATAATTTCTTACCCTAATTACATCAGTAATTATTATTACCTTCCACCCAAAAAACTACACTGACATTAAGCTTTAACAAATAATCGAGTGATAATCTATTAAGAGCCGCTTTTATAAATTTTGATACAGCAATCAAATATAAGTTGAGCAAATATAGCGACTGTTAACTCATGTTTAAATAACAACTGTAATAATATTAATATCTATATTATTTTATGTTAAGTTTTTATTTAATTTTCATCTTTTTATTTGATTATATTATTTTTAATATTACTTCTACCACGGGTCCTCTGATCGTATATGATTAGTTGAAGTCTTAGTAGAAAATAGAACAAACGCCACTTTAGTCTTTTAAATAGAAATAGTTATCGCAACATCACCTATAAATAGTAGGTATCAATTTACTTTTTTGTCGAGAGTACAACTCTTTCATCTGGACCTATGTCCACGACCTGCCTCTACTCGGTAGAAATACTGACAAAATAAACTGTTGTTAACATTCGAAGAAAAATTACACGAGCAGAACATTGGAATTATGTTTCTATTTATGAAATTTGACTTTTTATAAATACAAAAGTCAACCTCAAATCCTACAATAAATATTATCATAATGATTTACATATTATAATAATAGACTTCTCACAGACTTAACTGGGCGTAATTGTCCAATAAGAATGAACAATGGAATCAAAGACTTTCCTGACAACCCGCATTTATCCTTAACTTTCAAATAATCCAATCATTAAGCAACTCTTTGTTTTTAGGCTTTGATAAAAACTAAAAGTTTTATCTTTCTCTTTATTTTGAAAAAAATAAAGACTTTCAAATACAAGACTTGCCCCACTTCTTTGTTTATAATTTGTTATGATTGCTGTTAAGTATGAAATGACTTTTTCAACGTTTTCCTAATAAATTGTGATGGTTTCGTAATACTTATATTTTTATTTAAAAGACATTGTACAAAATAAATAAATTATAAGAAATACTAATTATAATACTTATTTCAATATACCATTTCCTTATGGTTTTAGTTTTAGTTCAGTAGTACTGAAAATTATATATCTCCACACCTGTACTCAGTGCCGCTGACCACGACACGTAACATAACAGTGATTTAGGAGAATAAGAATAAAGTCATTCTGCTACCTTTTATTTCTTGAATTATGGCTTTGAGGAGAGATAAAGACACGGTTGGTGGGTTTAAAAAATATAAAACTTATTACATGTAAATGTTTGTTGCGTGAAGTGAAGATGATTTATAAAATATAAAAAAATCTTGTATTACGAATTTTATTTGTAAATTTGTTACAAATTTTACTACTTTTTGATCTTATAAGGAACGAAGTGGACATTTCTACTAAGGTACTGTCTATATAATCCTAGAGATACTAGGTTAAGTTTTTAAAAATTTCAAAACTTGTTTTAATATTTGAACGTTTAAATTTATCCGTATATTTCTTTTTACACTTATATAATTAAAATTAAACAAACAAACAGGCAATATTTTTCTTTTACAATTTAAACTGGTCCTATAGACAAAGAAAACAAAAATAAAAGAACAGCAAACAACTTTACAATGAATGCAATATATTGATTCCTCTTTTATTAATATAAAAGATGGCCTTACTTGATACTTAGTTTTTAACAGTTGAAAAGATAGCGATGTGCTACAAAATGCTAAAAAAGAGTGAAATAGAAGCGTCCCACTTTGACATACAAGTTGGTTTAGCAAAATTTGCTTCACAGCATTTACATGAGAGCTGCATTTCATTAACTTCAGTCAACAACCGATCTAATTTATCTGATAGTATTTCCCTTTTTGTAGTATCTACGATTGCTAATATAAAATGTCTCTTTTAAAAGTAAGTTTAGAAAATATTATATAAGACTTACCTAATGATAAAGTGATCAAATACTTTAGACATAATTACTTACATAACATCTGTCTAGTTCGCTTATCATATTATTATATTTTACGTTGTCAGAACTATCAAGATTAATTTGGCACTAAATTACAAATTCATATTAATTGCATCTAATCACAATACTGTCACACGAATTAAACCCTAATGATACTAAATTATTACATACAAGCTTTTTACTCATGTCTTTACCTCGACAATCACAATAACCATAATTTTTAATACTGTACCTAATAATGTACTTAAAAAGGGATTTCAAACTCATTCGACACTAGTCGAGCAATCTCCTTTTTAATTGACACCAGCATGTCCTTTTGAATACATATTATAGTAAATCTACATATTATAGTATCTCGTAAATCATATACAACCCTGACAGAGACATAAGTGGGTTAAGATGGCTATTAACTTTAATGAAAATGGACGGTTGCGATGTTAAGAAACAAGGTATCAAGGTCAATAATTCGTTTATAAATATAAAGGGAGAAATATAATTTATACTTACATATTTTAATACCATTTTAAGCAATAAATTTAAATTCCTTCAAAAAAAATTTTTTTTGGAGCCTTTTATAAAAAAAAATCCCTTTAATTATATTACAATATTTTTACTTTATGACCAAAGATAGTCATTGCTAAAATACTTTTTAATTTATACTTATTTCGATTTTATCTTTATAGAAAATATTTTGTTCCATTATTTAAAAGTATGATATAGAAATAATTCAACATAATAATTGATAGAGATAAGCACTTTGCCCACTCGTCCTTAAGGATCTCTTCGGCAACGTTTTGAAATGCACTCACTCAGGACCATAAAAAGTTTCTTTTATTGTCGAGAATTAATAAAAATCATATAATGCGAGATCTGAGCCATACAGCTGGTAACCCCTTAATTCTGCATCTTTTGTGGCCAGTCGTCGTATAGCGGTGTGCGATAATGCGATATCGTGTTATAGGATGATCCTACTGCGAGGTCTTTTCCCCGGACGTTTTTCAAAAGAAGTCACAAACAACTGTTAGTTTACCACTCTGCAGTAACCGTAATGACCTGTCTTTTCGAAGAACGAAGCCAACATATTTTTTCCTACACTCCTCTTCATTTTTGTCAGCAATCCCTCGGAAGGAAACACCCACTCAGCAAACTGTCTTCTTGTTTCAGGATTGTAACAGTAAATGCAGCTATCGTCGTCGACAAATGAACAGTGCCGGCGTTAAAGGGGCGCGCGATGGGGTGACGGCCCGAAGCGCCAAATTTGAGGGGCGCTCAGGTCTGGGGCCTCGGCCTTCTGCCTTCCGCTCTGTGTACCCTCAATACTGTGCTCTATGTGCCGTATTCACAGTTCACAGTCGGTAAATCGACTGTGAATACGGGATTTACGTTCCTTGACTTGATTTCCTTAAGTGGGCGCCTAAATATTTTTGCCCGGGGTGTCAGTAGCCCTAACGTCGCTGCTGCAAGTGAATGAAGTATATATTCAAAAATATTGGCAAATTCTTTTTCCATAATTTAAACTTTTTTTTTATTATATTTCATTTATAAAAATATGTTATAATTGATCTAAAAGTATTTATTATGTTACAGTATAATTGATATAAAACAAATGGTACATTCATTTATGTATTAATATTCGTCATTATATTCTACGGATGGAACTACTACTGTTATTTAATATTGTGAGAACCATTCGTAGTCGAACAGAATGTAAAGGATTTTGCTTTGCTTTACTGTTTGCGCTTTTGATATTCCACTGTTTATAACATTTTTATAGCGGTGCCAAGCAATGAATTTTTCCGACACAATTGCTGCATAATATTTCGGTATATATTTAATAATGAAATACTCCTAACATTTGTCAGTACAATATATTTGCAGTAAAATTATTTCTTGTTCTATACAACATGTATTTTATATTTAAGTTAGATATTATTAACTTTTCTCTTACTTAAAAACCTTGTTATTTTTTGTTGTATATGAATATTTAATCTATTCGTTATAAGTATATCTTATTATTTGTCTTGTAAAGAGATTGTCAAAAGATAATTCAATGTCAGTACCATTATGTAATTACTCTGTTATAATGACATGTGATCGTAATAAAATACGAGTATGTCTGTCTAATTAAAAATAAACATTGAAAAGTTTGACTTGTATGAAATAAAATTCTCTGCTAATTTAGCAAGTAATTACTTATTTCTAGAAACTTCAATTAGACAGTATAGAACTATTTTTGTAGATATATTTCAAAAGGACTTACGGAGTTCAAATAACTAAAATTTAAATTTGAACAAGCAAGTTGAAATAAAATGTATCCATTTGAACCATTAAAATAAAACAAATAGTTTTCTTAACACTTTCCGTTTGAATATTTCTAAGTAATAATTATAATATTGAATAGAATTTTTAACAAAGCCTTTATAAATTTTGATAAAAAAATAATATCTTGGACATTTAATACGAATTATAAAACAGATTGCATTAAATATACAAAATAATATAAATAATTAGCAGCCTTGTTTGTTAGTAAAATATGACTTTTAAATTTATTTTCTTATACTCGTAAGTAACGTAGCTTCAAATAAACTTGAAAGAATTTTTTACCTTAATTCGTTTCTATAAAGCCCCACCCTTTAAGAACATTGTTTATTTCGTTTTGACGCTAACTCGTGAAGAGTTTTACAACTTATGAATATGACATACAATCTATTCAAAAATAAAAAGAGAAAGATTACTTGCATTCAAAGTTAAAACATGGACTATTTAATCTGTTTGTTATTTAATAAAACATTGATAAAAAGATAAACTCGTTTTAAATGCTGCTACTCGCTATCACAGATCTGCTATAGTTTGAGAGTCAATCAATTTCACTGAGCATTTTTTATTTCGACGTACGCTCGAACAAACTTAAAACTCGTCAAAATTCTTTTTACTTTTTTAGTATTGCATGTAAAGTATTTATAAAAACACATTTTTATTTTAGGGTATTTTGTGTTACTGATAAAAAATTTAAACAAATTCCTTTTTTTATTGAAAAAAAAATCATTTTAATCCACGTGTTTATAAATTATAAACTATAATGTTTTCAAGAAACTATAATGATAAGTGTGTGATTTTATTAAACTACCGTCGTCTGTCACTGGTCCGATATCTGAATGGTTTGATTTACGACAACATTTAAGTTAGACTTTAACACAAAATCACATGGTATCGAAGTTACAGATATGTCGGACCATGCAGCGTGTTCAAGCTATTTCTGATGTTTCTTATCTTTAATGATATACAAATTATCAACATTAACTTATGATATATGTACAAAAATAATTATTTGAATTCAAATTGCTAGAAAGGTTTTCGGTTTGAAGTATTCAAATCTGAATTATTTGTCATTGAAATTTACGATAAAAAAATTACGATATAGAAAATTATGGAATATTTAGTTATTTATGGTTGGTTACAAAACAAAATAAGTGTGTTATGGCTTAAGGTTGTAAGTTATTCTTTGCCTGCACCGGTCATTGGTCTGTACCATTGTTTTACTTCTTTAATTAATTATTAGATCTTACTAAAAAAATATAATGGTAAAGGGTTCTCATAAATTATATTCAATATTAATTTAAAAGTCAATAATTAATCACTTATAAAATATATTACACAAAAATAGATGTTATCAATTAAAAGTAATTTCGTGAATTCGATATTAAAATTTCAATTAAAACAAAAAAGTGAAGTCCAATATTTAATTAAATAAAAAATATACAACCTTTAGAATCATGTTTTATATAAAATAAAAAACAATATGAGAAGTATGGAGAAGTATAATAAGCCATGGGTTACGAGATTTTAAGGTAAACCAAAGGTGTTTAGTAATTCACTGTCGTTGTACGACACTCAAAGTGGTTAGGAACAGGGTTTAGGAGGCATCATGAGGGATATTTATCTCTTGGTTGTATAATAAGCTGAACTGAACGATGTACCATACTGACAATATTTGGTATGTGAAATGTACTTTTACTCAGTATAACCTTCAATTAGTTATAACTTTGTTCTTAATAATGTTATCTTTTTATTCATCAACAGTCTATTGTAACAAATGTAAATTGCAATGCTTTTTACCCAGCGTGTGTTAATGAAGCCAGTGGTCGGAAATGATACTCATAAATACTGGTCTATTCCGTTTTCCGCTTCCGCGTCAGTGTTGCGTTACTTCAGATATACGTCTTCTTTAAATTTACATTCTAATTTTGGAAAGTGCTACAAAGTTTAAAGTATTTTGCATACAACATAGTAAATATATTGATTTGTAGTTAGCGAGGAGTTTCTAGTTTTAAAATAGTTAATCATGTCGTTGGTGGGTTAAGTAAAGTTAACATTTATATTTAGTGGAAAGTTAATTGTATTTACATTAAAATTTGAAATAATCCCTACAGTTTTCTTTATTGTGTTAATAACTCAATTTTACGTCTTCTTTAGTTGCTTAACAACAGCGATTGAGTTATGTGTCTTTATCATTGCTATATTTAGTCTGACAATCAAATTCATTAATAATACACAGATCTTAGTATAGTAAAAAAAACATATTTACATGTGAATTAATTATAAGCATTTAAATACTTAGTAATTTAAGCAAATGCATTATAATCCTAAACAATCACGAGATAACATAATGTCATCATATAAGTTGTTATTTTAGCCGTTTGTCACTAAGCGTATTCCAAATCTTACTTTAAAAAAAGTTTATATAATTGTTTATTATATTCATAATGGTCCAATAAAAACAAATAAAATGCAAAGTAAAATGACAACAGTATTCAAGGTAAGCAAAATATTTGAGTAATTCAAAGTCAAACACTGCACGTTGTTGAGTTGAACCACAAACCATTGGTAAATCATATTACGTACGTCCACTGCCAGATTGCAGAGTGAATTTGTGTTGCAGCCAATTTATGCTTACAAAAAATACTGGTCATGTGGTAGTCAGGTCAAATTTTAATTTAATATTAAATATAATTAGGTAGATAATTAGTATCAGAATAAACTATACTGTAATAACATTATGAAATTAAAATTACTCATAAGTGCTCTACAATTAATTATAAAAAGTACGAACCTTAAAATAAGTTTATTACTTTGGTATACATACCTCTTAATTTACTTTTAGTACAGATATGCGGTATATATAGAACAAGAGCAAAATATTAGTTTAAGTGAACTGAATGCTTAACTCTTATTCCGAGCGTTCCTTATTGTGCATGATGTGAATAGAAGTTTCATTCTTTGTTACTAAAAGCTAAAATAAACGACAAACAAAGAAAAGAAGTTTCTGGAATTAAAATATAATTCTGTTTGTGAAATATGTAATTATATGTTTTATATATATTTGAGGATTTCGTTAATTAAAATGTGTTAAACAAATATATGTCATAAATATATTGATAGCAGTTTTACCGACGATCAGATAGAATGGCCGCTGCATGACCTCAGCGTAGAGCCTAACTTACAACTTAGCCATATTACATTTACTTCATTTGTAACTTATTATGAATAAAAGAACATACAATATCTTAATTAAGATCAATTAATGAAACAAAAGTTTATAATATTCCTTTTGGTAATAAATCATAATGGACATATAACTTAAATAAAGTAGTGATGGTAAAGACCGAATATTAGATTTTTTTTTCTCTCTGTTGTATCTAAATATTTAAATGAAAATTAAAATCATTTATGCAAAAAATATATTCCCATAAAAATTTCACAGCAAAATACCTCAGATTTTGTATTTTAAACTCGAAATTTTTCTGACAATACCTGAACAGGCAGTTTAGTGATAACCATCGCTGTACAATGGAGTATGGACGGTTTGTATGATATACGCTTGATATACTTTTGGCCTTTGTTTTGTTTTATACAACCATGACGTTGTAGAACATGAAACTAATGTATTCTATGCTTGAGGTAACACGTCGCTGTCCCGCAACCAAAGCGACTCAAATAAAGAGCTGCCATGGACCAATATAAACGGCATTTAGTACCGGATAAAATTATGTACATTCAATACATCTATCATTTTCAATTATTACTTATTAAAAGAGAATAAAATAATTTTTATTTTAATTTAAAATAAATACGGAATGAAAAATTCATAGACACGGGCAGGATGCGAACCTGCGACCTTGGCAACCTTCTCGTCGCTCTACAAATTAAACTAAGTCTCGATGAATTAAGCATTTTATATATAATTAGGAATGAAGTGACATCTATCAGGCTTCTTTCGAAAATCCTAACCAATGTTACTAACTTCGCGGTATAGATAACATTGAAAACAAGCAACGCCGAAATTTATGTTTATTTTTTGTTTAACCTTAATATGCCTATTTTAATGAAGTTCCACGATTGATTGCCGACAGACAACATTCATATTAACAAGTCAGTGTTTGTATAAGATAGAGAAAGTAGGAGACAAGACTTTAGTTACCTTACAATATTATTTCTATGTTATTATATGTATCAATCATCATCAATCATCATTCAATTACGTAAAACATATACGTAATACTTTTAAATATTTTCAATGAGTCGCAGGTTCGAGATAAACCCGCGGCGGTGAAGTATTCACTCTATATTTATTAACAATTTAAATAAACTGAATATAGCTATAAATATTTACAGGCACTTTTAAAAATGTACAAAATATTATTTATATAATTAGATAAAAAATAAAATAAAAAAAACATATTTAAAGAAATAATAATATTTTGTCACCGTTCCTCTCTGAATATAAATCATGACAATGTTAAACATTTCACATTACAACCTATGACTATATTCTTAAGCAAGTCGAGGTAAGGGACTCAGGAGCAGTGACGTATGGAAATATATGAAATATAAGGATTCTGTTCACAAGTGTTTGTTTTCTAGCGGATTGTTATTAAAATTTAAATTAGAAAACAGTAAATAAATTGTTTCTGTAAGTCGCTCTTTATCGAGAGTCAAATAACATGTCATTAAATTTAATATTTTTTTAAATATTAAAGTATTGAGGTACGATTTGAGTTATTTATTATTCGAAAAATAACAATACCGCCGAATTTCACTACCGCACAGCTCGCCATCGCCTCCTTTATCATCCATACCACCTGGACGCGTGGCGATCTTCAACTGTGCGGTTTTCAAGGACTTTTTTCCCACGTACCACTCAAACGTGGAACGAACTTCCTTCGGCGGTATATCCAGATCGATACGACATGGGTACCTTCAAAAAAGGCATATATTCCTTTCTCCAAGGCCGGCAACGCTCTTGTGAATCCTCGGATGTTGCAAGAGTTCATGGGCGGCGGTGATCACACATTAACAGTGACCATACCACTGTTGATACCACTTAAGCACTTCATTTATCAAATCATATCAAATCAAAAATCTTTATTGAAAATAAGTTTCATACAAAACATTTTTTCATTGTCAAAGCTACCACCAGCTCGCAAAAATAAAACCTGAGAAGAGCTGGCGGCAGAAACTATTACTATTATTATGTATATTAGAACAACTACTAATACTTTGAAGTTTATTTATATTATCTTCTAATGGACATAAAGAAGACAAAATATTAGTCGTTTCAAGTAAACACGTGAAAGTTTTCAGAGAATTGGAAAGTTCGAGCTGTCTAGAAGCTTCACACTCTCAGCAGAACTTGTATCTGCACTTTGCATTTCCTAACAATATGATTGGAATAAGAAAATACTGGCACGAATTCAGTTTTCATTTGATAAAATATTTCTATTTATTATAATATTTATGTGTTTTTTTTTTCATAAAATTGTAGTTATTATTCATTTTAAAAACTTTTATAGATAATTTATAATATTATTATACTCTGCTATGTTTTACTTAATTAAAAACAGGGCAAAGCGTGCAACTACGAAATTGAAGTATCCTCTTTGTAGTTCCAACTTGTAAAAGTTTAATGACTTTGTCTCTAAACAACTTGAGAATAGTTTTATGAGTACAACAATTGTTATATTAAAAATACATTACACAATATCATTAATAACTACATTGCGGCTATATTTACTTCTACAATACATCTTTTAATATTTTTTACCACTTTGTAACCCATTTTAATTCATAACATTTTGTTCCCTGTGGTTCCTTTTCCTAATTTTTAAATTAAAGTTAATATATGCCAGTATAAGTAGGTAACGTAGTATTGAAAAAGTATTTAAATTTATTTATCACTTTATATTTATAACACTGAATATTATTTTTATTTAATTCAATTTACCTCTCAACAACGTTGTGTTTCAATCACTCACGTTATTTTAAATACATTCATCAATACAGAGTTTATAAATAAAATTATCACACATGATATGTAACGAATGAGATTTCCTTTCTATAGAATTAAGCCAATAACCTCCCCTTTTTTTAATGCTTTGTGAGGTTAATGAATAATTTAATTTCAAAATCAATAAATCCTAGTTAATCATTCACGTTTTTTGTAAATCAATTTTTATCAACTTAGAAAAATACGTCCGTAATATCAAAGCAGCTTCAAATTAGTCAAGCTAATACATATCAAGGCTTAAAGGGAAAAATGTAATTTATCAGTCCCACTTGTTAGCTTACACGACATCTTTGCCCTATATAGTTTGTTACTGTCTTAATGAGCTTTATAACAGATAGACATTGATCGTCAATTTATATTTGTAAGGTAATAATTGAAATATCCAGTGAATTCAACAACAATAACGAAATAATTAAAAAACATATTTACTAAATAATTACCAAATATATTGAAATCCCTCTGTGGGGTAACAAAATGTTATATATACAAATAATAATATATTTAACATTTTATTCGCTTATTAGGTAGATTCCATAGATGAATCTACCTATTGCAATCGATGCGATGACGGGACCCAGACCCCAGAGTAGAGGCGCTACGCCGTTTATGAACTGGAGATTGAGAATTCGTCGAAAACAAAATTATATATCCCTCTATATATATATGTATATATGATCCATCAGTCCAAATTCAGCGTAGGCAAAATCTGACTTCACAGGTCGATAGGATAAATTAGTAAGACAAACGCAGCATCTCGTTTTTTTGGAAAAAGTGAAAGTGACTGGGAGGGGGGGTGAAAGTGCAACCCTTCGGGACACGCTACAGGTCGCAAATATTGACGGAGGATTTTCAAACTCGGTATACACATTCTTAAGGACAAAATGAAGGTTAAGTTCTTGAACGGGGGAAATCGGTCAGGGGGTTGAGGGGCTGGGGGGGTTGAAAGTTAAAAACCGAAAAAAGTCACAGAAGGAGGCCAAATTTTGTTGTCTGAAAAATCTTAGAAAATTAACAAATTAAAAGAGGCAACTTTTTTGTCCGAAAAGTTTTTTGATGCGACTCCCCGTTTAGGAGATAGGAGTGGGTTCCTCGCCCATCCAATATATGCCGAGTGACCCGTCATAAGACTCGTAATGACCAGTAGACTACTGCTGGCTAGTTTTTCTTTGTCCATCCGACCGACGGGAATCTACCTAACACGATCGACCCTGTCGAACGAGGTATTTTTGTCTTTTGCTTTAAACAGCTACTTGTAATAAGAAAAACATGATAAATGAATTAAAAAAATATTAATTACCAGCAGCTGATTTATACTTTACAATTAAAAATACGATACTTTATATTGGGAATATAAGATATAAGGGCAAAAAAAAAACTTATTAAAGTTATGATGTTCCTGTTCGATATTACCATTAAAATCAAACAAATCAACTTAAAAAAAGTACTGTTTTCATTAACGTGGTACAAAGAACAACGTCGTGAAGTCGATCGAAGAGGACGAGAATCCGGAACACACAGCGTACCCACAGGTACCATACCCCGGGTATAAACTATAACATCATTTAATAACACACTCCGGGGTATCTGTGCTCGTGAGGAGGATATCTGCTACCGTCACCGATATCACACATGGTATGTAACGAATGTGATTGTTCTTCTATTGAATCTAGTCTATGTTTTAATGTTTTGTGAGATCAATGAATAATTTATTTTAAACATTATTAAATACAAGCTAATCTGGTACGTTTCATTAGTTAATAATTGCAAATACAAATTTTGACATTATTATAACTCCGTAAAATTAAGTGTAACAAAAAGATGTGTTTAAATCAAAGTAGGTATCGGTATGATAAGTTTAAAAACAATTAAAATCTGACGAACGTAGTTTATTGTTAAGTTTAAGTCTCGTGTTTCTTCGTTATTTGACAAATTAATTCCACAACTTCATCGAACACGCAAGTGAAAGATGTTTGTTCTGCTGAGATTGTTACTTAACAAGTCGCTAACTTGAACTGACTTTATTCAAATATCGAGAGCTCTTAATTGACTTCTGTAACCCTATTTTAACTTTTAAGATATAAGCAGGTATAACATATATATTTTTTTACTTTTATATATATTATAAATAAAAGTAAAATTTATGTGTCATTATGATAAATTATAATCTACCCCAAAGTAAGTAATCATCATATAAAAAATATTTTTGTATAAGTGATTTGTAATAATATTATTCTAATGATACATTTGTGTCTCTCTCTGGCAGTCAATCTAAACGCATCGGAAGCAACACTTGTTTTGTAATCTCCGTCCATATTGAATATATATATCCTTAAATAAACATCAATTAATTATTTTATAACTTTAATAATAACATTTATTATGTTAGTGTGTTGTTTATTTGTTTCCATTTTATTATTAGAGACAATATATATAAAAGTTATGGCATTTTTCCTCTACATCAAACTTCTGCAGCGTCGTTCAGCAAGTAAGTAATAGCTTCGTACGCAAGGCATCGTTCGTCGTCGTCATTCGTATTTTCATAGCATCTCAAGAATTAACCTTATATACTGTAATTAAAATTAAAAAAAACTAGTGAAAATATAAATAAAAACAAATTTTAAACTTATAATATTATAAGAATACAAATTTAACGTTAGATATGACACTGTTATCTCTTGCAGTAGAACACTAGTTGACGACGTCAGGGATTTAAATTATTTAATTATTGGTCACACAAGATTATTATAATAAACAATTATGCAATAGCGACCTCTAAAAGTTTGTAGATTTCTTATCAATAAATAAATAATAAACTTTTCACTCTAAATACAATAGGAAACCGACAAAGAACTCGCTAACAATCTGAATTTATTCGTAATTTTCCATTAATACCAACAATAAACAACCCTTTGTTTTCAGACTTTGATAAAAATGCCGGATAGGACCACTAAATACCTCTTCTCTGTCTTTTGCTGCTATTTGAATAAAGGTATTAATTTCAAACTAATACTATAGACTCGTTTTAAAACAAACAAAAAAGACGCAATCATCTGTACAGAATTATAAGTCTACACATTTATATATAATATAATACGAGTATAATATATAAAAATAATTATTATATATATGAGTCACTGTTTTTCAATGAATGCTTTTCAAAATTGATATAGTCTAATAAATGTTTAGAGATAGAAAGATAAAACTACATTCACTACACTCTCACTGACTCACGATGCAACTCACGATGCATATGCCTCAATTCACACACTGATTATGATTATGTTTTTAGTAAACACTACTAACGTTATAACAGAGAAGAAAATAAATGTATCCTATACGAAATAAAACCACCGTCGTAGTACCTTCAGTGTTATGTATTATCCGCTAAGCTTTTCATAAGCGCTCTGTGACAGACATGTATGTGACAATACTTCACACAGCGCTGGTTCAGAGCAAAGTGAGTGTCGTATCTGTGTTCCATGGTTTGTCGTTTTAAACTTCTTTTAAATAATAATTTACCCGTAGATTTAAAATTCTATGAATATAAACAAAATACAGTCTAGCTGTAAATTTATTTTTATGAACACAGATTGAAATATAACATATTTTATCAACCTAGAAATATCATTTACGTAGTAATTTAAATATTTATCCTCATACATTCTAATTTTTGTGTATCTAACGTGTAGTTTGATGACATTGGGTTGATTATCCGGTGACAGCTAACAATACATATGAAATATTCAATAGTTCATTAAAATCGTAATGTACACAGAAACAACTTAATCTGAACAACAAATGTAAGTCCAAACTTTCATATAATAACAAGAAACGATTATTGGTCATTGGAACAACCTTTTCTTCCTCAAGTCATAACAAGTTTATGAAGTTTGGAGGCAAACCGTTTGTGATGAGCTCAGCTTTCATATCCTCGCTGGTATCGGTAATTGCATTTGCTGCATTATTTCTAGTATTGTTACAAAGTTAAAAGCATACAAATTACAATTATATTAATACACGATTTTAAATATTTTGTTTATTTCTTTGATCATCTCTCAAAGTTTCAATTTGTTAATATCTTTCTTGTTCCTATTTTAATATAATACAAAGTAATATAAAACGTATGTACAAAACTATTTTTTAATTATATGGAAGTTAATTAAAGAATGTGCCAAGCGATAGGTTTTTTAAATGAAAGAATTTTGGTTTTAATTCCATATACAATATGTTATATATTGTCTGTTTTTCGCAATTTGTGTATAAATGCTTTAAGCTATTCATTAATAATTTTTAATGAATTTTAACTTTATATTAAAATATATCAAAAATACTATACTGTATATAATATAAAAATGGAGCAAAATACACACCACATCTCGTACTCCGTGATCATCGAACCTCTTGAACCTCATATAAATCGAAAAGTTCTGGTTGAAGATGACTGTTACAAGAGGCCTCCCTCCTTTGACGATTTGTCTAATTATTATTGTTATACGGACTGCCAAATGCTCAGTAGCTTTATATTAATATCAAAATAGGTTCCACGATCGATAGTTCCGGTTTGTGTTTATTCAAAATTTAAACTCTTTGATAAGCAGTCGACGTCGTGACACCACAAGGAAGTTCGAAATTATAACTTTTAGGAACTGTTTTCAAAGATATCTTCAGCAATTACGAATTAATTTTTGATTGTATTTATTATTTTTTTGATGTTGTTTTGTATGTGATAGGATTTACTTACGATATTTTTCTGAACAATATTTTTCGATATTTTTATTTATAATATAATATAAACAATAAATTGGTTTTCTAAGATCAAATATTGATTGAATTATGTAAAAATTACTTTATTTTTCACGTATTTTTTATTCGGATTACACTCGGCCAATGTAGAGAAATAAAAATAATGAAAAAGATTTCTTACGTAATTCCTTGCAGTTAAATATATGTTTACCGGATACTATCATATTAAGTGAGTTGGTATTATATGTACTTTAATTATCAGTTATTAACAACATAACTTCTGAATACTTTTACTCAATTTTTACTTTTATTTTGCTTATATGTACAAGTTAGTACACTAAAGGATCGACAAAGAAAAATTAGCCAGCAGTATTCTACTAGTCATTACGAGTCTTATGACGGGTCACTCGGCATATATTGGGTGAGGGGGGAACTACCACCCACCTCTATCTCTTAAACGGGGGGTCGCATCAAAAAACTTTTCGTACAAAAAAGTTTCCTCTTTTAATTTGTTAATTTTCTAAGATTTTTCCGACGCCAAAATTTTGCCTTCTTCTGTGACTTTTTTCGATTTTTAACTTACAACCCCCCCAGCCCCCTAACCCCCCGACCGATTTCCCCCGTTCAAGAACTTAACCTTCATTTTGTCCTTAAGAATGTGTATACCGAGTTTGAAAATCCTCCGTCAATATTTGCGACTTGTAGCGTGTCCCAAAGGTGTGTACTGTCACCCCCCCTCCCAGCCACCTCTTTCACTTTTTCCAAAAAATCGAGATGTTTCGTTTATCTTACTAATTTATCCTATCGACCTGTGAAGTCAGATTTCGCCTACGATGAATTTGGACTGATGGATCATATATAGATATATATATAGAGGGATATATAATTTTTTTTTTCGACGGTTTCTCAATCTCCAGTTCATAAACGGCGTAGCACCCCTACTCTGGGGTCTGGGTCCCGTCATCGCATCGATTGCAATAGGTAGATTCATCTATGGAATTTACCTAACAGAATATATACTCGTAAGTATTAAAATTATTACTCAAATTATAGACAGAAAAACATGTTTCAACTATAAAATAATAACAGTAAAGTTCAAAGCTTCTAAATTTTGCAATGTCATGAAAATTTATGTCCTCCGGAAAGAAACAGAATGTAAATAAAATCCCTATAGTATTTGACAATCACAAAATATTTGACTTTTTTAGCGACAAACAATGTACAATGTTTCCTCGTTGAACCACAATTCAGTGGTAAATCAGATTCTGAACGCTCCCTGTGTGATTGTGAATGAGTTTGTGGTGTGGCGGAGTTTTGCTGACCGATGACACGCGGTTATTCTATATGATGTGGCAGTTTGTATTTTCAAATTGTATATTAATGTTTTCAGTAATATTCCATTGAATACAAATAGGTATAAAATACTAAAGAGCAAAAGAATATTTTGGTAATATAGAAGAAAGATGATTTATTTGCGAATAATTGTTCTATCGAATTTTAAAATAATTGACTATGTTATTTAACATTATGGCATAATTATTTTCTCACCAGTGCTAGAATATAATTTTAATACTAAATTAATAATGTTAGTATAGATGTCCGCATTAGGAAGCGTTGACAATCCGGCAATATACTAATTTAGGCGTACAAAAAATAAAGTTTACTTTTATTCCAAGCCTTAACTTTAATGTATAACATGAATGGAATATTCATTATTTGTTACCAAAAGCTAAAAAAACAACAAACAAATAAAACATAATGTTTATGGAATTAAAATACAGGTCTATTTTTATAATATGTAATTATTTGTTTTATTTATATACTGATACGGATATGATTAATTAATGTAATCGAGGTTCTGTTTTTGATAATTATATATTGATAATAAGTTACATTATAAAATGTAATAATGAAATTCATACTAATTAACTCGATCGATATACATTTCGTATATAAACTGTCGTAATACAAATAAACTATCAGTAGACATAGATATATAAATATAATAATAATTATAACATATTTATAGTGAATGAGATAAATGTATTTATATTTATATATATATAATTGTAATTGTGTGTTCTTTAGCATTTTACAAGTATTTAATAAATAATGATAATTCTAATTAACAGAAGTATAATTTTTTTTATAAACTATTACAAATAATATCGACTCCTTCAAAGACAGTGTAGTATTTATCATTATATGTCTTAACTGACAAGTGATGTTATGGATAATGCTGTTTCTGGTGTTAATAATGGAATACGAAAAATGAAATTAAATAGGGTTATATAGATAAGGTAAAATTATAATACAATCCTAAAGATCCAAATGTACAATAAGTGTACCATTTTATAATAAAATATTTATGCGATACTTTCTATTCTATTAAAATGTTTTGTAGTTGTAGTTGTTGGTCTTACTTGGCTCCGAGATACATCAAGAATTATATTAATACTTCTAATAATAATCTCTATTAAGACTATCATTATCTTCTGTAATATATAAATAAGAACAGGGCAACAGTTATAATATGTCTGTATTTAAATATTACATAGTTCTATAATCAGTAATCCACAACGTCGATCGTGTCTACACTGGTATTGGTTTTATTGTGTCAGCCTTAGTTTGACTCAAAGTTTGTATTTGCACGGAACCAATAATAACTGAACCAAACCAAGCTACTATCCATTGAAATTTCAGATATTTCAGAAATTTAGTGATCTTTGACATTAAACTAAACTAAATAAGAAGTTGAATGTTCAGTAACATGTTTATATAATTATAACGGAAAAATTCGTGTACAGTTAATAACTAAGTTAGAATAACTCATATTTTAATATTTTTGTACTTTGTTTTATTCATTGTCTATGTGTCTATTAGTATTTTTAAAGTATTTTTTTTATATTATTAATAAGTAAAATCAATAACTAACATTAGTACATAATATTAAATACTTATTTTTTATCCACTTGCTCTGTTCCCAATATTTTGGGGTCGCTACAATATATACATTTCTTCAACCTTCATCATCAGTTATTCGAGTGGAGCTTTAAGAGATTTTTCCGTTAACACTCACACTAAAATACAAAAGTTAATTTATTCTCCTTTAACCTAAATATTAATTGTAATATTATATCTAAACAAGACGTATAACTAGAAGTAATGGAAAACGGAATGTGCCAGTATTTCTGAGTAACACATTCTGGGCAAAAAGCCTTTGCAATTTGTACTTATTACAAATAATTGCTGACAAATAATAATAATAATAATAATAAAAATATTACCTTCATACAACAAATAAAGTAATATTTATTCGAAAAAAAAATAAGCAGTTATTAATATTACGAAAAAATCCTTATTAAGTATAAATATATCCAAAGTCGCTTATATAAGCCATCACTATACAAATTTAATTATTCGGTACAAGATAAAGTCGTGTCTGCAATCAGGAATGATGTTCTCAATCTTTCGACTTTAACCGGTTTTCGTGTTGTACTTTCAATAACAAATTACTAACTAGTTTCAACTTCGGGAACCCTCGTATCCTACACTTCTTATATTACAGACATTAAGGATAATTTATGGTTTTTTCATTGCGCTACAAGAAACGTTATATCTACCTTCAATAAAGTTTGTTTCATAGATAATTGATCTTGAATACTTATTATGCTATCTATGCTAGATTTTAATATACATGGCAGTAATTAAAAAGAATAATAAATAATAATTAAAGAGAAGAAGCAGACTACAAAATATATCAAACCATTCAATCTATTACAAGTATTACAGAATTTATAACAGCGGGTCACAAAGTTTACTTATGTATTAACTAGGATTGCTTGAGTGAGTGACCAATAATTGTATAAAAAAAAAATGAAGCATGCGCTGTCCACCGAAATAAGCGTGTATATCCAATTTCAGCTCAATCGGTTAAAAAAAAGTGATTTAAAATTCAGTTGTAAGACGACGCCCACAACACACACAAACACACATTGCAAATTAAATAAAAGCTTATTCTTTAATATTTAAGAGACAATAAAGCATAAACAAAATTTTTTTAGTTATAAATATTGTACAAATACGAGTATGTACGAACACATCTTCGTTAAAAGTTATTTTATATTTAAATCAAAGTGTTTGTATACAAAAACAAAAAATACTATGAGAATTACAAAAATATCACTCGAGCTTAAAAGGATTAAAGCTAAATTATTAAAAACATTATATACTTAATTACTATTAATCCTTACAACAGAGCTTATGAAACGATATATATAATATTTAAATAAATAAAGTTAACAATGTGATTTGTTTTCCAATTTTTTTAATATACATAAATATTGAATCTTAAATGCGGGTTTCAGTCAGATATCACCAGCTCATGATATTGCACAAAAATAACCTCCTCTCAGAATAATAAAGTCTGTTATTATGTAATATTTTATAAATATGTTACCCATGTCACGTACTAGTGCGTAAAACGTAAAACCTTCTTTATTGGAGGTACATGTATACATGTATTGACTGAGCTGGTATTATATCCTAGTTACCAGATCTTAATAAGGAATAGAATGCTTGTATTTAATATTACTTCTTTATGCAGAACTTATACGTAAGAAAATTAGGAATACCTCATTTTAAATGTTCTATAGATTTTGATAATGTATAATTATGATAATTCCTCGAAAAATGAAATCTTAATTACGGTACCGTACAAGAAATGAGGTGAATAGGTTAACTTTTATTGCGAGCGTTAGCTTCAATGCACGATATGAAAAGACTATTCTTTCTTTGTTACTAAAAACTAAAATAAACAACAAACAAAGAATCCAAACTGTTTCTGAATAAAGTTAAATAGAGATGTCTTATTTTATAATTCAAGTAAGTTATAACTCAGTGTCTCAGTATTTACGTGAAAGCTGTTTGTTTTCTATTAACTTCAGTCAACAACAGATCTAATTTATCCACTCGTATTTCCAGTTTCACTGTATTGACAATCTTAAGATTGCGAAGATATGTCTTATAGAATCTACATCTCTAGTGAGGACAATTAAACTGTAATTACTGTTTTCAATAATTTAATACTAATGGGCCTCCATAATTTTTTGAAATAATCTTTTATTGGTCAACCGATGATTTTCCATTTAAAAAGTGTCACTGTGTGAAGGCATTTATTAAAATCAATGAAAATAATTCAGTCACAAAATCATAATTTCGCCGTCTGTGAGATATATCTCACCTTATATATATCTAAAACAGTATCATTGTTTAATATTAAAATAATAAATGTCAGTTCTGCTCGAGCTTAAAACTGAACGTTGTTGTGTTCTTCAAAGTATTGTTATTATTATGTTGTCCTTAGTACAGCCATCTTGAGTGGTACATAGTTAATTTAAGTCACTCGAGCGAATCAAATATCACATTTTGGGTAGACCTCGAAGAATTCGGTCTGCCCATTCATTTGTACCCGACTTTCGAATTTTGGAAAAATTTCTTCACAGAAGGTCTTCTTATGATCCCCTGAGTCCGAAATGACCAGTGGTCAAAAAGTTTATGTATATATATATATGCGTGCGTGCGTCCAGATTCGACTTTTGTCAGCACGATAGTGGCCGCAGTTTCGCTCGGATCGCTTTAAAACTTTGCACAAAAATCAACCATCCAAAAATGAAGGTCAAGTTCGTTAACCAGAGATATCCGGCTACAGGGGGCGCTAGGGCCTCACTTTTTCTGATTTCAGTTTTTCGACCATAACTTTTTCCCTATACAAAAAAGATCAATCGAATTCATATTATATGATGTATTTGATGAATACCTTTAACTAATGTAGATAAACCGAAAACCTAACTTCAATAACTTAGGGGTGGGGTTAAAAAAACCGAAAATTTTTGGAAAAAAATTCATAACTTTTTTCTGGTAAATATTCTTACATCACAAGTATTTTTAATAGACAGGTAATTTTTGACTCTAAATTTAGGTACCAAAAGTTTTTCCGTAAAAGGTACCGTTTCCGAGAAAAAAAATAAAAACCACTTTTAGCTTGAAAATTTAAGGTAAGTAAAACCACGGCAACTTTTTTCTGGTAAACATTCCCTCCTCGCAAATATTTTTAATAAAAAGACTATTTTTTACTCTAAATTTAAGTACCAAAAGTATTTCCAAAAAAAATACCTTTTCCGAGAAAAAAAATAAAAACCACTTTTTGCTTGAAAACTTTTGATGTAAACAACGGCATCATGTGTTATTTTTAGGTAGTGAGTTATATTTCAAATGAGTAACACACGAGGTCTACCCACGCGTGTCCCCCTGCGGGCACGGATTTTTATACTGGAATTAAAAAAAATTGTTATATTAATTGTTATTTATCCCAGTAGCGTCATTGTCTATAAATAAGCCAAGCTTTCAATATGTACGAGGAAACACTTATTAATAATAATATGAAAGTGTACTTGGTTCCATAACTAACATATAATATTGGGATTGTGATCTCTGGAAGCAGTACACAGACTTGCTGTCTCTAACAGTACGAGTAATATATTCCTTAAAAAAACCGATAACATATGTTAGAATTGTAGAATACAGAGTCAATGGTAATAATAATATTTTTATTTTATGGATATTTTTATTAATTTTCAAGGAACATTTCTGATTGCACTTAATGAACTCTCTCTCGTATTGCGATACAGATACTACCTACAAACAATTATTTCGCAACTTTTATAATTATTTATTTTTCTTGAGTCCATTTTTATTATATGTGTATTCAAGGAGATGTCTCCTTCGACTATGATTCATTATATTCCATTTTTTTAAATATAAAAATATATTTTAAATTTCATTACTTATATTCATCTCTTTTTTATGTAATACATATAGAGATCATTTGAGATACCTGGTTTTCCTCATTTATAATAGTTTCTCCAGATTAATTGTTCATATAATCCAGATGAAACTGCAAATCCAAAATAAAACATTAAAATTGTAATTACAGCGTCATTTACACATCGTATTTGCTGCGTGTTATAAACATAAATTGAAGCCGCACTGTCATTTCCTTTATATATATTTAAGTGTATGTTAGTATGTATGTATATATATATTTATTTAGTGAATTAAATAATACTACTACAAGCAACCTGATAAATTAATTAATTAAATTTGGAGAAATCACATAAGACTGATAGTTATTTTTCTTGTAAACTTATTTTAAGTTTGTGCTATTTTTTTGTTCGTGTATATTTTAGTATTGTTCTATTAATCACTAAGTAGTAAGTAGTAGTAGTAGTAAGCAGCAATTAACAAGTTTAGTCTTTGTTTATTTAAAGAACTTTTAAAAAATGATTAAAACCATGTATTTGCGAAGTAACACAACGAACGAAGATGTTTTAATTTTTGTTAAACTTAAAAATATATTAAAATATTTATTAAATTTTAATTTATATGTATAATAGTTAAATACAAAGATACAATATCCAATATTGTTTATTTACAGAAAATAATTTATTGTATTATAATTATTATAGTTTCTGTCCGTTCATATTGCGGTATTTGTTATATCTTGTGATGTGATGTATTAGAAATTTTCTTTCAACAAATTTTGTGTAACATAACAATAAAGAAAAAGTCTATAATATATACTGACGATATAATATTAAATATATTCAAAGTTTAATTTTTCACGTATATAAAAAATCAATTTTACAATTTATTTACGAACAAAGGATTTAGTATTTTAATTAAATAACATTCCCTCGTACGTACGAATGAAGCCGTAATTAAATATTATACAATGTAGATTTCTAAAATTCCATTATTTAAATATAATAACAATTAGTACACTCCGTGTTTTCGCGCGTTTATTAAAATGTACAAATCAATAGGTTTTTCAAACGTTAGAAAATATTTTTTTTTATGAATTTGTTTAATATTAAATAATTGTAGATTGCTTTTCGATAATCATAAAAGTAAAATAACATTCATTCAGTTGTTATTAATTATTATTATTATTAAAGCATCATTCGCACAACTCTTGTACCTCCATGTTACCTAATACTTTAACGATATTTCTAGCTTTGACAAGAAAAGAATGAGATTAAACTTATACGAGTATTTGATAAAACATGAAGAAAATCAAAAACTTAATCCGTACTACATCTTATAAAAACTACCCTAAAAATGTAAGTAAACATCAGTTTGAATATGAGTAAAGTTAACGATTATAATATGAGTATTTAAATATTTAAACAATATTATTTATTAATTACCACAAATATTCTTACAATATAGCGTATTTTTATGAAAATGACTGGCAATATTAAAATTTTAACATATGCATACCATATTGCATGCTCTTAAATAGATCATCTAGTAGAAACTTTTACATAAGTGCAATTTTATCGAGATTTTAATTTAAACTTATATTGATAATTTAGAATGTGTAAGGTAAGCTAACACGGAACCTCCGTGTTAGCCTAGTTCCATTAAGCGTTGAATTGTTCCATGAAAAGTGTATGGTCGTGTTGAGCATTCCTTAATTGAAAGTAAACATTTCAGTTTGCTTCGTCCACTGAACCTCTCGAGTGCATCGCTAATGTATGTAATCGTAGTTACATAGATACCTTTTTTTATAAATATGTTTAATAACATTTTATAATAATATACGAGATTACATATTATCATTTTATAATAATATAGAAAATGCATACGATCTCAACCAAGTAGTGAGATATTGAGATTGCTGAATTCCTTTAGAACGTAAGTTCTCCCGAGAATTAAAGTTATTTACAAACTTGAATGGATGCAGGTGAAGTTTGAGATTTAACATTAGTTTGCAATAAAATTATTTATACTAAAACTATAAGAATAAGGACGTACGTACGATTTATTTAGTTATTATGAAGTTAGAAATTTATATATTATAAAGATAATCTTTCTGTTTATAAAGTACTTACACAATGTCTGACTAAATCATGGAAATTTATGTTTTGTGCATTCAGTGGGAAAATTTTTTTTTATAGAAATATAAATATTCACTCTGCAGCTGATAGCGATATTCCACTTAGCGGAATGGAGGTATTCCCAAATATCTTATACAATACATTTGTGCTACTATTACCAGTTAGAAAAGTTTTTATACAGTAACGTGTTTTGTTGATTTTGGTTCTCTTTTGTTTGATAAATAAAAAGTGTTTAAGTAAATAAATCCCATTTTCTATTGGTTCATTTTACACACTTGACTGTTCATTACATAGAGTGTTTTTGAAGTGTTACACATAACACTGGTTAAAACACTTCTAATATAAAAAGGTTTATCAATGCGACTGATCCCTAATATGTATACTTTAGGGGTCAGCCGCGTTGTAAACCATTTTAATATATATAAAACGCCCGGAAGTTGAAACTACTGAACATTTATTTTTTAATGATTATCAACACTAATATTACACATATTCCTATATGTAATGTTATAAATGGTATTGGTGATTTTCGTGTTACAAACTCGTAAACGCTAAAAATCTTGAGCCTAATTAAATAGATACAGTCAGTCTCTGTAACTTGTGAAGTACTCCAGGAAAAACAAGTTAGTGATTTTTATAAAATTCGGTGAAGTCTTAGCTTCTAATCTGAATAGGAAAAAAAAATACACTAAAAATGATTTGCAACAAATATTAAATTGCAATACACGGTTTATTAGAGCCATAGAGAAGCGGGAGCAGACGAAGTCACTGGCTGCAGCTAACTCGTAATTTATTTATCTTAATTGTTAAAAGTTATTTGCTGGACTTTAGATATCAGTTGTAGTGGAGTACTATCCGTTTAACCTTTTAGTGAGACGTAACAATCTCCAGCGTCTCCGTTCGACTGGTCGAGAGGGATGTTGATAACGTGTTAAAAATGTTACATCTGTCCTGCTGATTAACAAACCACGGGACACAAAGAGTGTTCTACATATTTGTTAGATTCCTAAAAAGTCTGTTTATCATAATTTTGGGATATTTAATGAAATCCGTTATGTAACAACATTTAGAATATATGCTATTAGACGAATAGAAAACAAAGAACTAAAGAAAATTCGTAAAGAAGGAATAGAAACTTAATAAGCAAATGAAGGAACGTTCAGTTTAAACGTTTGGATGAGGTAAATATTTTGAAAGTTTTTTGCAACAAAGAATTTCTCATTGATTAATTGAATATCGCTTAAAAGTACTCGGAATATTCAACTAACTTACTTTATTGTTATGTTTTTAATCCTAATAATAGATAATACATATAATTTAACGTATGTTTCTTTTAATATTTTCTCAAGTCTTTTTTTATTTATTATTATTTTGAATTTTGTTTTGCCCTTCATTATAAAGTTTTTCTTATTAAAATCACATAAAACATATATAATTCTTATATCTTCTATAATATAATCTATGAATTATTAAAATAATATAAAAAATATAATTAAAAAAATTATAAAAAAATATTAAATTCAACTGACAGATGATTTAAAATTAAAATTAAATATTACGGAAAAAAAGAACAGACGGCAAAATAATTTGAATGACAATGTTCTTGTCATGATTCAAATACATGTGAAATAAAACAGACCTTAATTCTAAAGATATTGTTAACAATGAGTAATGAGTCGCACTTACAAGGAGTAACTTCAATGTCTTCAATGTTCAATGTTCAATATCTGCTAAATATAAACAATTAAGTTTATAATAACCTTGTCACTTAATGTTGCTCTTAGTATCCGTGTAAAAAATACTCTTAAAGATTAAATTCACGGTCTCTCTTTAATATATATGTAAAATTTAAACTATTGCTAATGCTGTTAAATAAATATACATTTATATTTGTATCAAAAATACTCGAAACATATAAATGACAGTATTAATTCATTATAACGAATATGAAGAGTTGTGTAAATGATGTTTTAATTACAGTTTAATAATTCAAAGTTGTATTTTCCGTTTAATATTGCTGCTGCGGTCATCGCCATGAAGTAGAGCCAATGATTTAAAATATAATATTATTATTAATATTATTATTATAATTAAAGAATTTTGATATTAATGATGTTGCTCCTGATAATTATTTTAAATTATATTATAATAAATCTCTGACAAACACAAAGCGCGGAACATAATGTGCTTATCACGTGCAGAATATCAGACTTGTCTAAATATATACCTGTACAAGCAAATATAAATGTAGTTATCATAGGAGTTATAATTAGATACAGTACAAAGTATTGTATAAATAAATTAACAGTTTGAAATAGTTAAAAAATATTCAGGATAATTGTTTATATTTCTCGACAACTTTAATTTAAAATAGTTCCTTAGGAAGATACACTTTCTTATTTTATTGTATTAAAATTAATTGTGTTTTGTATTATCAGTCAGCATAACGTCGCTGCAGCACTGACTCGCTCTGCAATCACACAATGGACGTTCAAAATCTGATTTATCAATGATTTGTGGTTCAACGTAACGACGTACTGCATTGTTTGACTTTTCAATACTCCGATAGTTTGTATTTGACTTAAATATTGGTAAGATTTTATTTTGTATTCTTTTGTTCGTATTGGACCGTTATTGATATAATAATTTTCTTTCAATTTTTTAACTATTCTAAATTATAAAATATAGGAGTTTAATTAGTAATATACGGAATGTCTTAGAATACTTTTATATACATAAGGCAAACCATGTTTAGTTTTAGAATGCAAACTATCAGATAGTTTTGATATAAATAACCTCAATTGTAATACTTTGTTCCTCTTAAAGAGTTACTTATAAAATATCAACATTGCCACTTTAAACAAAAACAATAATCTCGTAAGTTTTTTTTAACGCACAATAGATAACAAAAATGTTACTCCATTAAGGTAATGAAAAACAGTTGGATCTCGTATTCCTACATTTTTTCTCTCATCGTAGCTCCGCCGCACTGCAATTGGACTAATACATGTATCAAAGCTCAAAAAGATATTTAGTAACTGCAGTCCCCAGTTAATACTAAATATACAATTCTGCAATAGTGGTGTCTGAAGTTTGCATATTGTATCAATATATAAACAATATACTTTTCACTCCAAACACAATAGAAGACCGACAAAGAACTCGCTAACGATCTGAATCTATTCGTTACTTTCCATAATACTAACAATAAACAATCCTTTGACATTGATAGAAATGGCGGATAGAACCACTGAATACTTCCTCTCTGTCTTTCGCCGCATTTTGAACAAAAATATTTATTTCAAACTAATACAATATACAAACAATTCGCACTCGCCTTGTTAAGAATTACTGTTTCTCATTATTTTATATTTATTTAGAATACTAGCTTTTGCCCGCGACTTCGTCCGCGTTACCGTCGTTTTTCGAAAAAAAATTAGCAGATGTCCTCCCTCATAGTTTTGACGTAACAGGCAGATTCACTTTCGTATTTTAGAAGGGCAATAGTAATATAATATGCCAATCCACAAAACTGTTGAAAAATATAAGTAACCGCAGAATATTATAATATACCCACGCTATACCCACGACTCGGTCAGCGTGTAACTCCTTGTTTTTTATTAAGATAATATATTGCTAATATTTTTAGATCAAATTAAAATGTTTCAGCGCAAAGCTTCTGGGTAGACTATGTTAAGAGTCGACCCGTCCGGCACGTGAACGTAAAGATTCCTAGAATTGCTAACCCGGGAAAGAGCGACGTATAATTGACCATGCGAGAAACAGCTAACACCGAGATCTACTCCAGCAACACGAAAAGTCTGCCCTTGAGCTTTATTGATAGTCATGGCATAGCACACCGATACTGGGAATTGCGTTCTTTTAAATTGGAATGGAAAATTATTTGGTATTATGGGAATTCTGGGAATAAAGACAGTTTCTCCTGCACCGCAACCTGTTAAAATTTGAGCCTCGATTACATTTTGTTGCAACTGGGTTACTTTTAGCCGAGTTCCATTGCAAAGTTGAGGTGGTCTTAAATTTCGGAGCAGAATTATCGGTATGCCAATTTTTAAACAAATTATATGAGAAGGTAGTCCAGGCATACTTAAAGAATTTAAAAATTCTATCGGGTAATTAGTGGCTTCTTGTTCATCAACCATTCTATTTATTGAACTATAAACTTTGCTTTCTCCCTGTATATTAGACAGTATTTTATTATTAATTTCAGATGCCTGGTCATTGCGAGGAGTCAAAATGGACCTTTCGCAAAGCCAAGAATTGTCCCTATTTAATATAATTGTTATGTCACCGTAAACCGAAGATATAAGATGTTGTTGGGATTGCACTATACAACATAACTCAGGTGTCAGAATAAGTTTTCCTTGGTGTAGTTGTGGATAGGTACCTTCACCAATCTTCAATAATGTATCAGAAAATTCACGATTATCTGCGTTGTCTCCAGTTCTCACTCGCATATTTATAGTCAAATGCACCGATTGTATATCACGCCACAAATAAGAGCTTTTCAGGCAAGCCCTAATCTCATCAGCTCGGGTTCCCCGTGGTATTACCGGTAAGGTTTGTCGGAAATCACCACAAAATAAAACCGTAATACCGCCCATTGGTCGATCATTTTGTCTTATGTCCCTTAGAGTTCTGTCTACTGCTTCTACTCCTTTTCGATGGGCCATCGTACATTCATCCCATACGATTAAATTACACTCACGCAATACCTTAGCTTTGTCGCTATTTCTTGAAATACTACAGGTTGGACTTTCCGTGCGATCTAAATTAATTGGTATTTTAAACATAGTGTGAGCAGTCTTATCTCCTGGTAGCAATGTTGCAGCTATACCTGATGAAGCCACGGCAAGAGCGATTTTACGCTGATTTCGAACATAAGCTAATATTAATTTAGTCAAAAAAGTTTTCCCAGTTCCTCCAGGTGCATCTAAAAACCATATTGTTCCTAAATTATTCTGCACACTCTCGCACACGCGATCATAGACTAAGCGTTGTTCTGCAGTCATCATTGGGACACCGTTTTCTAATGTTACCAGCAGTTCCATTGGGTTGTAACCAATCTCTGCGGAATATTCCCTATTGGTAACCTCTCCGACTGAGGTTGGCGTTGGCAAACCATATTCACAAAGTGATTTACCGCCTACTGCTGTTAAGTCTTCCTGAAGAGCTAATAAGCACTGATTTATAGCCAGATCTCGAAAATTATCATTAGTTGCGCCTTCATTATTGTGAGATAAATTCCGAAGAAAGTCTTCTGCAAATTTTTCTTTATATTTTTCCCATAATTGGACAGGATCAGATAAATTACAAAATGTGAGTAATGTTACAAATAAATGGCGTAACCGTCGTGGATTATCACTAACACAGGATTCTGCTAAAGCGTCATCCCAATGTTGATCATTTTCAAGCAAATGACGCGCTTGGCAAGCTGCATGATAAGTTGGATAAACAACATCGTCTACTTTTCTCAAATCTATAAATGATGTTGGTCCTCGCACTGTATGTAATAATAATCTCAAATAAAAACACTCTGCGTTGTTAGGATGAACAGTATACACTCTACCAAGAACATGTTCTTTGAAAATACCTGTCTCGCCATCTACAGGCCTGCCTCGGCGTCTACGGTTAAAGACACCTCGTTGTTTATCGTAGGTATAATACGATGGAACTTCTTCATACAAAAGAGACTTTGCGAAATTATCAGTTTGGCAAAGTCGAAAGAATGCCAATAAAGTTGTTTGTCTAGGGTTCTCTAATCGTTCTGTAACATTTTCGGCGTTAAAATATATACGTTGACCGCCTTCCAGATGAACATCCAGATGGGTCACAGGTGGATATCTTTCGTGAATATTAAAACTTAAGATCCGCCACACAGCTTCTGAAGAGCTGATATATCTGCCTGACTGAAATCTAGTAACTTCATCATGTTCATTTCTTAACGCAAACGTAGCTTGGTCACTGCCCTTGTTAATGTACTTACAAATATATTTAATTGACTCTACACTATTACACATTTCTACATTTATGTGAGCTTGAAATGCTCTGGACAATACAGGCGAATACGGAACGACCCACCTATTATCTAAAGTAACCTGTTGTCCAGACATTCGCTTTTCAACAGTAAAACCACCATTGTCTCTTGAACGGCGACGATATAATGGGTATCCATCATGTCCTGTTACAGTTTCATCCACTAATGCTTTTGGATACCTTTTAGTGCAACGACCGTCTTGCATGCAAGGAGCATTTGCGTTAAATGCACCACATGGACCATGTATCATATGAGTTTTAACAATGTCGTATAACAGGGGATCTGCAGTCGGATCTGGAATTTCAGCACTGATTAATCTGACTACATCATTAGGTCGAACCTTATCTTTTAACCAAAGCAAGATATGTGCGTGAGGTAAGCCGCGTTTTTGCCACTCAACACTATACATATAACACAATACTTCTCCAAAAATGTTATCTTTGGTAAGAAGATCTATCATTGATTTTAATTTTAAATGAAACACTCTTGCAATAATATCATGGCGGTCATGCGGTGCCTGACCCTCAAGAAGCTCCCGAGTGATTTCATCCCACTTGGGATTGGTAGTTACAGTAACAAATAAGTCGGGACGTCCATATTTTCTTACGTAACAAAAAGCGTCTTGAGTACGTTCATGCATGTAGCGTGGACCACCAGTAAAAGAAGAGGGTAAAATAACTAAACGACCCATATTCACAGTATCGTTATCTTGCTGCATGGCATCGCGAAGGTGCACGTATTCTTCAGCGCGCAGCTGCCTTTGATTAGATCGTATATAAACTAATCTTTCGGTTTCAATTTTTGCTTACATGTCAACAATAAACTGATTAAATAAGCCACGAAAACGTTGAAAGTATACCAATCTATTCCGTCTCACTTGCAGGTGGTAACAATAAAATTGAAGGCATGACACCTTTTTATTATAATTAGGTGCGCCTGTGCGCGGATCGGTTTGGTATACAGCGAAATTATAACCATCTTCCCCTCGACAGTATATCATAGGATATTGCAAACTGTCGTAAGCCCTGTGGGTTTCGAAAATACGTTGCAAACGATTGTCTCTGGAACGTATAACGATATCACGCCTATCACATTCCTGGTCGACCAGTACTACAGCAACTTCATTCGTGGATGGAACGTTATGACGCCCAGGGTGTTCCTGAGTTGGACGCTTATCGGCATTTATAACAATTTTATAATTGTTATTACCATCTTGAGAAAGGGCTTCTAATGCCGATTTAAAACTGCATACGTACGAATTAACCTGATGTAACATGTTCTGAAGTTGTGAAATGAGTTCAGTATTTAAATTCGGAAAATATTGATTTCTTATATTCGACTGTTCGTTGTAATCGGATACAAAATATATTTGAAGAAATTTAGGTTGTTCTTCAGGCAAAAGGGACCCTATCAAATGGTAAACCTGACCTTGTACCTTAAAAGTAGGCATGAAAGGGCCTTCTGAGATTTGTTTAGCACCAAAGGATGTCATTTGGAATGCACTATTATAAGTGCGAATATTATCTAAAAACTGTTTGGATTGCAAATGTTCCCCTAAAAGTAGTGATTTTAAAGGTTCCGGTGAGTCTTCGAACGAAGGCAAATTTATTTTACCTCCAGAACAACAGAAACCAGCAGACTCCTTCCTCCACTTCGAAGCATTACAAAAGGAACATACTACGTTCATATCGCCTATTTCAGAAGATGATCTGTAATCAATTGTGAGGTTATAAGCAAACCCACTTTTATATTTATCGGACCACGCCACCGAATTTGTAGATTGATCTACCACGTGTATATCTAAGTCATTAAGACCATGTCGAAATCTATCTGCAGTAAGACGGGCCTCTCGCTGTTCTTCTGTTTCAAGCGACCGAATATTTTCAATTCTTAATCTTTCATTAGATAAAGTAATCAATTGTTCTTGTCTCAAAGAATTGTAATAATCGCGTCCCGACTCTAGTCGTTGTTCATGCTCATGTTCATCTTCAAGAGATCGAATCATGTTATGGTGCGCCCTATCATTTGTCAAACGGTCTTGATATTGAGTAAAAGTTTCAGATTCTCGAGACAAAATATGACGTTCGCGATCAGCTGTAAGCCGTAATTCCCTCTCAGTGAAGGTTTCGGACTCGCGAGATAAAATATGACGTTCGTGGTCAGCTGTAAGCCGTAATTCCCTCTCAGTGAAGGTTTCGGACTCGCGAGATAAAATATGACGTTCGCGGTCAGCTGTAAGCCGTAATTCCCTCTCAGTGAAGGTTTCAGACTCGCGAGATAATGTATGCCCTTCGCGGTCAGCTGTGAGTCGCAATTCTCGTTGTAAAGCAGTTTCAGCTTCTCGGGATAACGCATGTTGTTCCCGGTCAATGGAACGCCTTAGCTCTCGTTGAGAAGAGCTTTGAGAAGCCCGTGTTGTAGCTCGTCTCGCTCTTTCAGCTGCTAATCGCATCTCTCTTTCTGGAGAGCTTTCATTAGCTCGAGATGTTGAGGCACTAACTCTCATAGAGTTTAACCGATGTGCTCTTTCCTCTTCCGATTCTTGAGAACGCGTCATTCTCATTCTCCTAGCTTGACTCGAAGTTCGAGATAAAGATGGTCGTTTTTTAGGTGGCATCGTTTATTTTATTTTTAATCGACGGTAACTTAAATTCTATTTAGTTACCCAACAAAAAACTTACGTCAGAGGTCCTAACTATAGCTAAGTATATAATAAATAGAATATAAATCTAAGTGCCTATTAAAACTAAAATAATATTCTAATCGAATTATAAATATGTACGTAGGTACCTACAAATTACAAAAGAATAAAAAATGAAAATAAAGCTATACTTAATGCGTGTGCAATACTATCTACACTTACCTACTTCACTTAAAAATGAATAATAAGAAATACCTACAACTACTGTAATTAATCAAAGTACCTATGCTAATACAAAAAAAAACCTTAGATGTTCTAAGTACAGCTGCTATATAATAAAAAATATAAATCTAAGTGCCTATTTAAACTTAAATACCTAATATTCTAATAGAATTAAACTAAGAAATATGTACCTACCTACCTACAACTTAGGTACAAAAAAAAAAGAAATGAAAATAAAGCTAAAACACGTGTGCAGTATAGGTAGATAGTAGGCAATATCTACCTATACCTACTTCACTTAAAAATAAATAAAAAATAACTATGAATACTATAATTAATAAAAGTACCTACCTACGCTTTTATCTACTCAATACAAAAAAAACTAAACATAAAATGCCCAAAACTAACCTATCAGTAACTAAAAATCTAACAATAATCTAATCTATCTATCTATTATCTAATCTAAAAATCGAATCTAAATCTACTTAAAAAGAAATAAAATAGGAACTATTAATAGTTAAGAATTTAAACAAAACTAAAACTAATTTAGAAAATAACAACAAAAGAAATTAAAATAAACTATTTAAAGACAAAAAGTCGCGCTGATAAGCACGGTTTATAAAATAACAATTATTGTCTGTCAATAAAGTTCAACACTCTGAACGCATCAACAGCCAAATATTGAATGACGCTTGCGCTCGCCTCCCGCCCCTTTTATACTCTGCCGCCGCGAGCCCCGTCGAGCGCGGCAACCGTTACGCAAAAATAATCCTTATAGCTTGATTCACTATTCACGCGCGATGTCTTGTTGGCGTATTTCATGTAAGTAAGTATAAGTTTGGTGTTTCTATACCGATTTCAATGATTCTTTTTTTATTGAATTGGTGCTAATGTTTATTTTTTTTTAATTAGGAATGATGGTGAGCATTATTGGTTTTATAAACGTAAAAGTAAACAAATATAATAAGAAATCTCCGAACTGCTAAGCTATCGAGAGTTATGCGTGTTATTGTGAGTTAACTATAAAAGGTAGATATATGCTGTCTTGGAATATTTTTCGTATATTTTTATGTAGAATATTTCCGTTATACATAGTTTCTATGTAGCTCTAACCATTAAGGCTGCACACGCGACGGAAGCTTAAAAAATCAAGCAACTTCTCCCATTTTCTCAACATTTCCTTTCACTGCTCTGCTCCTATTCATTGTAGTGTGATGAAAAGTATACTATTACCTGCCCAGGATTATAAAGAATAATTGTACTAAGTTTCGTTAAAATCCGTCGAGTAGTTTTTTTTTCTATAAATAACATACAAACAGACAGACAGACAGACAGACAGACAAAAATTTTTTTAACTGCATTTTTGGCATCAGTATCGAACACTAATCACCCCCTGCTACTTATTTTGTAAATATATTTCATGTACAGAATTGACCTCTCTACAGATTTATTATAAGTATAGATATGACATATTTATTATGAACATATGACATTTATTGTTGTTCATTTTGTAATTACAATTATTCATTGTTCAACTTATCCCTTATTATTATGGTCTTGAAATAACTATTAATTTATTTTTAGTGAACATTAATAACTGTAATTGATGTAATAAAATAGAGATATAATGTATTTATCTTCTATAAAATAAAACTCTTAGTACTTTCAAGTGTTGTGTATTATCCGCTAAGCTTTTCATAAGCGCTTTGTGACACATGAATGTGACAATACTTCACACAGCGCTGGTACAGAGCACAGTGAGTGTCGTATCTGTGTTCCATGGTTTGTCGTTTTACACTTCTTTTGAATAACAGTTTAGCCGTAGATTTAACATTCTATGAATGTAGACGAAATATAGTCTAGCTGTAAATTTATTTTTATGAACACACATATTAAGAAATAATATATTTTATAAACGCAGAAATTACATTTCCGTAGTAATTATATAAAGTGCAAATATAACTTTATTATAGAGAAAAGTAAAACAATAAAAATATGTGTACTAATAGACAATAAGAGAAATATTTATAATGAAGGGTCTCGATTTCTATGAATAGTTCTAATACAACTCCGAGCGGTTCAAATGATCTCCACAAGGACGGATTGAGTCGATACTGGTAATGGTTTTATTCAGTTATCCTTAGTTTGACAACAAAGTTATAGTTATTTCTAGAATATTTGCATGTAAACAATAATAGCTGAGTCACACTGAGCCGAGTGGCTCGATATTGAAATTTCATACAGTAAATACCTTGTAGTCACGGATAAATCTTCAATTTGAATTATAATCATAATATAACAGAAAGCAAGTTAGCAAACGAATTTGCTTTAACTTTCAGCAATTAAGAAAAGAAATTCGAACCTGATAATATGAACAGAACAATACCTACCGTCAACAAAGTAACAACTCTTCAACGGTCACTTGAAATCAGACTTCAGTCTTACTTTACAGAATAAACCAACTTTGTCTTCAACTGTATTTATATATTATTATTATAATGTTCAATACTAGTTAATAATAATATTATAATAATGACTCACTTTTTCAATTTAAACATTACAAAATTTAAAGTGTTTTCTGGAGACACCTTACGATCAGCTCTTTGTCATCCATTAGTAGGAGTCAATGAGTGGAGTGACAGAATGAGTCGAGTGACAGGCAGACGAGATCAAGTCACTGATACGGTTGATTTATTAACTGATGTGGCGCACTTGGTCTTATATTTATTATTGAAAGACGATGCTTACATATCTAATATATGGTTATTAAATAGTATTTACTGACAAAAATTATTAATTTAGCTCATATCATGTCAGGTTAACAAGACCATTCATTATTAACTTTAAATTTACCGTATATAATATCTACAAATTGGGTAAAGTTTTCCTTTATAAATAAATTACATTATATTCTTTAAAAATATAATAATACAATAGCAAACTCAAACTTCAAATAGTAACTTTGTCACAAGCAATAGTTCCCGTATTACAAAAAACGCTTTCAGGATGCCAGTACTCCGGGGACTCTCCGTATTCACCTCGGTCGCTTTTCGAGGGAACATAATTTGTGGTATCTCTCTTAAGTCACTATTTTTTAAATAACAGTTAATGCGTACATTATAACATATTAAAATAAATACTTTGAATATATACTTATATATATATGTGATATTGTTTTAATATTTATGTTTGTTTTATATGTATAGACATTAATATTAAAACAACCTCGTATAATACTCCTGTGATGAGGTCTCGGTAAGAGCCTTTATAAAGTAATAATTCCATTACACTTGTTCGTTTTATCAAAAAACATTTTCCGTAACTCAGTCAAACTTACAACAATTTTAAAATGTACAAACAATGTGTTAATTGTTTAATATAAGGTTCTCTGTTATAAAAGTGACGGACTTTCAATTGGTTAATTGAATTATTGTATGTTGTTATTTAACTTTTAATTCTAAGGTATATTTTAATAGACAACAATTATCTGACAAATTTCACAACAGTGTGTCCATACTGTTGAGGTCCACGTGGGGTCATATTGTATTACTAGTTGGAATGGTTCAGTGGTAATTGAATTATCTTTACCTTAAGATTACTAATATTCGTTGACTCACTTTTGACTTTAGTATTTTATTTTAAGCTATCCGAATTCGACAATTCCTGTGACGGCCTTTGATTAATAACATAGTTACAAATATACCTACAAGTAGATTTCTAAATAAGTAATATTCACCTATTGCTTTGTTAGTATGACATTAAACATTACCCGCACTGAATAAGATAAGACTAACTTATTATTTTATAGACTAACTTATTATTTTATAGATTTTTTATGTGCCATCGTGCGTTCATCCCAAACAATTAATTCACATTGCTGCAAAACCTTTGCCATTGCAGAGTTCTTCGAAATGTTGTAGGTTGGAGTTTCGTTGCTTTGCATGTTTAATGGCAATTTTAGTGCTGAATGAGCTGTTCTACCACCTTCAAGCAAAGTTGCTGCGATTCCCGACGAAGCGAGTGCAAGTGCATTTTTGTTTTGTGAGCGAATTCTTGCTAATATCAATGAAATCAAAAAAGTTTTTCATGTACCACCAAGTGCATCTAAGAAGTAAATCCCTCCTCTTTTAACATTTATTACTTTCATAAGTGTATCAAATACATACTTCTGTTGTTCATTCAATAGTGGAAGATTTGTTTGAATTAATTCTTTCAGTGTTGAGATCATACAGTTTTTTTCGGTGCAACTCTTGGCTAAAAGCATCATGCATTGGAGGATTGGGCGCGGCCAGGCCTAATTTAAATAATAGTTTGTTTGACATCATCAAGCACATGTCCTCAATTGAAATCAATACTTCATTGTTAATTTCTTCGCTTATTTGTATATTTGAATTTCCCCTTCTAATCCGTATTTGATCCAAAATATCATCACACACATTATCTTTGTACTTGATCCACAAATCCTTTGAGTTTGATGGGAAGCATGTAGATATGATTATAGAAAACAATGTTCGTATTTGATGAGCTTGTGATGATATTACAGCATCATTGAGAGTTTGATCCCAATGACCATCATTTTCTAGCAATCGCAAACGTTGGCAAGCTTCTCTGTATGATCCACACAAATCACCACCAACAGTTCGTACATGTTGGAATGATGTTGGGCCACGTACATTGACTAATAGCAGTCGTAAATAAAAACATTCATCGTTGCTTGGATGTACTGTATAAATTCGACCAATCGCATCGGTAGAATATACATCTGGGTATCCTGGAACTGGTTTTCATTGTTTCCTTCGTATAAATCTCCTTGAGGATTGATTCCAAGTATAATATTTTGGTATTTCAGAATATAACAATGTTTGAGCAAAAGCATCGTTTTGGCATGTCTAAAAAAAACTGTTTAATGTAGTAGATGGTGGCTGTACAGCTCTTTCTACTGCGTTCTGTGTTGTAAAATACACTCTTTGTCCATTTTCTAAATGCACAGCTAAATGAACGTCAGTAGGGTGTCTCTCATGAATTGGAAAAGAAAATATTCGCCAAACTGCTTCATTACTACTAACATAGCGACCCATTAGGTATTGGATAACTTCATCATTGGAATTCTCTGCATTAATACCAATCACAGTCATATCACTCCTTTTGGTTACGTATTTGCAAATGTATTTAATAGATTTTAATGAATTGCAAGATTCAACGTTGATGTGCGCTTTGAAGGTCTTTGATAAAATGGGTGAATATGGAACAATCCAGCAATTACCTATTTCAATATCTTGTTGATTTAATTTGACAATTGTTGATCTTCCATTGTCTGCTGTCGATCGGCGACGATACAAAGGATAACCGTCATTACCACTAATTGTTTCAGATATTAATGTCCGTGGATATCGCTTTGAACATTTACCATCCACCATACACGGTGAATTTTGATTAAGAGTTCCACAGGGACCATGAATCATGTTTTTGATAACTACATATCCAGGATCTACTTCTACATTAGGGATTTCAGCTGATATTACTGCATCAACTTCATTTGGCCTTATCTTTTCAACTAACCAAATCAAAATGTGTGTATGTGGCAATCCCCGTTTGTGCCACTTCACAGAATGCATCCAGTAGTGTGTCTCTCCAAACATATAACGTTTCACAATGAAATCTATTAAAGATTTCAACTTTGTCTAAAGACTCTGGCTGTAATATCATGACGATCAATGGGTGATTGCCCAGGGAATAACTCCTGCTTGATTTCTATCCAGTGTAGATTGCATGTAAATGTGATGAACAAATCTGCTGTACCATAATGACGAACATATGACATGGCATCTTGAGCATATTCATGCATATGTAGAGGGCTTCCGATGTATGGTGCTAGAAGAATAGTCAGTAGTAGTAGTTAGTCGCATCTCGAAGGTGAATATACTCTTCAGATCTGAGTTTGGTCTGATTCAACCTGATAACTGTTAATCTCTCCGTTTCAATTTTAACATACATGTCTATAACATACTTGTGATATAATCGCCGACATTTGAGTATGTCTTCATTTTCACGAATCATTAGGCGGTATGAATAATAGTTCATTGAACTGACTTTTTTGTTGGTTTCAGAACCTGAAAATAGATTTTTGTTTTCATAACATTGAAAATAAAAAAAATATAGGTAATATAGTAACTGATAATATATCTCCATAGCTAAACTATTATTTTTTATTACCTGTAATGGGATTTATCATCTTGTTTGAGAAATCATAGCCATCTTCACCTTGCCAAAATATAATGAGATATTGCAGTGCGTCATATGAGCGGGGTGTTTCCTTTATACGTTGTAATTGATCATTCCGTAATTTTGTCATTATCAGATGGCATCAGATCCAGTGCAGTTTTAAACAACATAATCAATTGATTGTACTCATGAAATAAAGTTTATAATTGTTCTACAATAAACCTCTTTAGTGAATTGTTATGTAAACAACGCATATCAATTTCTTGTGGTGAATTGCCCATGAAATAAATTTGCAGGAATTTCTATTTGCTATCTGACACTGGTAACAGTGAACCTGCTCTATGATATATTTTTCCTTGTATCTGTAAATAAAAAAAAATGATTTTTGCCAAATATAAATAATATTTGTTCCTAAAAAATATATCTGTCTCCTAATTTGAATCACCAAATAATAATTGATATGCTTAGGTATGTCAATATGTAATAATTAGTTGTAACTAATATCCATCATCAAATATTTATATTGTGTTTCAAAATAATAAAAGAAAGAATATTCCAAGGCCAATCAAATCCATAGCTCTTACATTTTTTGACTTTTCAATTTGGTCGGGTCACGATTTTATCACTTTTGCGTGAACGCACATTTGATTGAATTTGAACTTTGTGCAGCGACAATAAAGCGCGAATTGACTCTTCGACGTTAGCAACACACTTACATTGTTTAGACAATAATGAATGCTTGTAATTTAATATGAACTTTATTGAATAGCAATACAGTTTAAATTGACTCTACATTTAGTTAGAAAATATTTGTATAGGAAAAAGAAAAGGACTCTTTTAGGGTTTTCCTGGAAATTATTCGAATTTTTCTCGCCGTCAGAACCATCCTTGGGCTTTAAGGAACATTTTAAAAAAAGAATTGTTAAAATTGGTCCATGCGTTGTTGAGTTATGCGCTTACAAACACATTTTACGATTCATTTTTATATAATAGAAGAAGATGAAGCTATTAAAAATATTTTTACATAGTGTTTCTTTTTATAATAGATCATTTTGCAACTGACATATTTTTTAAATATAATTTCTTTTTAAATTTCATACAACAGTTGTATTGTCGCTTGAAGAGTAAAATAAATAAAACTATAAAGACATGTCAGGCTGTTCGGAAATAGACAATGTCGTGGAAATATATCAATAATTTTGTTCGTTTAATTCCATATAAATAATATGGAATAATAATATTTCAGGAAGTTACATTTACAATAGAAGTAAACTGACAATACTTTTGGGTAGACCTCGAAGAATTCGGTCTACCCATTCATTTGTACCCGACTTTCGAATTTTGGAAAAATTTCTTCACAGGAGGTCTTCTTATGACCCCCTGAGTCCGAAATGACCATTGGTCAAAAGTTTATATATATATATATATATATGCGTGCCTGCGTCCAGATTCGACTTTTGTCAGCACGATAGCGGCCGTAGTTTCGCTCGGATCGCTTTCAAACTTTGCACAAAAATCAACCATCCAAAAATGAAGGTCAAGTTCGTTAACCAGAGAAATCCGGCTACAGGGGGCGCTAGAGCCTCACTTTTTCTGATTTCAGTTTTTCGACCATAACTTTGTCCCAATACAATGAAGATCAATCGCGTTCATATTATATGATGTCTTTGATAAATATCTATAACTAATGTAAATGAACCGAAAACCTAACTTCAATAACTTAGGGGTGGGGGTAAAAAAAAACGAAAATTTTTGGAAAAAAATTCTTAACTTTTTTCTGGTAAACATCCTTACATCACAAGTATTTTTAATAGAAAGGTTGTTTTTTACTCTAAATTTAGGTACCAATAGTTTTTCTGTAAAAGGTACCGTTTCCGAGAAAAAAAATAAAAACCACTTTTAGCTGGAAAATTTAAGGTAGGTAAAACCAAGGCTACTTTTTTCTGGTAAACATTCCCTTCTCGCAAATATTTTTAATAGAAAGGTTATTTTTTACTCTAAATTTAAGTACCAAAAGTATTTTCAAAAAAGATACCTTTTACGAGAAAAAAAATTAAAACCGCTTTTTGCGTGAAAATTTTTGATATAAACAACGGCATCATGTGTTATTCTTAGGTAGTGAGTTATATTTTAAAAGAGTTACACACGAGGTCTACCCACGCGTGTCCCACTGCGGGCAAGTTGAACGTTAATTTAAATAAGAATTATTTTAGAACTTACAGAGTTATTTTCATCAGCAAAAGACAGAATAAAAAATATTACCATATAAATTATGTGATCTCTGGTGTGAAGATTATCGAGAATTGCTTAAAATGTAGACTTAAAATTTCACGGAAGCTGAAAAATAACATATTTATAACTTTTTAATAATATATATTACAATGTTGAATTTTCAAAACGTTCGCTATATTATAGTGTGTATTCACAAGTAGAACTTTGCTGCTGACTGCCATTTCGTCTACATTCATAGAATTTTAAATCTGCAGCTGAACCGTTGTACAAATCTAAAACAACAAAAAAAATTATAACAGACATCGCACTCACTTTGTTCTTTACCAGCGCTGTGTGAAGTATTGTCACATTCATGTGTGTCGCAGAGCAGTTGTGCAAAGCCTAAAGATAATACATAACACTAGTGTTTATTTTACACTATAAGCATACTTTTATATGTTATTGCTTTATTAGTGATTACTAAAAATATATTAACAGTTATTTATATATATATATATATATATATATATATACATATATAATATATATGTATATATATAATTTATACTTAACATATAGAACTATAATTCTGTGCATATACGTGCAACTTTATTAGTTCAAAATTAATATCTTTGTTTTAAATTGCAGCAAAAGTCAGAAAAGGAAGTATTAGTATTTACAGTATTTTTTCCAAACAAAACGTCTGAAGCTAAAATCAGTAGCTTTCGGATCACATGACCTTAGCAAGAAATATGTTTCATTAGGTTAATGTTATGTAATCTGAATTACATATCAGTTATCTGAAAATATGATTTACATGACAATTACTTAGAGGTAGATAAATTATGTGTGTTATACTTTAAAACTGTCTGTTCATATCGTTCATCTTATTTAACTAGGATCCGCCCATCGTGCGTGGCTGGAATTAAGCTGAGCGCAGGAAAAGCCATTAGAAAAGAATAAAAGGAAATAAATATTTAATAACAATAATAACAATTATTTGAAAAAGTTTGTTGCCATGAAAGTTAGACTGCGAGCGACACAATCACATATATATCATAGCGCGCGCGAGAACAGTTAAGCTTAAGTCTATGGAGATTTAGTATTTCGACCATAACTTTTGATCAAATCAAGATTTTATCAATAATTTTTTTTCTGTAGTAACCCGTCAACAAGAGCTACAGCAATGCCAATTTTGATGAAGATCGACTTAGTAGTTATTATGTGATGTGGCGACATAAAATTGATTCCCAAACGGTTAAGAGCTTCGCTTACGCTCAGCTCAATTAAATAGTTAATGACAAGCCGCAAAAGCGAGTACAACGTTTTTGAAATACCCTCTTAAATAATTTTGTCAAAGTTATAATAGGATTACAGATGTCAATTAAGAACTCTAGAAGGTGAAGAATTTCAGTCCAAGTTAACAAGTTGTTAAGTAACAATCTCAGGCAGAACAAACATCTTTTACTTGCGTGTTGTGATGAAGTTGTAGAATTAATTTGCCAAATAATGAAGAAACACGAGACTTAAATTTACCAATAAACTTCGTTCATTAAATATTAACTGTTTTTAAAGTTATCACACCGGCTGTTTCAAAGTGATTTTGATTTAAATTAAAAATTATTTAAATATATTTTACATTTATCTTTACTGGGTAATATTAAAGGACATCTGTTTGAAAATACTCGCAGACAATTTAAAGAATGAAAGAAACACGCGCCCCAAGTTAAAAGAATAGCAAAATAGAAGAAACAACTGAACGAACGCTTCAGTTGCGTGTGAGGCTTCGAACAGGCAAGGTTCCGTCCGAATATTTTCTTTTACTTTTATTTTTCATTTTGCTATCCCAATTTAATATTTTATATCCACTCGCTATACATTTCATCGAGTTTCAATATAATTGTCCCTTAATATAATTGGTCCACAAATAAATCTTTAAATACATAAGTATTTGTATGAAAACCAACAGAGGAATAATCCTATGTTGGTTTTCATCCCAGTTATAGGAATCGCAAATTTGCAGGATGCCTGATAATAACTCTCTTCAATTTGTCCCCCTCATTTGCTAGAACAGTTATATTTAGCACGAATAGCGGCAGCTACGTACTGATGAGGAAAACTGAATATTATGAAGATATCATTGATTATTTTTGGAATGGAGTCAAATTCACAATTCTCCATAGGGAATTCAACTTAAGTGGCCAACTTAATACCCAAGCCCTGCCTGGGTAATATTATAGGTCTAGCTAGCTTATCGTAACGTTAACTTGAACTTGAACTTAACTTTTATATTGCAAGGCTACTACTATGTTAAAATATCAATTTAAATAAACAATTGTACTTTAAACTGTTATTTAAATATGTTAAGAAATTATGTTTCTTTTATTATTATTAAAAAAACCTAAATGAAATAAAAAGGTATAAATACACAGTTGTCCCTACCCTTATACTTACCACGAGAAATAATAGTCTAATTTCAGTCTGTCCGAGTGGTCTCATGAGAAATATGTACTTTTATGTTTAGACATGGAACATAAAATGAAGTGAAGAAGTAATTTAAAATGTTATGATATTTAAGTAACAGTTTAAAGTACAATTGTTTATTTAAATTGATATCTTAATATAGTAGTAGTCTTGCAATATAAAAGTAGTTGATACTTCAAAAACATACCATACGCTATGAATGGTTGAATTGCTAAAATAGATTTAGATTTTACATTTAAAACCCACCTTTACAAAACCATTTCTATCTAAAATAAATGTATACATTTCTATATCTATTAAAAAAATGTAAAAACAACCTAAAAGCCTTTCCCAGAGTCGTAATAGTATGAAAGGGTTTTTGATGAAATATTTATGAGTCAATTTTCCGTGTGCAGTGAGCGAGTGGTTTGATAATTGTTACCGGGACTTAAAATAAAGTCCCGGTACAGAAAAATATATATAAATATTTACAAGAATAATATCATATATAATGTGTCTATGAAATGATTATTGCATAAATATAATATCACTAAGGAATCAGTTTGTAGTTTAAAGAAAATATAAATACAATTAAAAATAAATAATCGAAATAGAGATTTTAAATTATAATATTTAACTTATCTGCAGTTATAATAAAGTACAATTCATATCATGATTATGATCCCTGACGTCTTTACTTGCATAATAAAATACTTTGTTATGGATAACAATAATATTTGTAAAATATATTTTATTTTTATCGTAAAGCGGTACGCGCACTACAATACATCATTATTTATTAATAACATCAAATACGGTGTGTAAATGAGCTAAAATTACCATTTTAATGTTTAATGTTGGATTTTCCATTTAATCTGCACTGCTGCGGTTTGACATCGCTATCAGCACTCAGGAAAACACAAATTATCGCATTGCAGTTTCAGATTAATAATACAATTCATTTGGAAAAACTATTATAAAATTGCAATACATCAAAAGAAGAAGGACAAAATAGATAATAAAATTAAATATATTTCATGTATATAGAAAATGGAATGTAATATTGTCAAATTACACTGACACTTGTAAATATTATTCTTTCATCTGAATAAAACACATTCTCCAGACTTTAGATATTATTGAGAAGGACGGATCCAACAGTAACTGTAGACATCTTTTGAATAAATGAAAAATCAGCAATATCTCTCAGTAGTTTCTTTTTCGATATGTAAGCAAAGTTTTTTTGTACTAATTAGGGCAATAAATAACATAAGGTATTTTCTTTTGGTTTTTGATAGTTAAGTGTTAGTGCGTTAAGTGCACTCGATATTACAAATCAGATGAATTGTATATAAATTAGCTTTAAATGTATTTCACATTTTTTAAAATTTTATATCTTAGTATCTGAGAAAAGTTAAACATACATAACAATTTTAAATTTTGAACATTATTGATAACACTTTTGTTTTGAGTTTTACATGCTTTGAATGTTTGGAAAGATTTTATTGTAAATATAACAATACAAAATTACTGGACGATCTTTTTAAAATACAACAAATAGAAGCGTTAAATTAATAACTAAAATATCACACACTGAGGAAAAAATATAAGATTTTAACAAACAATATAAAGTACTCACTGAAACACGAAACCAAACTTATTTATTAAGAAAGACGAACTGAGTATTTACTAAGTAATATTATAAAAATAATTTAAGATGATTGTTTGTATCACTAAATTTATTTTGAAGGTATTCTTAATCGACTTCTTTAATAAGTCTACCTTTGGAGGAAAGCTTTATGGCCTTTCTAGAAAATTATTATTTTGAATGAAAATGTATTATTACAAATTTAAATTAAAATTCAAATATGTGTATTTCTGAAATGTAAAATTAAATAGGAAATAAGAGTTTCTAATAGGATTGTAGCTGAAGCGTACACAAAGTAATGTTGTGCTCGACTTAGCGCGGAATTACAAAGTACACAAAATTATAATGATCTTAAGGAGCGGAAGAAACAAATGGGTCTTAGGGTCATGAAGTAAAGTTATTTTAAAATAACAAAATAAAACTGATATTTTAGTCAGATATTTAAAAAATCATAATATAATTGTTGGATTTTTTACTTTACCGTAATACACTGCGACAATCTTATATGAATGTGATACAAATTTATAAAAAAATATGCAATAAAAGTACTTTGTTGTATTTACTATTTTAAAATTAATATTTTATTTCACGCCTAATCATATGTTATGAATTGAAAATGAAAACGGTTGTTCTCTTACTTTAGAAGCTAAATTTTTATAAAATGTTATATATTTTATTTATATAAATACTTAAAAGAAAAACTACTACTTCCTATGTGTTTTACTTCAAATGCAATTAAACTTTATCTTAACTTTTTCTTATAAAAAAAAAAGTATCCTTATTTCAGCGGTCCATATTCGTTTGAAATAGTCAATAATATTTATGATTAAGTATAAAACACGTCTCATGATATCAATGTGTTTTTAATTAATTTAAGAGGACCTTGAGCAATATTCGAATTCATGTTTTGAATTATTATTATTTTCATTATCAACAAACATCTGCAATTTATATTTATTATACAAGGTGGGCCAAAAATTTTTGCAAATAGCAACACTTGATTTCTCCAAAACCGTGAGAGCAAGGGGCGCGCGGGTGGCGGGGAATTGTGCGTCGCTTAATGCAATTTTAGTCACGATGGAGCGCTTCACGGGATAACAGCGTGCTTTTTGCGTAAAACAATTTTACAAAAACAACGATTCCTACGTTACTGTACGACGCCTCTTTAGAGTTTAATACGGATTACAACGTGTAAGTGAGTGTCCAAGTGTTAATTTAATTAAAGCTTGGGTTAAAAAGTTTGAGCAAACGGGATCGATAACGAATATTAAACAAACTGGGCCACCACATTCAAGAAGAAGCGAAGAGAACATTCGGGAGGTTGAAATTTCTGTAAGGGACGATCCAGAATCATCTACGCGTAAGCGGTCGGCGGCTCTTGCTATACCAAGAACTAGTCTGCGGCGAATCTTGCATTTGGACCTTAAACTGCACCCATATAAGCTTCAAATTGTACAGGAGATGAAACCAAACGATTAGATTCAACGCAAGTTATTTGCTGACACTATACTGGAGCGATTCTCTAGCCTTGAGAATGTATTGTTTACGGACGAGGCCCATTTTCACATTAATGGGCACGTAATTAAACATAATTGTCGATATTGGAGCACGGAAAACCCTCACTATAAACACCAAAAGCCTCTTCATTCACCAAAAACGACAGTGAGGGCTGCCATATCCGCAAAGGGCACAATCGGTCCATACTTCTTTGAAAATAATCAAGGAAATAACGTAACTGTGAACTCAGTGGAATACGTGAAAGTGTTGCGAGAGTTTTTGACACCACAGTTGCATGAATTTGAAGGGTACAATAGCCGGACTTGGATGCAACAAGATGGAGCAACATGCCATACATCAAACGTGACTTTACCGTTGTTAAAAAAAATGTTTTCTAACAAATTGATTTCTCACAGAGGTGATATCCCATGGCCTCCCAGAAGCCGGACCTTACACCTTGCGATTTTTTCTTGTGGGGATATCTGAAGAGTCGAGTATACCTTAATAAACCGACGACCATATCCCAATTAAAAGAAAACATCCACGAGGAGATAGCCGCGATTCCTCGCAGCATGTGTCAACGAGTTTTTGACAATTTGGTGGTTATATTAATTGGCTCAATCGAAATGTAGTTCGTATTTTACATCATTAACTATCAATTCATAAATAAATTTAATGTAAACACAACTAAATAATTATTATAGTAATAAATTATAAACATAAAGTCGTTATTAATTTTTGTTTGCTATATTTATATCAGAGACCGTCCTGAGTGCGGACGCTAAACGAGACGCACCACGTTGTGCAAGTGGTGACTCCACCGTCGTGACACCATCACGCTGACCAGTACTATTCTGCATGCCTTCGAGCCACGCTGAAGACCAAAACTATTTCACTAGGAACTGTCATACGTTTATCGAAGACTAGCGCAGATACTGAAAGTTTCCCATTTAATTAACATGGGAAAAATATTTTTTTGCTTTAAACGACATTTACACATAACTTACGCATTTTTTCCTTGAGATAATATTTTCGTCACATTTTAGTTTGTATTATATAACAAAAAAGTTAACATGTTCATTCCAGTAAATAGTTATTAATTAATGATAATTAGAGTACAATACAGCAGTTAAGAAAAATACCTTTCCGATGCGCTAATAATCTGATTTATTCTGCAGTGACAAGTGTTGTTTTAGTGCAGTTTGGAAATTTTTGCCAGTAATTTTGGAGTAAAATTGTTTTTGCTCATCGTTTCTTGTTTTCAACCAACACGCCATGTTCCGAACGGCGGAAGGTCCACCTTTGTAGCTCCGTCCTCCAGGATGGAGCTACAAATAACTACGTGGAATGTAAGAGGAGGAATGGAACAGAAGATGAATGAATTATTAGATGTGATGGATGACAAAGATCTGGATGTTATTTGTGTGTCTGAGACCAAGTGAAAAGGCAATGATACGACCGATTTACCGGGCAACCGGGTCGCTTTCTGGGCTGGGGTTCCAGAGGGTGAGCGAGATTGCCAAGGTGTAGGCGTATTATTGTCCTCTCGAATGGTTAATGCAATGGTAGAATACAAGGCGATTAACCCGAGGCTTCTTTGGGTTCGCTTTAAGCTGGGGATAACAAGAGTATTCTTGTTAGCCATGTATGCGCCAGTATCCTCAGCTCAAATGAGCGAGCTCGAGGAGTTTTGGGAGAATGTCAGGGATGTTCTAAGTAGTGTCAGAGATAATGAAAAGTTGATAGTATGTGGAGATATGAATGGATGGGTTGGAACCGCGCGAAGCGGTTACGAAAGCGTGCTAGGCAAATATGGTGATAAGAGGGTAAATGAGGCTGGAAAGCTTATTTTGGAATTTTGTAAGGAGAAAAATTTGTTTGTGGCAAACACGATGTTTGATCACAAACAAATTCACATGTACACATGGGAGCGAGCGGAAGAAAGAAGTATGATTGATTTATTCCTAGTGGACCAGCGTATTCGAAGTCAAGTTATGGACACGCGAGTGTTCATAGGTGCTGATCTGGGAACGGACCACTATCTAGTCGTTGCTCTAGAATAAGAGGTTTGTTCGCAGGTTGGCGCAGCCGCACGACGTGTCCAAGCTTGGCGTCGAATTATCGCATAAGAAGCTGGAAGCTTCAAGATCCACCGATCAGAGAGGAATATCAAGAGAGGGTTTCCAAGAAGCTTGAAAGCTGTGATTCTGGAAATGAAAGTGTTGAAGTATGCTGGCAGAACCTTAGGAATGGTATGGTGAAAGTAGCGACAGAAGTATGTGGTAAAAGGAAAAGAGGTTTTAGTAAAAAGCGCAATGAATAGTGGGATGATGAAGTGAAAGACGCTGTAGAGTTAAAGAAGAAAGCATGGCTGGATTATAAAGCCTCTGGTAAGGATAAAAGTATGAGAGAGATAAGAAAAAGAGCGTACAAGCTGCAAAAGCACAAAACGAAAGCACTTATAAAGATGAAGCGTGAAAATACTGAGAGAGAAAGGGATGAAAGGTTGACGAACAACTTCCGGGAAAACACGAAGCTTTTCTGGCGAGAAGTGAGTGGTTCCCGGGGTTGTTCGGTAACCTGTAGAATGAAAGGGGTGCTTTCGAAAAGCGGTGAAATTTTAACTGAGCAAGCACACGTTTTGCAGCGGTGGGCGGAATTCTATAAGGAGATGTATGAACGTGAGGACGCCTCGGTCTTGACTACCAGCGTAATGCTGAGTCAAGATGTAGCCGATGGTGAAATCAGTTTGGAAGAAGTAGAGAACGTGATTCGAAGTCTGAAATGTGGTAAGGCTGCGGGAGCAGATGAAGTTACTGCCGAGATGATCAAATATGGTGGGCCACGCGTCTGGGACTTTTTCTGGTTTTTGTGCAATTTATGCTGGAAATCTGGGGAGGTCTCAGACGATTGGCGAAGTGCAGTCATCGTACCTTTGTATAAAGGCAAAGGTTCACAGATAGACTGTGCAAGCTATAGGGCCAAAAGTTTGATTAGCTTGGGTGGTAAAGTTTATGCTAAAATTTTAGCGAGAAGAATGCAAGAGAGATCTGAAAGGCTGTTGTGGGAGGCACAAGGAGGTTTTAGACCTGGAAGAGGGTGTATAGATCAGATCTTTTCCCTCCGATTGATCACGGAAAAGTTTTTGGCCCTAAACCAAACGGTTTTCTGTGCTTTTGTGGATTTGGAAAAGGCGTTTGACAGAGTTGTGAGAAAGAAGTTATGAGAGATACTGCCCCGATATAATGTGAACGGACCCTTGCTACAGGCTGTAAGGTCTCTTTACCGAGGTCACTCAGAATGTGTGCGAGTAGGAGCTGGCATGTCGCCCTGGTTTGACATCCAATCGGGTGTTAAGCAAGGTTGCGCTATGTCAGCTTGGTTGTTCAATTTGTATTTGGATAGTTGTCTCCAAGGAGTGAAAGATAGTGACATGGGAGTAAAAGTAGGTGACCTTAAGGTCAATTGCTTACTATATGCAGATGATTCAGTGCTCATTGCATCATCAGAATGCAATTTGCAGGAATTGGTCACCACTCTGAAAGATGGGTGTGAAATTAATGGTCTTAACCTGAATGTAGATAAGACGAAGGTTCTGATATTTGAAAGAAATGAAGAAAGAACAGAATGTAAGATCAACGTGAATGATAAGATAATAGAACAAGTGAATGAAGTGGTATATTTGGGAAATATGTTTAGCAGAGACGGAAGATATGAAATGGATGTGGAAAGGCGTATTGCTGCCGGTAACAGAGTCAATGGTGCTTTGACTGCATTGTTGAGACGGCAAAACGTCAGTATAGCTGCACGTTTGGCTGTACACAATGCAGTTTTGCTACCGACGCTGTTATACGGCAGCCAAACGTGGGTAACACAGAAGAAGAATGTAAGAAAGATGAATGCTGTGGAAATGCGATCTCTTCGCAGAATATGCGGAGTCAGTCTAGCTGATAGAATCCGCAATGAAGAGATCCACAAAATGGCAGGTACTAGCGAAGATGTCACGGTGAGAATGAAGAAGAACGTGCTCAGGTGGTTTGGGCACGTTGAACGAATGAGTGATGAAAGAATGGTAAAAAAGGTTTATATGGGAAAAGTGAGCGGTAAGAGAGACAGGGGGAGGCCTCGAGTGACCTTCGAAAACACAGTAGCTACGATACTGGAGGAAGGTCACGTAAAAAGCATGAGGACCCCCCGGAGGGTCTGTGGCCGAGGCGAAAGAGGTATGCAGAGACCGTAGCGTTTGGCGCTCCGTCGTCTCTGGCTACCCCGTAAGGGATATGGCGTGAAGGTGGAAGCGTGGAGTTTCTTGTTAAACAACGATTACACAGGCACACAAAAAAAAAAAAACATCATGAACCAGAGGGGTGACCCCATTATTTTTAGGTTTTTGAGATCGCTGAAACCGAATATGACAATAAAAACTAATTTTAAATGCCCGTTTTCCCGCTAGCACCCCCTTACTACCTCTTAAGTGGTGAAAATTGAAATTTTTGTATAAAATCAAGATAGATGTGTATTTCTACGTTTTTTGGGATGCTGAAACCGAAAATGATAACTAAAAATAAATTCGTGACCACTATCACCCCCTACCACCCCTTACAGGGGGTGAAAATTGAAATTTTTGTATAAAATCAAGATAGATGTGTAATTCTACGTTTTTTGGGATGCTGAAACTGAAAATGATAACTAAAAATAAATTCATGACCACTATCACCCCCTACCACCCTTTACAGGGGATGAAAATTGAAATTTTTGTATAAAATCAAGATAGATGTGTAATTCTACGTTTTTTGGGATTCTGAAACCGAAAACGATAACTAAAAATAAATTCATGACCACTATCACCCCCTACCACCCTTTTTAGGGAGGTGAAAATTTCAATTTTTCCATAAAGTCAAGACAGATGTGTATTTCTACTTTTTTTGGGATGCTGAAACCGAAAATGATAACTATAAATAAATTCATGACCACTATCACCCCCTACCACCCCTTACAGGGGGTGAAAATTTCAATTTTTCTATAAAATCAAGACAGATGTATATTTCTACGTTTTTTGGGATGCTGGGACTAAAGTGAAACTAACTATTTTTGTGCTGAATTAAAGTGAGTCCCCTTGCCTCTCACTATTCAGCGTCTACCTGTTTCTACGATAACGAACTCTCTTGTTGTCAAAAGATCTTCTAAGTGGTTTCCTTTTATTGGTTCTTTTCTGTTCTGGAAAATCTCTTATTAAATTCCAACAGTAGTCTGCTAACATATTGACATCCTATTTACCCTGATAGCGCTGTTCCATTGTCTTAAGATCCCGATGGAACCTTTCACCTTGCTCCTCACTGTAGTCTCCTAAATTGTCAGGAAAATAGTCCCTTCTATTTCGGAGGCATAGAATTAGGTTCAGCGTCTTTTAGTCTCCTAAATTGTCAGGAAAATAGTAACAATTCTATTTCGGAGGCATAGAATTAGGTTCAGCATCTTTTAAGCGTTTTACAAGACTGCCAGATGGAAAATGAAAAATTTTGTTAAGAATAGGACAAAAATCATGATTCAGTCTTAGCATCATAATAACAAATATATGCATTCAATAAGGTTACCATATACTTTATAAACATTTTTTGTCTCAGCATCTTGAAAAACATAGAAATACACATCTGTCTTGATTTTATAGAAAAAATTAAATTTTCATCCCCTGTAAAGGGTGGTAGGGGGTGATAGTGGTCATGAATTTATTTTTAGTTATCATTTTCGGTTTCAGCATCCCAAAAAACGTAGAATTACACATCTATCTTGATTTTATTCAAAAATTTCAATTTTCACCCCCTGTAAGGGGTGGTAGGGGGTGATAGTGGTCACGAATTTATTTTTAGTTATCATTTTCGGTTTCAGCATCCCAAAAAACGTAGAAATACACATCTATCTTGATTTTATACAAAAATTTTAATTTTCACCCCTTAAAAGGTAGTAAGGGGGTGCTAGCGGGAAAACGGGCATTTAAAATTAGTTTTTATTGTCATATTCGGTTTCAACGATCCCAAAAACCTAAGAATAATGGGGTCACCCCTCTGGTTCATGATGTTTTTTTTTTTTTGTGTGCCTGTGTTATCAGCAATGATAAGAGCTACAATTTCTTCAAATAAAATAAGTAGAAATTAAAATTCATAGATTGTAGAACTGATCTGTATCATATTGTAAGTACCTGTGCCGTCGTTGTTTTGGTTCTGCTAAAACTGAATCAATTAGTTTCTGTCAAAACTTTTGAATTGACAGATGACAAGCAAATTACTGTTTTAATGTCGTTTTACATTCTTCTGTTAAGTGATGTATAAGGGATGTGTCTTTATGTCGATTTGTAAATGTATGTTTTTTATTTTTATTTGATGTGCTTTTTTTTCTAAATAATTTTTCAAAAGTTCTCTCTCTCTCTTTCTCTCTCTCTCTGTCGAATTGTAAGGTTAGGAGGATCTGTGTGTTTCAGGAGAATAATTACAGCACTTGTCTTAAACTCGGTAATTTTTATTGACTTAATTTTGAGATGAGAAACCAATTATATACGAGTATATATTTCTCTGCAATATATATGTTTTTTATATTACTCTATGAATGAGAATGTTCATAATTTTATAAAGCCTTTTTGATTGTTGTTTGGTATCTTGTTATTTTTTCATGCAATAAAATAACATAAACTGTACCTCGATTCTTCAATATAATTTTAAATTACAAATTATGCAGACTGCTTTTCTTATACTTAATCAAATTTTTAGATTAGATTTTCATTCAATCGTCAATATTTTCAGTCAATCAATAAATTTTTCAGTCACTCGTCAATGTTTTCAGTCAATCGTCAATCGTCTCAGTCAACCGTCAATAATTTCTGTCAATCATTAGTCTTTTATCATTTTTCTCATTATTTCACGTGTACTTTGGTTTACTCTTTATAGTTTTGTAACATACCTTTAATTTCAATGACATTTAGTGTTACAGTAATTTTACCATTATTTATATCAAAATAATAATAACACATTCCTTAATATTTGGAGTTTTTTTAATAAAATAATATCAAACATAGTTGAAATATCCTCGTCTGTTTATAAACTTCTTTAGTAAATCCAGTCAATTATTAACATGAGTCGCAAAGCTCGTAGTCTGACTCGGAAGCACAGATTAATGTTTTGTTTATGAATGTTTTGTCGAAAAACCTTTCCTGTGGGTACGGATCTCAAACATTCATAATGTTTTTTATAATGGAATAATTTCCTTTGACTGTTCAAATATTTTATAACTGGTCTGTGAAGAAGCAGTTAACAAAATGTTTGAAAGTGATGTTTATCTAAACTTCCCATTGTTTTGAGATCTTATTACACTGTTTAGAGTTACATACGTTATATCAGATACAATTAGATACAAAAATAAACTCATTATTTTGTCTCAGGGAACAAAGTTGTATTTACATTCAATGACGCAATAGACAACCAATAGAATATGATATAACTTTCTGGAAACATTTTTAATGTGTTTAATTATCTATCGTACACGATAGTAATAATCTAGCGCTTATAACAGGATACACAGAAATTTAAGATATTTAAATAAAATCCCGAGTCCTAAATAAATATTTATATGACTAATATGTTTCAATGATGAATGATACAAATTAATTAAGAGAAAAGTCTACAAAGTAAATATCATTAAAAAATCTTCTATGATGAAGATTATGATTAACTAACACCAATTTTGCTGTAGATAAATATCTTCTGTATTTATTATTACAACAAATTTATTGATAATTTTTTTTAATATATTTTTTTAAGTGTGTAGTAAAACTCTAAACTTGAGATTTATTTGTTGACTTATCAGAGTGAAATGCTGTATGGATATCGCCCGACTAGTAGAATTCGCCAACATAGTGGATCCGAAGACTCCACTAAAACTCAAGGGTTCATTATTCCGGTCGGCGGCCATGGGTTCGCTGTTCTCCCACACAGTGACATGTCGCAGGAGTTGTTCCTATTGGGTAATTGATATTTCTAAGTACCCAAGTTACACTTGGCGGGTACCTTAAATAACTGCCGGCGCATATAATTTTACGTTTTCAATTCATTACGTAACACTAATGGATAATAAAATACTTATAAAACTTTGTGTTCATTTAATTATTTTCAATGCATTATATATTATTTCCAGCTTACATTACTTTCTACAGACAGCGATGTTATGAATATCACAATAATAGTACTAGTATTTACTTCGTTTGATGTGGCTTTTAACAGATTGTATTCGTATTTCAATCCTTTTACTTCCGATCAGGTTACGAAGTAAAAGCATTGATATTGCCTTCCAGACATCCATTTATATAATTAACTTCTATGATTTCACAGAAAAATATAAAAACATATTTGTACTTTGTTACTTGGTAATGTATGTAGATTGAATTTAGAATGTTACTAGTGTGAATAAAATTACCAGAGCGCCAACAAACCCTCAATTTCGACTCGCTGCGCTCGCGAAATCCCGGGTGCCGTCCGCATATTGAGCGAAGCAAGGCCAGTGTATTGACAGACAGACTCATCGTTTCCCATTGACTTCAATGGGATATCTGTTTTTTCACTTCACTTCGTTCGCTTCGCTCAATAAATATTAAATCTATATAGAGTGACACATGTCATGGACGTGGTAGTTCGGCCACGTCTATGATTTATAAAATGTACATATAATAATTATAAATTTAACTAAGATTTAAATAACATGTTTACAATTTCAAATAGAGTACCTAAAGTACAATAAAGTTACAAATACTAAATTTCAGTTATTAAATATTATGTTAATCTAATTCATATTTCATAATAATAATAGTTAATAAATTATTGATATAGTTTGTTAAATGATATATGTGAAGTTCTTCCTCATAAATAGTAAATTTGGCAATTATATAAATATCTAAATCATGAAATATATAAATATAATTATGTATTTAATTACCGCCCTACCTACCTCATTCATTTTCATTAATTCAATGTTCCACGTTATTTACTAAAACCTTTGTAGTATACTTATTTGTTACAAGCTTGGTTAAAATTTAAAATTAATTATTTTGTTTTGATTTTTGCTAAGTATCAACTGTAACAAAACATGAATGTTCGCATGACAGATGTTCTCTTGTCGTTAACCCTTAAATAGTTTACTACAATGTAAAATAGCAAAAACCATAGTCACATCAACGCGTGGCCGGGTCTGCTAGTGAGTATATAAAATTTACTATTACATCATTTTTATATTTAAAATACTCTCACAGATTCCTCATAAACAGCTAATCTATAAATTCTAATTGTAAATAATTAAGCTCAAAATGAATGCGTACAATAAAGTTAATAATAAAATATATTATTTTTGGCTAAACATAATATCGCTATTTCCTTATGTTACGTTCACCTTAAGACAAATGAATACAGTATCATTAACTGAGCTGTGTACTGAACACTACACTACACTACAGCAGAGATGAAAACGATCATCAAATGTAACATTATACTATACAAGTAAACTTAGTAATTAGTTAGTTTGTGTAATTTATAGCAATGGATAATATATAATTTATAACTTTAATTTGATTTTGTTAGGTTCCGTAATTACAAAAATTAAATTAACATTTTTATTGAAAACATTAAATTTACATTATGTTATCTTTAGTATCTGTTTCTTATTAAGTATATATTGTATATATTATTATACATAATTACACTTAGAGCTACTTGAATTAGTCCTACCTTACAGTGACTCAATGACTCTGTGTCAGACATCGAGTGTCAATTAATTATTATAAGATAAGAATAATATAGATATAGATAAGAATAATAAAGATATAAAATAAATTTACTTATACAATACTTTATACTATAACTAATTATAATTCCTATGAATACCGCATTTATGTTAATTCATAATTATATATTTAGACAAATCTTATATTTTACAGATGTTTAACATATAACCTTTCGCTCTTTGTATTCGTCAGAAATTAATTATAATATAATTTATAATAATTATCAGGAGTAACATCATAAATATCAAAGTTATCTAAAGATAATAATAATAACATTAGTAATATTATTATGTTTTAACTCACACATTGATTGATTGATTGATTCTAATATTTTAATAAAATATGTTCCCAGGAAGCAGAAGAGAAGAAAATAATTACCATACTTATAATAAAAATGATGAAACATACATGAAAATGAAAATGTTTAATATAAGTAAAGTATATGAAGTCTTCTGTAAATTGTTAAATGTGTAATGAAGGATACAGTATAGCGATGTCAGACCGCAGCAGCAAGAATAAACGAGAAATACAACATTGAAATATTAAACTGTAATTAAAACATCATTTACACAACTCTTCATATTCGTTATTGGGAATTAATATTATCATTTTTATGTTTAGAATGTCTTTACAAAGTATGAAAAAAAAGAGAAGTAATAGATTTTGAGAAAATAACGTTAAATGATTCTGATTTCATAAATATCTATTAAAGACAGAGAATAAATTAAATTTTTAAGAGTATTTTTTAAGAAAGTTATTTATATAATGTTTTTGTCCTTTTAATTCTGAATCAGTTCTTAGTTCAATATATTATATTATATGTATGCAAGTATTTATATTAAACTATTAATTGTATCGAGCGCTAGGTTTTTTTTTTTAATAATTTGTAGTTACGTTTTCATTTTCATTGAAATATATAAGAGTTATTTATTGATTTGGTTCCTCCGATATTGATGTCTGTCTGTACTCCATCACGTGTATCTTTGTTATGTCGTATAAGCACCGCCGGCACTTTGGAGTACAAACCATCTCCTTGATTATTATATATATATATATATCGGGTGGGCCAAGAATTCGTTAACATTTAAATGTAACTTACCACGCAAACTATTGCCGCGCGGGGCGCGGGCGCGGGCGGGGGCAATAGCTCGCTTCTTGGAAATTTAGTGGCAATGGATCGCTTCACGGGGCCACAACGCGCTTACTGTGTGAAACAGTTTTATTTAAACAACTTTTCGCTCATTACTGTGAGACGCTTATTTCGCGTTGAATATGGTTTACACGACTTAAGTCAGTGTCCAAGTGCTCCTTTAATAAAGAAATGGGTGAAGAAGTTCGAAGAGACGGGATCTACACTAAATGTGAAACAAACTGGCGGCCCGCGGACTTCTCGAAGCGAAGAGAACGTGCAGCAAGTTTCCGCTTCTGTTCGACGTGATCCAGATTTATCGACGCGCAAACGTTCGGCTGAATTAGGATTATCCCGCACATCATTACGCCGTATTTTGAAATTAGATTTAAAATTACATCCATATAAGATCCAGACAGTGCAAGAACTAAACCCTAATGATTTAAATTTGCGTAAGTCATATGCCGAAACAATGTTAACTCGATTCAGTAATTTTGACAACATCTTATTCTCTGACGAAGCCCATTTCCACCTAAATGGACATGTAAACAAACAGAATTGCAGGTATTGGAGCAGCGAAAATCCCAAAGCTAAACATGAAAGGCCACTTCACTCTCCTAAGGTAACTGTATGGGCTGCAATTTCAGCAAAAGGAATCATCGGACCTTACTTTTTTGAAGGTTCTCGAGGCCGTTCAGTTACTGTTAATTCTGCCGAGTATGTGAAAATGTTACGGGAGTTTTTAGCACAGATGCTACTGGAATTTGCTGGCTATAATCGTAACACATGGTTTCAACAAGATGGAGCCACGTGTCACACATCGAACGAGTCCTTGCCGGTGGTCAAAGAAATGTTTCCGGAAAAGCTGATTTCCAGACGAGGTGACATCCCATGGCCGCCCAGAAGTCCAGATCTATCCCCAGCAGACTTCTTTTTATGGGGTTATTTAAAGAGTCGTGTCTACATTGATAAACCGAATACACTCCGTCAACTTAAAGAAAAAATCATCGAAGAGATGTCGGCGATCTCGCGGTCTCTTTGCAGAAGTATTCGAAAACTTCAGGACTCGCTTAGATGAGTGCAAAAACCGAAACGGTGGTCATTTAGACGAAATAATTTTTAAAAAATAAATTACAACTAAATAGCTTTCTCGTAAATAAACTATTTCTAAAATATGTTAAATGGTTATTTTTATACGATTTTTTTAAATGTTAACTAATTCATGGCCCACCCTGTATGTATATATATATATATATATTTTTTTCTTCTTGTTTAAAGACACTTAAACAGATAAATAATAATATTAATTAATAATAACTATTACGAAGAGTTGTTCAAATGATGCTTTAATAATGAATAACAACTGAATGACCAACGATGTTATTTTACTTTTATAAAATATTTTTTTCTAATAAAAGCTCTTGATTTGTACATTTCAATGAGCGGGCTAAAACAAAGTGTACTAATTATTATTATATTTAAATTATAACATTCTACAAATTTCCATTGTATAATATATAATTACAGCTTCATTCCTACGTACGAGGGAATGATATTTAATTCAAAAACTAAATCCTTTGTTCGTAAGTAAAATGAAAAATATTTTTTCAACATTTGAAATGAAATGAAAAAAAACATCTTTTGTTGGACAAGTTATATAATAAAGATTATAATTGATAAAATGTAGATTGTGTGTTGAAATGTGTACATGTTGTGTTGTTACGATTATATTCATTCTTCATTTTTAATTTTCATCTTAATTTTTAAAGGAAATTTGTACAACAAGAACACGTCAGCGTCATCGTAGCCTTTTTTATAAATGTAGATATTAATTATATATATATATATATATATATATATATATATATATATATATATATATATATTATAACTCCTTCTGTTAATAGTGAATAAAGAACAAGACTGGTAACACCATCTACTGTATATCAACTGATCACAGTTGATGTTAATGATAACATTATATTATTAAGAATACATTCAATACATTTATTGATTAATTAACTTTACTTAAATAAGGTTATTAATATATCTTAATATAGTAAATAACTCATTCTTTCATTCTTATTGATAAATATATATTTTTACTTAATTATGTTATTCTGTCCCTAATCAATCATTTCATACAGAGCAACATCGGTCTGTTCTCTATTTAAGATCATTACAATATTTGAAGGTTCTTTTTAGATATCCTAATTGTTGTTCTGCTCCGTGAGATCATTATCTTTGTTATTATGCGCTGACTCAGCACAATATTACTTAATATACATTATTGATATATATTTCGATCTATTTGTTATTATGTTTTATTTCAAAAATATATTAAATTTTAAATTATATCAAATTTCAGTCTTTAAGTAAAACATTTTAAGATTTTTTTTAAAATTATTTTTCTGTAATAACCAGTCATTGCAAATTGGTTTTAAAAATCAAATGACAAAAAACAATACAAGTAAAGTCTTAATCTTAAAATTCTGTTTGTACTTTGTTAATAAATAGGCTTGGTTTAGTGACTGAGTAAGCACTTTATCTTCATTGTGAAATTTATATTAAGAAACTTAATCAAATTATTGTAATAAATAAAATGGAAGTGGAAGGATGGACAGGTAGAGGACGGTCGAAGAAAAGATGTGGATTGCGTGAAAGACGATTTAGAAAAAAAAATGAGTGTACAGTGATGACGAGTAACAGGGGAGTATGGATACCACAAAAATAGGGTTATGTACAAGAAGATGATGACTGTCATATATAAAATACTCCACACTCATTTTATAACATTTTATAACAAAGTTATAAAAAGTATGTACAAAAATGTTTTTAGATTATATGGAAGTTTATTAAAAATGTGTTTAACAAAAGATTTTTATAAATGAAATAATTTTGGTTTTAATTCCGCATATAATATGTTATATATTGTCTGTTTTTTTGTAATTTATATATAACTTCTTTAAGCTATTGATTGATAATTTTTAATGAATTTTAACTTTATATGTTATTAAAACATTATACTGTATATTATATAACATTGAAGCAAAACAAGCATGACATCTCGTACTCCGTCATCATCGAGCCTCTTAGTGCGGGTTCTATCATTAGTCTAGACTCCAAATAGTCTTCTGTAACACTCAAAAACGGAGTCAAGAGTAATGGTTATAATATATACATAGACATAGTTCAATAAACAGCAATCAACTGTGACGATCAGGTCGATACTAGTAATATTTTTGTTGTATTAGCCTTAGTTTTGCAGCAACGTTAAAATTGATTTGTATTTTCATGAAAACAATAACAGCGGAGCTAAACTAACCCACTGTTTGTTAAATTTTAATGTGTAAGAGAAATTCTCTGAAAATTGATCTAAAAGTTGTACTTGATATACACATCATATGAACCGAAAAGTTTTTAGTGAAGATGACTGTTACAATAGTCCTCCCTCCCGCCTTTGACGATTTGCCTAATTTCTATATATATTATTTTTATACGGACTGCTAAATGGACAATAGCTTAATATTTATTGTGAGAATATATTAATATTAAAATAGATTCCACGGTCAAAGGTTCTTGCTTGTGTTTATTCAAAGTTTAAATTCTTGATAAGTAGTCGACGTCGTAACACCACAAGGAAGTTCAAAATTATAACTTTTAGGAACTGTTTAAAGATCTTCAGCAATTGTCGAATTCATTTTCGATTGAATTTATTAGTTTTTGAGATGTTGATAGTTTTATCTAATGATAAAATTTTATAAAAAATATTTATCGATATTTTTATTAATAGTATAATAAGAATTAGTTTTATATGATCAAATTTTGATTATTGAATTATGTAAAAATTACTTCATTTTTCACGTTTTATATTCGGGATACACTTGGCCCCTGTAGAGCTATTAAAATAATAAGAAAGATATCTTATGCAATTTGTTGCAGTTAAATACATCTCTACTGGAAACAGTCATATTAATTGAGTTGGTATTATATTTTAATTATCAGTTATTAATAACATAAATACTAAATATTTCCACTTAGTTTTGGGTAGACCTCGAAGAATTCGGTCTGCCCATTCATTTGTCCCCTACTTTCGAATTTTGGAAAAATTTCTTCACAGGAGGTCTTCTTATGACCGTCTGAGTCCGAAATGACCATTGGTCAAAAAGTTTATATATATATATGCGTGCGTGCGTCCAGATTCGACTTTTGTCAGCACGATAGCGGCCGCAGTTTCGCTCGGATCGCTTTCAAACTTTGCACAAAAATCAACCATCCAAAAATGAAGGTCAAGTTCGTTAACCAGAGAAATCCGGTCACAGGGGGCGCTAGGGCCTCACTTTTTCTGATTTCAGTTTTTCGACCATAACTTTGTCCCTATACAAAGTAGATCAATCGCGTTCATATTATATGATGTCTTTGATATAACTAATGTAGATAAACCGAAAACCTAACTTCAATAACTTAGGGGTGGGGGTAAAAAAACCGAAAATTTTTGGAAAAAAAATCATAACTTTTTTCTGGTAAACATTCTTGCATCACAAGTATTTTTAATAGAAAGGTTATTTTTTACTCTAAATTTAGGTATCAAAAGTTTTTCCGTAAAAGGTACCATATCCGAGAAAAAAAATTAAAACCACTTTTAGCTTGTAAATTTTAGGTAGGTAAAAACACGGCAACTTTTTTCTGGTAAACATTCCCTCCTCGCAAATATTTTTAATAGAGAGGTTATTTTTTACTCTAAATTTAAGTACCAAAAGTATTTCCAAAAAAGATACCTTTTCTGAGAAAAAAAATTAAAACCGCTTTTTGCTTGAAAATGTTTGATGTAAACAACGGCATCATGTATTATTCTTAGGTAGTGAGTTATATTTTAAATGAGTTACACACGAGGTCTACCCACGCGTGTCCCCCTGCGGGCACGGATTTTTTACTTTTATTTTGCTTATATGCACAAGTTATTACACTAAAGCATCTATTTATGCTGTATCTAAAGTTATTAAGAGCGGGTACTTGCGGGCTGTAGTTGATAAACATCCAAAGAGAGCTTTGGTACAGGTATTAGTGTAACTGCAGTGCGGCAGAGAAAAGCCGAGAGAAAAAAATCTAGCAATACGAGAAGCCACTGTTTTACATTACCATAATGAAGTATTTTTTGCAACCATTTATTATACTTTTTAAAGATATTTTTTTTGTTTTCTCTTGGAATACTATTTTTCAGATAACAGTGTATGTACTGATACTAAAAACCAAATATATAATTATTACTCAAATAATGGACAGAAAAACATGTTTCGATTATAATATAATAACAGTAATGTTAAAAGCTTCAAAATTTTGCAGTGTTATGAAAATTTACATCATCAATAAGAAATAGAATGCTAAATAAAATCCCTATAGTATTTGACAAGCACAAAATATTTGACTATTTTAGAGACAAACAATGTTCAAAACTTCCGTTGAACCACATCAGTGGTAAATCAGATTCCGAACGCTCTCTGTGTGATTGTGAATGAGTTTTACTGACACGGACGATTATTCCATGTGTCAGTTTGTATTTTCAAATTGTATATTAATGTTTTCAGTAAAACTTCATAATAAGAAATATTGTGGGAATATAGAAGAAAGATGACTTATAGGTCAACAAATGTTCTATTGAATCTAAAATAGTCGACTATGGTAACATTATGACATAGTTAATTTCTCACCAGTGTTCAGAAATATTTTTTATACTGAATTATTAAAGTAATGTTAGTATAGACAGCCGCATTAAAAAGCGGTCACAATCGAGCAATATATTAATTTTGGCGAACAAAAAAAAAGTTTAATTTTAATCCAAGCCTTAACTTTAATGCATAACATGAATATAGAATTCATTCTTTGTCACCAAAAGTTAAAAAAACAACCAACAAAGAAAACAGAATGTTTCTAATAAAACTACGAGTCTATTTGTATAATATGTAATCATTTGTTTTATTTATATTCCGCTACGGATATAATTAATTACATTTGATTTGATTAGTTAATGTAATCGAGGTTCTGTTTTTGATAATTATATATTGATAATAACTTACATTATAAAATGTAATCATGAAATTTGTCTGTCATACTAATTGACTCGATCGATATACACTTCGTATTTACTAACATAAACTGTCGACACACAAATAAACTATCAAACACAGGCATGTAAATATAATAATACAACATTTGACAAGTATTTAATAAATAAATATAATTGTGATTAACAGAAGTAAATTTGTTTTATAAACTATTACAAATAATATCAACTATTTCAAAGACAGTTTCTGGTTTTTGTATTAAAATACCAGTTCTGAAGAAATGTTGTGAATATGTACCGCTGTTACAATGGTAACTGCTCTTTACAAATATAAACGCGTCAATTGTCAAAGCTACCTGTCCCTTACAGTATACAAGTTCATGAGTAAAGACTTCGAATAGGTTCGTAGTTAGTTGGGCGAATTCTGATTTTATTAACGTGAGCACAGCCGCACTATAATATATAATATTAATAATGGAATACGACATTTAAAATTAAAATTATATTATAATCCTAAAGATCGAAATATATAATAATTATATTATTTTATAGTTAAATAAGTATACGAATAGAAAGTATTCTATTCTTTTAAAATATTTTGAAGTTGCAGTTGTTGATCTTACTTGAGTCCGAGACACATTAAGATTTATATTTATAGTTGTAATAATAATCTGAATATATAATTATATTTTCTATCATTATCTTTTATAATATATTAATAAGTACAGGGCAACAGCTAGCTATAATGTCTGTATCTAAATATTACCTAGTTCTATAAACAGTAATGCTTAACGTCGATCGTGTGACACTAGTAATGTTTGTATTGTATCAACCTTAGTTTGACTCAACGTTACAGTTCATTTGTAGGATAGTTTTATGAAACTAATAATAACTGAGACAAACTAAGCTACTATCCATTGAATATTTCATATAAACGCAAAACTCGGCAAACTTTGACATGTTATTTAAACAAGTTTAATGTCAATAACATGTGTGTGTAATTTTAACTGAAAATTCGTATACAGTTTATACCTAAATAAGAATAACTCATATTTCAATACTTTTGTACTTTATTTTATATATTGTTAGTATTCAATTTAGTATTTTTAGTATTTCAAATAAGTATTTTATACTGTTAATAAGTAATTTCAGTAAGTATAAAACAATAATAATTTCAAGTCTTTTTTTCCATCTGCCCTGTTCCTAATTATTTGTCATCGGTACAAAACGAAATTCCAATAACTTTCATCATCCGTCATTCGAGTGGAGATTTGATTATTTACCAACAACACTCACACTTCTCTCACGCACTGCATCCATATCTTCCTTACTCATTCTCTTCATATATATAACAATATAACACAATAACATACAAAATTAATTTATTCTTTTTTTAGTATTTACATTTATATATGTGTTATTTATTTAGTAAGTATTCTTTGTTATCTTTTCCAACGGATTCTTTTGAAATTTGGTTAATTTGAAAACCCTAATATTTTGAACTCATTACTTAAATAACATTATTTTTAAAAGAATAATATCGCTTTTCAATAAGTAGAAAGAATGTTTTTAAAATCAGATAGTTTTTAAGTGAATAATATAACACAATATTTTAGAGTCTGGTAAAATATAAATGGAAAATGTTGCCGTTTTCGAAAAACTCAACTTTAGTTTTAACTAAGGTGCACTAAGGGATGAATAATTTCTTTATTTGTATACTAGTTAAATACCAAATAGTTCGTTTTTAATAAAAAAAAACAGTTGTGTTCCCATTAATATTAATACCAATAATTTTGTGATTTTTTGACTGGAACACATTGAAACAAAATGATGTAATATATATTTCATGAAAATGATCATTTATGATATAATTATCATAAATTGAAAAATGAGAAAAAATGCGCCAGGATTGTGTTATTTTAAAATAAATTTCACAACAATATTATTTTTAAAAGAGTTGGATATTATGTATTTGTTATTTTATTTCAAAAGTCTCCTTTTTTACAAGAATCTTTGTCTTTATTTCGCTCTGTCTCAAAAGAGAACACATAATGAGCGAGCACACGTTGATAAGAAGCAGCCTTCAGTACGCCGGATACAAGTTTGTTACTGATGAAATGGTAGATAAGTATTTTGTTTTAAACTTATTTGATGATAAATTGATTTATTCGATATAAATGTATGTAGCATAACATATTATCGGGATTTAAGCTTACCTGTTTTTACAGAGATCATTATTTAGCTGAAATGCAATTTATGAGTGTATATTGTATATATCTATGAATATACACAAAGTAAAGAAGTAAATTTTTATTTCCAAAATTGTAAAAGTTTAAAGTAATTAAATATAGCTATTGAAGCAACTGAAATTAAATTTGGTTCTTTTTAAATGGAATAAATAAAATCTACTTTTAATCATGAAACTTGATAACATAAAAATTGTGAATCTCTGATAAAATAATTATATATAGTATTTTATAATGAACTCAGTTGCACAGCAGTACCACAATAATAAACATCTTATCTAAATAAGACAGCCGTAGTAATGGAAAACGGAATGTGTATTTACGAGTACATACACTCACTGGCTTCATCACACACACTGAGCAAGAAGCCTCTGGAATTTGCTTTTATTAGGAATATGTAAAGATGATTTAATAATTTTAAAACTGATCACTGATGTACAACAGAAAATAAAATACTTTTTATAATTACAACATTGAGTTGTTGTTAGTATTATGAAATAATCTATAACCTTATAACTTAACATACCTTACTTATAAACTACAAGCCTTACAAATCAAATTATTCGGTAACAAGATAAAATCGTATCTGCAATCAGAAAAGATGTTCGCTTCATTCAACTGTAAGCATTTTCCATGTTCTACTTTCAATAACAATTTACTAACTAGTTTCAAACTAGGGACACTTGAAAAATATCGTTTTTAAGTTGCAGTCTTTAATGTTAATTTATGATTGTTTTATTATTTATCACTACGTATGTTCATGTTAGTTTTGACATTTCCAGTGACACACAAAATAGAAAGAGAAAGAACCTAACTTTTAAAGCAGTACAATAACTTGCTCTCTGTAATAATAGGACAGAAATATTTCTATTTATTTATTAAAAAGAACCGATACTATAGAAACGTAGAAGGCAACAAATCTGGTAGTCAGGATTTCTTACTACTTCTCTTTTTCATAGTCTCCTACTAGTCTTCATCACTCTCATAATTCTTCATGAAAAAACATTTGCTACTTTCTATATGCTTTTAGATATTCATGAATATTTGTAGCGTTTGGCGCTCCGTCGTTTCTGGCTACCCCGCAAGGGTTATGGCGTGAAGGTAAAAATCCGTGCCCGCAGGGGGACACGCGTGGGTAGACCTCGTGTGTAACTCGTTCAAAATATAACTCACTACCTAAGAATAACACATGATGTCGTTGTTTACATCAAAAATTTTCAAGCAAAAAGCGGTTTTTATTTTTTTTCTCGGAAAAGGTATCTTTTTTGGAAATGCTTTTGGTACTTAAATTTAGAGTAAAAAATAACCTTTCTATTAAAAATATTTGAGAGGAGGGAATGTTTACCAGAAAAAAGTTGCCGTTGTTTTACTTATCCTAAATTTTCAAGCTAAAAGTGGTTTTTTTTTTTTCTCGGAAACGGTACGTTTTACGGAAAAACTTTTAGAACTAAAAATTTAGAGTAAAAAATAACCTTTCTACTAAAAATACTTGTGATGTAAGAATGTTTACCAGAAAAAAGTTATGATTTTTCTTCCAAAAATTTTCGGTTTTTTTACCCCCACCCCTAAGCTATTGAAGTTATGTTTTCGGTGTATTTACATTAGTTATAGGTATTCATCAAAGACATTATATGATATAAACGGAAATGATCTTTTTTTTATAGGGAAAAAGTTATGGTCGAAAAACTGAAATCAGAAAAAGTGAGGCCCTAGCGCTCCCTGTGTCCGGATTTCTCTGGTTAACAAACTTGACCTTCATTTTTGGATGGTTGATTTTTGTGCAAAGTTTGAAAGTGAGCCGAGCGAAACTGCGGCCGCTATCGTGCTGACAAAAGTCGAATCTGGACGCACGCACGCATATATATATATATATATAAACTTTTTGACCAATGGTCATTTCGGACTCAGGGGATCATAAGAAGACCTCCTGTGAATAAATTTTTCAAAAATTCGAAAGTCGGGTACAAATGAATGGGCAGACCGAATTCTTCGAGGTCTACCCAATAAATAAATAAATAAATGAATATTTGTGTCATCAACACAAATTATCAACACATTGATCATCGGCTCTATTGGAATAAATTTAGGTTTATGTGTTGTTCTTATTTTAATTGCAAAACTAGTCATAAGAAATATTACCGGTACTATTTTACGAGTCATTGCGTGCTCAGGAAATTGAGAACTAGTTTTAATGTCTTACGAATCATAAATATTTCATCGTAAACCTTTTATTGAGCGAAGCGAGTGGAACGAGTGGAATGCTCTATGCGAGACTTTTAGCATCCCATGTCCGTGGTTGGCTTGACAACGGCTTTACCAAGCTTCATGAAATTTTGCACCTTTTATAGCATGGTTATTGCAATGTTTTATAAAAAAAAAGTGAAAAAAAACTCATGTCGTTGAGGAATAATCACCAAAAAATGACTGTCCCATGGACTTCAATGTAAAAAAAATCGCATTGTGAAATTCATTAATTTATATTTTTTGCCTTTCGGTTTCAGCTTTGAACGCTAAATTAAAGATAGGTTACTCGCTTCGCTTAATTCGCCGATTTCAACCGAGATTTTCGGAGCGCAGCGAGTCAAAATCGAGGTCCTGTTCGCGCCCCTAGTATTATTACTTATGGGGAGAATTTTTTATTGTACAGATTAAAAGGAAATGTGGTTTCTAAATATTCTGTAATAAATAAAATTCTTTATTTTTTTGAAGTCAGGTAAGGTAAGGTAAGACCTAATAAAGTAGATACCTACTTGTTAAAACAAAATTATTTATAGATATGACGATTCTATTAAAGTGTGTTGTGATGTGTATTTTGATTTTGATACTTTAAAATGACGTGTTCCTAGTTTAGAAAATCTTTAGTTAATAAATAATTATTATTATTAATATTTAAGAACAAAACGAGATTCACTCAACGCTTTAACTAATCATATTTAAAAGGTAAACTTGAATAAAATATTACTTCAAACTAATGTTTCCTTTCCAGAGCTTCAAGTTTCAACATAAATGTATTTCTCTGCAGATCATACTTGTAAATGTAATTTGTTAACTCAATATCTCTCTTCTTGTGAGTGATCTCGTGCTGTCTGAATGTTATAATTAACTCAATACAAATGCTATTGTTAATTCTTACACGTAAGCTGACCTTTCCATATATTATTTATTTCCTTTTAATTTTTTTTAATATTACTTATGTAATCTTGATCAAGTTGTACAAGCATTTAGTAAATATTTTATTTAGGATTGTTTTATATTAAATGAAGTTATTTGCAACCTACTTTCATAATAATAATTATTCGATATTATGAAATATTATTATTGTTATTATTAGTACATATTATTATTATTAAATTTCCTTAGAAGCAATAAAGAAGTATTAATTACCCGCCTCAAAGTGATTATGAAATCATAAAACATTGAGTGACTAGTTTTTAATGTTTTCTGTCTTTAATAAAAATATTAAATTTATTTGGGATTATTTATTTATTATGTCCTGTTCTATTTCATAAAATAATTCTCTCACATGACTGATTTCCTCATTTATAATAATTTATCCAAAGGATTGGTAGACATAATCCATCTGATAGTGCAATGCAATCGTGTGGGATGTCCGGAATCCTGATAGCGATGTCAAACCGCAGTAGTTGAGATTAAATGAGAAAATACAATATTCAACTTCATAGCTAAAAGTTAGTTTATTTCAGAGCCTTATTTAAATATGGATATATTCATTATACTAGATTGGGAGGAAGAGTAAAGCGGTTGATACAACTCTTAATTTACACAAAAGTCCTAGAAGTTACAAATGGCTGCTGTTAGTCTATTCTAATAGTATCGCATAAATTAAATCTATAGGTAACCCGCAAGCTCTTTTGCCCTCCACTAAAATAAAAAATAATAAAATATAAAAAAGATTTCCGTTTCTTTATTATGTAGTAAAGTTTCAATAGTATCGTTAAGATTAATAACATGTGAATTGACATGAGATATGTCTACGAGGCTTCAAATAATTAATTCTCCTTTGATTATTATTTAAGGAATTAATTATAATTGTATATGTTAGAAAAAACTGTTAATATTTTGAAATTTATTTTTATCGAATGGACGTAAAAGAAGATAAAATGAAGTTTAAAGTGAACACGTGCATGTTTTCAGAGAATTGTAAACTTGTATCTGTCTAGCAACTTTACACTCCCAGCAGAACTTGTATTTGCACTTCACATTGTGTGACACAATATGGTTAAAATAAGAAAATATTGACAGAAATACATTTTTTATTCACTAAACTATTTTTATTTACTAAGTATTCTTTTTGTTATCCGAACTTGTAAAAGTTTAATGACTTTGTCTTTAAACAACTTGAGAATAGTCTTATGAGTACAAAAGTTGTCCAATTAAAAAACATTGAATGTCCCTTTAATTTCATTCAATTTATCACTCAGCAACGTTGTGTTTCAATCACGTTATTTTTAATATATTCACTAATACAAATAAAATCATCAGACAGATTATATGCAACGAATGAAACTTCCCTTCTCAAACCAAGTCAATAAATTACTCTTTTTATATTTCGTGATATTAATTATCAATTTCATTAAAACATTAGTAAATACAAGTTAATCTGTTAAATTTTTTGTAACTTCGTAATATCAAACCATCTTCCCATTAATCAAGTTAATATACACCAAGGCAAGACAAATTGAAGAATTAATTAATCACTTTATACGACTGGCGAGTCCAGTATAATCCAGGCTGTTAAGGTTCTCAAATTTCACCGCAGGTAACGATTTTTAAAGGTATGCAATATGAAGTAATACGTGTGTATGAGTTACGTAATAAATATAAATTATAATGTCGGAAATGACAAGTATAAAACAAAATGATGTTGTTAGCCTGATAAAATATACTGATTGAGACAAGATTTCATTGAACTGCATATTAAAGAAACTCAATCCAATCAAATATGTGTTTAATAAACGAAAACGCAATGCTCTTTTTATGTTAAATTGTCTGCGAGTTTTTTTATATAGACTTATATTTAAATAATTATTTATTTTCAATCAAAGTAGCGTCCAAATAATCGTTGTGCTAAATAAGTTTAAAAACAATTAACATTTAATGAACGTAGTTTATTGTTAAGTATAAGTCTCGTGTTTCTCTGTTATTTGGCAAATTAATTCTACAACTTCATCGAACACGCAAGTGAAAGATGTTTGTTCTGCCCGAGATTGTTACTTAACAACTTGTTAATTTGGACTGAATTTCTTCAACTTCGAGAGTTCTTAATTGACTTCTGTAATTGTATTATAACTTTTAAAAACTATTTAAGAGATTATTTGAAAAACTGCGTTTTCACTTTTGCGGCCTGGTTGATAAATTATAATCTACTTTTAAACTAGTTATTGTAATATGAATAATATTTGAGTATAAGTGATTTGTAATGATATGATATACATACATAATGATATTACTCTAATGAGACATGTATCTCTGGCAGTCAATTTAAACGCATCGGAAGCATCATTTGTGTTGCACGTCCTATGTCTTAACTTTTTTTACATGTTTTTAGTGAAAGAGCAAGTGTGAATAGACTATTTTCTTAAATATTATACTAAACTAATATCGGATTTATCTACAACATCACGTTCCTTTAATGTTACCATTTCTTATATATACTTATATGGTAATTTTTCTCTATATCAAAGTTCTACAGCGACAGTTTAGTCAATAAGTACGTAAGTTAGTTACAACTTCATTAGAACAGTTTTACTTTTTATAACATCTCAAGAACTTTTTATATTCTTATATATGAGATATACATATAAATATTATTAAAAAAAATTAAAACTTAGATAAAAGTACTATTTAAACTTATAATTGTATATGTATTTAACTATTTAATTATTGGTCACATAAGACTATTATAATAAACAATTATGCAATAGCGATCTCTGAAAGTTTGTAGATTTTTTATCAATATATAAACAATAAACTTTTCACTCTAAACACAACAGAAGACCGACAAAGAACGCGCTAACAATTTGAATTTATTCGTATCTTTCCATTAATACCAACAATAAACAACCTTTTGTTTTCAGACTTTGATAAAAATACCGGATAGCATCATTGAGTACTTCTTCTCTGTCTTTCGCCGCGCTTTGAACGAGGGTATTAATTTCGAACTAATACAATAGACTCGTTTTAAAACAAATAAAAGTCGCATTCGCGGTGTTGAGAATATATTTCATTATTATTTTCGTTTATTACGACATTTGAGTTTTATGACATTCATTAAATAATAAAGGGCATATACAAAATTTATTGTCTTTTATAAAGTTATTTTAATAATTGATTATTGCTTTCATTTCTCTGTTCTGGTTCTGAATAACAAATTATTTGTTTTTAGTAAACATTAATAAGTGTTATCGACCTCATAAAGTAGATAAACTTATCCTTCTCCTTCACAAATTAAAATATCGTCTTAGTATTGTTATGTATTATCACCTAAGCTTTGAGTAAGTGCTCTGTGATAGACATTGATGGGGAAATACTTCACACAGCGCTGGTAAAGAGCAAAGTGAGTTCCATAACTGTTTTCCATTTTTGTCATTTTACATTTCTCTTTGTGTAGTTGTTTAGCGGTACATTGAAAATTCTATGAATGTAGACGAAATATAGTCTTGTCGTAAAGTTCTAATAATAAACACAGATATTAAAATATAACATATTTTATCAACGTAACATATTGGTAATAGCATTTGCTGTATTGTTTAATACAGTACCTAATATTTTAAATATTTTTTTTATTTCTGTGATCATCTCCAAAGGTTTCAATTGTTAATATTTTCATTTTGCTATGTTTTTTACATTGAGAGAAGATATGACCATTAAAATAGGCCTATAACTGTTATGTACGTTATGTCTTTATTGCTCATTTAAGTATGATTCTCCAGAGCATTTCTTCAAATCCTGCCGACTGCTACTATAAGTTATCGCGCCCCTGACAATTATTTAATTATTATTGTCATTAACTAATGATGACTGTCACATACACTGTAGCTTAATATTTAATATAACATATTAATATTAAAATGGGTTCAACGGTCAAAGGTTCGGTTTAAGCTTGTGTTTATTCAAAGTTTAAACTCATTAATAAACAGTCGACGTCGTGGTACCGCAGGGAAGTTCGAAATGAAATGATAGATAAATATTTAGTTTAAAATTGATTTAAATAATTTTCTGTGAATGAGGAGGAAAATTTGTATAGCTACAACCTAGTTTTACAATCATCTAATAAAGTGCAATTTATAACCTTACCTTTATCGGTGTAATAACAAAAGTCTTTATTGCTTATATTGAAAAAATATATTGCGCACTTATATATTGCAAACCACACGGTAAATTCATTTGAGTTAAGGTTTTATGGCTATAGAAGGTAAATGAAAATAATATCTTTATTAATATAAAAGTTGGCGGAAACAATATTTTAATTTTATACAAGGGTCCATATTCGTGTTACGGAGTGTGTCCAAACAGAAGACAGGAAGCAATAAACTGGACCTCACGTTCGAGCGTGTCTTCACAGTGATACGTTTCTATCGCCCTTATCCAATATACTCGTAGATTACCTTTACTACAAACTAAAAAATAAAAGGTCTTTATCATAGATTTATGACACAATACTATGTTTTACCTTATTTTATTTTTACTAAATTAAGTGTACAGAGTGACACAGTGTCCATAAAATATTTTATGTCAACATTTGAATAACATGGACTATGTTTTTTGTTTTATATTTTATTATTCTTTTTCAATATTTTTTTCCGTATTTAAACAATGTAATTAAATCTAATAATCGCATTTTTAACAAACTTAAACAAAAATAATTTTAAAGCTTCTAGTTTATTTTCGTGGCAAATAAATAATATATCTACTCTGTATGTATCAACTACCATTTCAGGCACATTCATATGAGAAAATTTAGATTTATCATTCGTAAAATTTGCTTTAATACATTTCGTGCCGGTTGAGACATTTACAACACCGTGCGATATTCCTGAAGTAGTCACTGGTATTATGACTAAATAGAATGACTTAAAAATAAATAAAACAAGGTGACAATGGTATCATATACATACCTTGACATTACTCCGTGCCTAATAAACCTTAACTACGCCATATGTTATAAATAAAATATCTTACGTTTATTAAAATTTATAAATAATATTGAATAAAAAATTCATCACGATGTCCTCGTGCTGCAGAGTTCAGTTTAAGTGTAAATAAATTATGCTATTGAACTATATGTCTCCTCTATAAATAAAATGGAAATAAACAGGTTAGTCACAATTAGTCTTCCTTGTTATGTTAAAAGTTTTATTTTTAATATACTCGTACTATAATACACTTAATAAAGTAACAAACAGGTTGTTACTAGAAGTAACCGAAGTTCTTTCTTTACACACTTAATAATATGGAATAAATTTCAGTTTACACAAGATTAACTGATTTATGAACTTTTATTTGTTGTTATAAAGGGAAATAATTATTTGCCTTTATTGGAAAAGAATTTTGATGAATAATAAAAAGATGACATAAATATTTTGATTTTAATCCTATTATATTAACAATCCTTAAATTACACACATTTAATATTAAAGTAAACACCTGATAAACCTAATTAGCAGTTCTTAATAATAAAAAACATAACTTATAAATATTTCTACTCAGTGTTTACTTTGATTTATTATTATTTATTTAGAAGTTAATACTAAAAGAACTAAAGCATCTATTTATCGTATCTGTACGTAAAGTTAATAAGAGCGGGTACTCGTAGGCTGCGAATGCGAAAGGCTTTGATACATGTATTTGTGCAACTGCGGTGCGGAAGAGAAAAACCGAAAGAAAAAATCTAGCAATCCGGGAAGCCACTGTTTTTTATTACTTTAATGAAGTTTTTGTTTGTTACCTTTTGCAAATAGCATTATACAAAAAGTTGTCCTTTTATGTTGGAATACTGTTCAAGGACAATAACCGGCTCTTACTGCACATTAAAATAATGAGTAAATACTTTTAAGTTTTATAACATATTATAAAAAAATGTTTAAATACACAAAGCACACAAAACAAAACACTATAGGACTGATGAAAATATAATTCTATAAAAGACTTAATTTATTTGTTTAAAAAAATTATGAACTTAACTACTGTTAATCTTTACAAAAGAGCTTATGAAAGGTAAATAGATATATTATATTGAAATAAATAAAAGTTAACAATGTGTTTATTTTTTTTTCTACTTTTTTTAAATCATATTCCTTGTAACAAACATTACACCAATTGAAAGGTATGTAAATTGAATTTTGTCACAGAACTTGACAGACAGTTGCAGTACAGAATAACAGAGTTGTTGGTTACATCACGGAGATGGCTTCGTCCCAAATCCATTCTGCACTACTTCCCATCCGATCACAATGGAACGACTCACTTGTATTGTAATTGGTTTCAATTACCACTGAACCATTCCTACCAGTGATTTAATATGACCCCATGTGGACCTCAACAATATGAATAATAGTGTATTCATGAATGTGTGTGAATATTATCATATAATTCTTGTTCGTGGCTAGGAAACTAGTTCATATTATTAATAGATAAAAAATAAGATACAATAAATTAATCAACTGAGTGAACGTCAATGAAATTTATAATGTAAATGATGCTATCAAACCATTTGCAATTTTTTTGTACGATCTGAAAAGTGTAGGTGTAATTTGACTGAATTACGTAAAATGTTTTTTGATGAATAGAACTAGTGTAAGGTATATTTATTTTATCAAATCGCTTATTGAGAACTGAATATAAAAGTAGCATCTGATAAGTTTTAATTTTTAAGTGATCACCGCCGCCTACGAACTCTTGTATTTTATTACAATATTTGTTAATATTTTATCTACAATGATATCTCATATTTTTGAAAAAATAATCTCATTGACGTTTTATTTTATAAAATTACTTTTAGTAACAGAATATATACAAGCATTTTTAACATTTATTCTCTGTTATAAACATATTTTGTAGATCAGTAACGAGATGAAAGGGTTTGTGATGAAATATTTATGATTCTGTAAGACGTTGAACCGCCTCTTCCCTTGTGTGCAGTCAAAGAGACTTTTATGAAGTATAACCATGTATTAGAATCAAATACATGTTTACTTAAGGAGGTACATTCTTAATAATATTTTTAAAGTAATGTTTAATAGGATCACTTTTATAAGTATAATTAATTGTTGCTTGTTGTATAAATTGTTGCTTTTAAGAATTTCTAAAGTGTGTAAACAAAAAAAAATCAGGTATTAGCATATAAAGCTATTTCAAGCCAAGCATTAAAATTTATTCGATTTCAGGATTCAATTTCAATCGATAATTGGACAAATATTTACATAACTGTGGATCTGATATTCAAATAAATCAAATTTCCGTGTATCCTTTCCTATTATGAGCTGGAGATAATTAATTAGCATACGCGATAGTTAATTAAGCGTAGTAGAAATGTTTCATTAAAATTATTATATAATTAAATACAATTGATTTACTTTGTCCACTGAAACTCTGCAGCGCTACGTTTTAAATATAATTCAATATTCTCATAGAACTATTTACACTACTAATAAATTTTAAATAAAATAAAAAAACACAGAGTAGCTTATGTTAGAATAAGGCTAAAGGTAGAATAATTATTGACAAACGATGGTGAATGTGAAGTTAATTAGTTGTAATATGTTTAAAAGAACTGCATGTCATCCATGCCTCAAAAAAACGCACTTTAAATAATCTAGACCTTCTTTATAATATTAAAATATGCATGAATTTCTCTTTTACTTTTAATAATATTATATATTATTCTGTTCATCCGTACCATGTGATGTGAACACGTGACTATGTACTTGTAGGATCATTGTAGTTGTATACTTTACTTTATCGCATGTATTTATATTTGTATGATCAGCAATTTGTAGCCAAGTATTCCGTTAATAAGTGGCGTTTTTGGACACAAGATAACTAATCATAAGTGAATCTTAGTGATCATCAAATATGTATGAACTGTATATTTATTAAATGTATATACATTATCAAATATACATGCACATTAAGGGGGTGCTATATATAAGCTCAAAGCCAAGGGTTGAACGTTAAATGTAAGACAACTGTTTTATAATAAATGTGGAGTATTTCATTTGTTACGTCATCATCATCATCATTATCACCTTCTTGCCCATATTCCTATTTTTGGGATATCCATAATCCTCTGTTACTCGTCATCTCTGTACACTAACTTTTTCTCCAAATCGTTTTCACGCAATCCATCCACCCTTTCTTCGGCCGTCCTCTACCAGTGTATCCCTCCACTTCCATTTTATTTATTACACTAATATATAAAATTTGATTAAGATTCTTAATATAAATTTCACAACAAAGATAAAGCGCTCACTCAGTCACGAAACCAAGCCTATTTATTAAGAAAGTACTAAGTACAAACAGTATTGTTTTTTGTCATTGGATTCATTAAACCAATTTATAATGACTGGTTGTTAAAGAGAAATTATTTTTTTAAAAATTCTTAAAATATTTTACTTAGACAATGAAATTTAAAATTTAATATAATTTAATTGAATTTTATTTTTAAGAAATAAGTATTAACAATGTAAATAAAGTAATGTAGTGCTGACTCAGCGCGTAATGACAATGTAGTGACCTCACGGAGCAGAAGAACAATTAGGAGAACAATTAGGAGAACAACTACAAGAACTTTAAAACATTGTATTAATTTTAAATTGAAAGCAGACCGATGTTCCTCTGTATGAAATGATTGATTCAAGACAGAATACAATAATTAAGTAAACATAGATATTTATCAATAACAATGAAAGAATGAGTTATTTGCTATATTAAACTGTATTTATTGGGTTCAAACCTAATTTAGGTACAGGTAGATAATCATATAAGCTTACTAATAATATAATGTTATCATTAACACCAACTGTGATCAGTTGATATACAATAGATGGTTTTACCAGCCTTCTTCCTTATTCACTATTAACAGAAGGAGTTATAATGTATATATCATTAATAGCTACATTTATAAAAAAGGCTACGATGATGCTGACGCGTTCTTGTTGTACAAAATTCCTTTAAAATTGAGATACAATCCTTAACATAGAATGTTATTTAAATATAACCGTAACTACACAACATGTACACATTTCAACACACGATCTACATTTATCAATTATAATCTTTATTATATAACTTGTCTAACAATAGCTTTTTAGATTTCATTTGAAATGTAGAAAAAACATTTTACATTTAATTTACGAACAAAGGATTTAGTTTTTTAATTAAATACCATTTTCTCTCTTGTACGTACGAATGAAGCTGTAATTAAATATTATACAATGTAGAATTCTAAAATTCCGTTATTTAAATATAATAACAATTAGTGCACTTTGTTTTAGCGTGCTTATTGAAATGAACAAATCAAGAGATTTTATTAGAAAAAAATATTGTTTGTATCGAATTTATTTAATATAATAATTGTAAATTGCTTTCCGATATTCATAAAAGTATAATAACATCGTTGGTTATTCAGTTGACATTAATTATTAAAGCATCATTTGCACAACTCTCGTAATGGCTATAGTGAATTAATATTATTATTTATCTGTTTAGAGTGTCTTTACAACGCAAAGAATATAAATATATAATAATGAAGGAGATGGTTTGTAATCCAAAGTGCCGGCGGCGCTTCTACGACATAACAAAGATACAAGGGATGGAGTATGAACAGATATTACAAATATCGGAGGAACCAAATTATAAATCATCATCATCAATAACTCTAATATCTTTCACTGAAAATGACGTAATTACAAATTATTTTAAAAAAAACATGGCGCCCTATGTAATTAATAGTTTAAAATAAATACATACATATAATATAATACATCGAACTAAAAACTAATTTAGAATTAAAAGGACAAAAATGTAATATTCTTCCTCAAAAAATACTCTTAAAAAATAAATTTATGCTCTGTCTTTAATAGATATAAATATTTTTTACAACCAGGTAGTACGGATGGTATTGCAGGCGATGACGTTATATGTGGTGATGAAATGCGGCGGCAACAGATCAAACAGCTCCTCGGAAAACTCACCGTTATAAATGCAATACAGGACGCACAAAAAGGCCACGTCTCTACGCAATGCCAAAGAGTCCAGCTGTTTGCAAAGCACCGGGTCCTCAATAATCCGAATAGCTCTCCGTTGTACGCGATCTCAAGGTAATAGCAGATGTTGGGGTGATCTGGATCAGAGATGAGAACAGTACCCCATGTGTGGCCGTACTTGTGATATGCACTTGAATATCCAAGTTGTGTCTTCGGATTTCCAAGCTTTTATACCAATTAACAAACAGAATTACAGGAAAGTGACAATATTACAATTGATATATAGAATAAGTGAAGGTTGAATAACTTTTACAGTAATAGACTCATTTTACACATTGTATTCTATTACGTAATAGTGTGACAATATACAGTCGACTAAAATCATTGCTTAGTAAATAATATGTCGGGTTTATACTATTAACGCAAGCTGTATAGTAAAAATAATTATATATGTACCCATCTACGGTCCACTGTCCACCGTCGTATACAATTTATATAATTAATAAAAATATCTTATATTCATTAATAAGTAAAGATCTAAGTATGAACCTAACCTAATAATGCTTTAACGATATTTCTGGCTTTGATAAGATAAGAATGAGATTAAACATATATTTGAATAACATGAAGGAAATCAAAAACCTAATCCGTACTATATCCTATGAACTTTTTTTTTTTTTTTTTGAACTCTTGCAACATCCGAGGATTTACAAAAGCGTTGCCGGCCTTGGAGAAAGGAATATATGCCTTTTTTGAAGGTACCCATGTCGTATCGATCTGGAAATACCGCCGAAGGAAGTTCGTTCCACATTTGAGTGGTACGTGGGAAGAAAGTCCTTGAAAACCGCACAGTTGAAGATCGCCACGCATCCAGGTGGTAAGGATAGTAAAGGAGGCGATGGCGAGCTGTGCGGTGGTGAAATTCGGCGGTAGGCATCAGATCGAATAGTTCTTCGGAACACTCCCCGTTGTAAATGCGGTAGAAGACGCACAAAGAAGCCACGTCTCTACGCAATGCCAAAGAGTCCAGCCGTTCGCAGAGCACCGGGTCCCCGACAATCCGAACAGCTCTCCGTTGTATGCGGTCAAATGGTAGAAGCTGATATTGGGGTGATCCGGACCAGAGATGAGAACAGTACTCCATGTGTGGCCGGACCTGCGCCTTATAGAGCGCAAGTCTTTGGCCAGGTTTGAAGTACTGCCTCGCTCTATTGATCACTCCCAATTTCGTCGAGGCCAACTTGGCCTTGCTCTCCAGATGACCACGAAACTGACAGTCGCTCGAAATGTCGAGACCCAGTATTCTGATACTTGGCGAGGCAATAAGAGGATTGCTCTCGGAGAGCGGTGATACGACAAATGGGGTTTTTTTAGTGGTAAACGCGCAAACCTGTGACTTTAGGGGATTGAACTGAACGTGGTTCAGTTCACCCCACTCAGAGACCATCCCCAGGGAGGTCTCTATAGAAGACACAAGTTTCTTTCGGCACTCATCGACGTTTTCCCGAGAGAGACCTGCACGACCGGAATATACCGCATCCCCAGTGCTGTCATCCGCATAACAATGTATGTTGGAAATATCCAACATATCATTGATGTGCAGGAGGAACAGAGTTGGGGATAGCACGCAGCCTTGGGGTACACCAACGTTCACGGGCTTGGGGTCCGAGCAAAAACCATCGAGAACGACCTGTACGCTCCGCCCAGTGAGGAAGCTGGTTATCCACTTGCATAAACTCTCGGGAAGCCCATAGGAAGGTAGCTTCGAAAGAAGAAATTAACCTAAAAATGTAAGAATATCAGTTTGAATATACGTAAAGTTATGAATATACGTTAAAAATATATGAGTATTGAAATATTTAAACAATATTATTTATTACTAAAAATGACTGGCAATATTAAAATTTTAACAAATACATAACATATCACATGCTCCTAAGTAGATCACCTAGAATAAACTTTTATGTTACTCGTATATAAGTGCAATTTTATCGAAATTTTAATTTAAAACTTGCATTGATCATTTACAATATGTAAGGTAAGCAAATACGGAAGTTTATTAAGCGTAGTAGAATTGTTCCATGAAAAGTATGGTCGTGTTGACCATTCCTTAATTGAAAGTAAACATTTGAGTTTGCTTCGTCCACTGAACCTCTCGAGCGCATCGCTAAGTTATGTAATCGTAAATACATAGATACCTTTTAATAAAAATCTGTTTAATAATATTTTGTAATAATATACGAGATTGCATACATAGTTGAATTCCTTTAGTCGTCACGTTCTCCCGAGAATTATAATTATGTAGAAGCTTGAATGCATGCAGGTGAAGTTTGAGATTTCACTTTAGTTTGCAATAAAGTTATTTATAGTAGAAGTATAAGAACAATTATGAACTTTACTCTTTCTATTAACGATTTATTTTCTGATTATTTAGTTACATAAATATAAAATAATTAAACGAATTCTATTTTAAAGCTGAAAATTTTTATTTTTGTGCACTTGTGGCAAAAAAAATGTATTTAGAAATAGAAATATTAATTCATCAACTAATAGCGATATTCTAGTTGGCAGTCCGAAGTTTTGCGTAATGGAGGTATTCGCAAATATAGGTAAGTAATATGATATGATGATAATTATTCAACTATTCCCAGTTAGAAAAACTTTATCTACAGAAATATGTTTTGTTGAATTCGGTTGTCTTTTTTAATAAATAAAAGCTATTAATCTCGTTTTCTATTTGCTCTTTTCATACACTCGACTATTCTATGGATAGAGTATGTTTAAAATATTTCACACAATGCATATTTTAGAATTTAGTCGCATTGACAAACCATTTTAATTAGACCTATCACGATTAAATGAAACTTGATATTAATTAAACCTGAACGTGTGAACAATTTAAAATAAAATAGTAGTTGTTAATCACCATTGTGATAATACACATATTAGTATAAATAATAAATATATAAGATTATCAACGCTATAGTTCATTTGTGTTTTCATGAAAATTATAAAACCGGAGCCAAACTAGCCCACCGCTTATAAAATTTTATGTTTATACAATTAGAACAGAAAAGTTCCTATGCCAAGTCAATACTCGATCACCAAAAACTACGAGAACCTATATCTACTGTTAAGCCTCTAAAATATTCGCCAAATATGTGTGAACTGTCAAAAGGAAATAAACACTGATTTGGTTTTACTTTTAAATATTTGTTAAGTTGCTCCTGGTTTTTGTCCTTACTTTGTCCTACTTTTCTCTTTCTTCTGGTGACATCATTTAATATTTTTATTAATTATACTTTCTTACCGTCTACTTGAAGTACTCCAGCGTCCTCAAAATCGTTTAAAATACATTAATTTAAAAGCATCGGGTTTTTGTTTATTCAAAGTAAACTCATTCATAAACAGTCCACGTCGTAGTACCGCAAAGATTTTCGAAATGAAATGGTAGATAAATATTTAGTTTAAAACTTATTTGAACAATTTCCTTTGAATTAGATTGACTTGTTGAAAATTTTGTAGCTTATATTTAGTTTTTTTTTAAATAAAAGCTGATTTTAGAGGTATCTATTGAAATGCTATTTATAAGCCTACCTTTTATTTGTCTAATGTTACGTAGAAATTTCATTTATAGTAATTTAAATACTTAGTCACATATTCAAATTTTTCATGATGTTTGTCGATCGCTTTGTCTGAAGACTTTAGGTTGATTAATTATCAGTTGTTAGATAATTCAAAAGACAAATAGTCTGTGACGTTTCGTATTATTTTAGAAGTTAAAGGAACCCCTTTGAATTGAATAGCATTTGATTCGAAGTTGAGTTCAAAGTATAAAATTTTGCGTAATATATATGTCTATATATACTTTTTTATTATTTAGATTCAGTGTTTTTCTTATTTCATAAATTATAAATATTAATAGCACCCTGCTTAATGTTATTTAAATGTAGCTGTCATTTGTTTCAGATGTTTAGATGCTGCCTACGTTGTTATATCGATATATTATGTTAAATTGTTATTAATTAATAAGGTTTATTTATTTTAAATACATTCACTCCTTTGGTTTAATATTACTTAATAAATTATTTTCATTTGTGATTATTTCCAATTTACCCACATATAGTTTGACATTCTTCGTGTGTGTCAACACTATTCGCTTATTTGCATATTTTGAATTCGATGTCGATGTCGATGTGCGATACGATGATACAATATTTATTAGAGCTAAAAGGTATGTGATAGCAATTTATTTAACACTAATTTTATATTAGAAACAATATCAAATGTTCTCATTTGTATCCTCCACGATCACAAACGTTGTCGTTACGCTGACTGGCTTCATTAAATCTGTAACACGAGGCTCGGCGGCTCTACTGAGACAAGTAACTAATGGCTACTTCCAAACTCGGCGCTGACGTGCTGACACTTCAAATACACTCTTAAGTGGCACCGAACAGTCGACGTAACAAAAGAACTACGAACTACCTTATTACTAACATCGGGGTGAGAAATGTTTGTGAAGGTAACATATATAACCAATTACAATGTTCCTTTACATTAAGATCCTGATTAGTAGGCTTTCACAAAATGTAATAAATTATTATAATTTCCGGACTCATTATATCGTTTAATATTGCTTAACTGTCTCTAAATAAAAACGATCATTTTTGTTTAGAAACCGACGAGATATGAATATATATATATAAATTTATCATACAAAAAATCGTATTATGATTATTTCTTCACTTTTTTATATGCTTGAATAATAAAACTTTTATTTTTTATAATATTATTTTTAGGATATATTAAAATTGTAGCCTTTTTGTGTTATGGATGCCAATATTTTTTGTAAAAAATCGAAAATGTTTCGAAAGCAGCACTTTATATTAAGATAGCATTACAATACCTTAGTATTTATTAATAACACCAAATACTTAAATTGTGACCAGTTTAATATTTGAATGTTGTATTTTCCTTGTAATCTCAACTGCTGTGGTTCGCTATCAGTACTCAGGACAACACGCATTATTGCATTGCAGTTTCATCTGGATTATATTTACAATTCATTTGGAGAAACTATTATAAATGAAGAAAATCAGTCATATGAGAGGATCCCTTTATTATAATACATTAAATAATATTGTCACACGTCACTCTGAGGTTGATTGAGCTTCTCGAATTCAATACAGCTTGTACCAACAATGTCAACGAATCATAAATACCGTTTGACATAATATTAAATGTCAATCACTAGTACAGTTTGTTCCTCTGATTGATCCTTACAAATAAATGGATGATGAAGAGAGTTTTCAACAAAAAGTTTATTTTTCATAGTTTTTTTTATTATAACTATAACTATTATAGTTCAGTAACACGCAGTTATAATTATTATAAGTTACACAGTTACATATCTAATCCATGTGAATATAGCTCTTAAAAGTTTTTGTATATATCAGAAACGATTGCAAACCAATTTCACGCGATACAAATAGAATAAAAAGCTTGCAATAAAATATATATAATAATTACCTATTAACTTACAGTATATGTTTTACAAAGTGACACATAAACGCGAATATTACCCTGAAATAAGTTGTAATATAAAAAAGAACTCCGGGTGAAGGGTTCCTTTGATCTGACATGAAAAATATATTAATGATGTTTCATATTACAACAGTAGCGTTAAAAACATCAGTGCTTTTGCAGAAAACTACTTGTACTTTCTGACGTAGAACCATATTAATAAAGGAATGTTGTAGTTCTGATATAAGAACTACAAGATTCCATGGAAAACTTGGAAAACCTTAAGGAAAAAGATAAAAACATTTTAAATATTTTAATAAGTACTGTATTTAACTGATAATAAAGCTATTTATAAGGCTTTCAAACCTGAATATAACAAAGCGAGAAGATATTATACTCAATTGTATGTTGAACTGACACGGAACATGCTCCATAGCATTACTACTGATAACAATTACAATAATGATAATATACTTGATATTGATATAAATATGGTTTATTACTTCCCGGAACTATTATTAGCGGGACATCCTGAATTGTTTGTCGATATTTAAGCAATTACTTATAACTTATTAAATGTATTACTACTATATTTTAAATAACACAACGTCTTTCTTCCTATAACTATATTTTATATTGTGCAATATTCCAAGATTGTTCTGTTAATGTCAGTCTATAGAGATGTCATTAAATATTCTCGAAACTTTATTTGATACATTTTTAAAAACTTAAGTGAAAAAAATTCAAATATACATTATAAAAATGTACTTGTGAAATATTCATTTACACCAACTCTTCAATACCTTTCCGATTATAATCTGTCTCTAAGCCAGAGAATTATTAACATTTATGTATACATGTACGTACGTATACTGGGAATCAGAAAATGGATTAACGTTTGAGAAACATAAATATTTTATCGAAAATCCTCTCACACGACCACGCAATTGAAAAAACTTTATTATACATCTCAAAATCAACCAACTCTATTAACTTACAAGTCCCAAATGTAAAAATAATAATAATAATGTTATGTGGTTGACGTAAAGCTTTCTTAAAAGTGGTATAACCTAGAAGTCATTGCACTGTAGGGCTAATTCTTTCATCCCATTCCTTAAAGGAAGCAACACATTTATAATTTTCTTTGCTAGCAGATTTTCAATGTCTCACTAACTAAATACATATTGTCTCTTTATATTTTGTAAAACAGAGACAACACTCGGCTAAACCAAATTACAGCATCTATTCTCAATACTTTATGTATCAAATCGAATCAAAACACCGTATTCGGATAACGTAGATTTTTAGGTACACATATTAGAAATAAAATAAAAATAAAATTGTCTTGTAAAAAAAATATTTTTTATATCATCCGAATTGGAACCACTCAGCATAATATGTTGAGAATAGAATATTCTCGACACTGGTATTCTGTGGCTGCCATTTATTGTGCAATCTAAAAATATATGTAAAACTCATAATGAACGGTCAGGAACTTTCTGGATTAATATAAACCGATCCTCGTGTAGAGTGATGGAATTCAAATAGACATTTTCTACTTGAATTCAATCACATGCAGCCTTTCATTGCCCGTAGAAGGTAATCTAATAGAAAACGCTATTGCAGTGAAACAAATAAAAAAATTGCTGAACGTTTGCCTCGGAATTGCACTCTTAAGAGAAACATTGTGAAATAGAACTAACAACTTAAAATAAAACGTATTTATAATATTATTTTTTTTTGCTTATAAACATATATTCATATGTTAATTGTAGTTACATTAAATAATATACGAGTATATAACGTCTTATTAAAATATATAATTAATAACATGATCGATTATTTTATATTGTCTCGTGTTGCACTGTTCTTATATTTGACTAATCTCCTATAGTGTACTTGAGGCAATGACATGTATATAATATTATAATAATAAATTTAAATAAATTATTAAATCTAAACTACACCTACATTTTGTAATAAGAAATTATATTTATCTTTTAACCTTCTGCGACTGACGTGGTAGTCCAATAGACACCGTGAAATAGAAAAATATACTTATTTCCGATAATTTCCAAATTTGAGTCCGGCCGCTATTAGTACCTTACCATAACGTGGCCACGCATCGGCCAATGTGTGGCAGATGATCAAAATGAGCACACGTGTGCGTAAACGGCGGAAGGTGTCCACGAGACTACCACATCAGCGTTAAGGTAAGTGTCTACTACACTACCACCACAGTAAAATGGTTATATTTTCACAGTGTCTCCTGAACAACCACGTCAGTATTATTTCACTTTATTTCAGAATTTAATCTTAATTAAATTCCTTATTATATTTGTTTTTACTAATGTTAATTGTGAAGTTGTTAAGAGTATAATATGATTATATAACCTGTTTAAATAACGTGTTGTAATAATATTATAGTCGGTGAAGTAGTATCTATAGAATTAAAAAATAAACTATAGTTTATGCGAAGAAAATCACAGCGTAAAACTGTACATTATTTTCAAAAATACTTGTTTTTAGATGGGTGAATCAAGCGACAACGCTAGGCCAGGACGTTCTGCTTACAAGAGAATGTCGGCTGGAACTTTTGCCAGGAATGATGATCAAATATTAGAGTAGATAAAACTGGAAAGTAAAGATGAATTTAGCGATATTGACAATGAAGATGAAGATCCGACAGAGCCAGAAACCCAACATGTCGAAGAAGACATCATTTCATGTGTTTCTTGCCAAACAGAAATAGATCCTTAGAAGGTTCGTTGTATGGTTTTACGAAGGACTATACAATTTTATCATATGTGCCAAAACCTAATAAAACCGTGTTATTGCTTTCTTCCTCCCATCATATTAAAGAAATAGATAATGATACAGAGAAACCAATTATGATTGTAGACTGTAATCATACAAAAGGTGGACTAGACGAGGTGGATAAGAAATGCTCGATATATTGTAGCAGCCATAAAACTCGTCGATGGCCTATGGCAATCTTTCAAAGGATGTTGGATATGGCAGCTTTGTACTGTATCAAAGTTGCACGAATAGTAAGGATAAAATGAAGAGAGCCACTTTTTACTGAATATGGCCAGAGATACAGTTTTGAATCATATGAAAAACAGAGTATACAATGAAAGATTGCCGTATTTATTACTAGGGTTTTAGGCAAGGATGTCTCCCCACCACTACCAGTAGTTCGATTTGTTTCACCAAGTGGTAGAAAATTATGTTATATTTGTCCCACAAAAATAAAAGACAAACTAAGTATGTTTGCTGTGATTGTTCGAAAGCAATTGCCTCCAAGCCACTATGTGATAATTATCAAACAAAGCTGTGAATTTGAAGTTACCTTATTTTAAAATTAACCGATGAATGTATATCATATTTGCAAGACTGATTATTGTAATGGTTAATTTTAAAACGTGTAATGTTAAATTAAAAAAAAAGTTTATTTTGTGATTTTTTTATGTCATTAATGTTTAAGTTCAAATTTTTAGACTGATTTATATGATATCAATTAAAACTGTTTCATTTTAAAAATACAAATAGTTTTTTTTTATTTCAGGTAAATTTAATAAAAAAAAAAGGTTAGAAATCCAATAAATGTGAATAAAATTTCTGCATAATTTATTTCTATAAACATATCTGCGTATGAAATAGTGTCTCGTGTACTACCACGTCAATACAATAGTTATAATTAAGCCACGTCAGTCGCAGAGGGTTAATGTAAGTTTAAACAGACTTACAGAGAATTACCGACTATGTACGACTTGTTCTATGTATCTGTAGGTGGTATGGTATGGTATCTGTCTATGGAGGTACTTTCATATTTTTTATAAGAATGGTTTTAATCTTTATATATATAACGGTTTATATTTGAGTGTGAACACTTAATGGGTTACTTTGAACGATAAACAGAAATACGATTTATTTAATTTTCTTCTGACTCAAATACAAAACTTATTTTCATTTAGAATCTATACAAGTCCATAATTTTTTAGAACACTATTCAATATTTTCATACCTAAATTAAACAAAACTATGTTAAGATTTGTAACGGTTCTAGAACTAGACACTTTAATTAACATTTGAACAGTAAAAGTACAGAATAACTTGATTCATTGCCGTATATTATTCTTCATCTCTTATTTGTAATATTACAATTTAAAAAGTAGTTTTGAACACAATTTGATATATTTATATAATATGATATATTCCAGAATAGAAATATTGTTAGTTATTTTCTTTCAAAATTATGATATACTTATAGGATCTAGGATCTAAACCACTTACTTCATAGGAGAGAGTTACTCTTCATCCCTGGTAATTATCATTTGAGTGCTAAGTCGTCTACATTGTAGTTTACTTTGTAGATGTAAATTATCTACTACCATGTTTCCTGATGAGTTAATTTTAAGCAAAGAGTTACATGAAAGGATTTTCCACATAAAATTCATGAACAGAAACATCATCATACTGTGATTTCGTGTTATCGTTGTATATTAACGTTAAATGATAATAACGGTCTGAAGAATGTGTTCTTTTTTGTTTGAATTCAGTTTGTTTGATAATTCAAGTCAATACTTTAAATTTCTGCAGTTATAAGTAATATAGAAAATATCATTCACTCTATATGTGTGTTGCTCCATATATTGTAACTGTTCACGACCGTCCAAGTACTCTCCTATGTGAAGTCTATATATATCACAAATATATTCAAGACCTAGTTAGTCATTTACATTAGTTCAAGATATATTTAACGGGTTGCTACTTACAAGACTTCAGTTGATTTCAGTTCATAATATTAGTTAGGATATAATAAAAATATATAAAAAAAATAAAATAAAATCATTTATTGATTAAACAAAAGTATTTCAAATTATAAATATCTATATATATATTATATATAATATAAAAATGAATCGCAAAATGTGTTGGTAAGCGCATAACTCAACAACGCATGGACCAATCTTAACAATTCTTTATTTTTAAATGTTCCTTGAAGTCCAAGGATGGTTTTTACGGCGAGAAAAATTCAAAAAAAATCCAGGAAAACCCTAAAAGAGGCCTTTTCTTTTTCCTATACAAATATTTTCTAACTAAATGTAGAGTCAATTTGAACTGTATTGCTATTCAATAAAGTTCGTATTAACAAGCACTCATTGTTATCTAAACAATGTAGGTGTGTTGCTAACGTCGAAGAGTCAATTCGCGCTTTATTGTCACTGCACAACGTTCAAATTTAATCAAATATATGTGTACACCCGACCAAATTGAAAAGTCAAAAAATGTAAGCGCTATAAGATTTGATTGGACTTGGAATATTCTTTCTTTTGTTTTAGTTTCGGAATGCGACATTTATTGTCATCAGTTTTCACGTCATTGCATCTGTCAAACAAACTGCGTTAAAAAGCGATTATAATATTTAATAATTCATTTTTATTGTTTTATATCGTGTTTTGCGCAAAGTGTTTTAATACCTGTGATTAATAATTATTTCATGTGACATAATTTAGGTAAGTATATACGATATGCCTCCTATAAGTCGGAGTAATTTAGGTAGAAGAACCCGAAATGCTACAAACCAAACTAATTACCGATCTTATCATACTGCACATGAACGTGACGACCGAAATGAACGTGAAAGAATTCGTATATCACGAACGCGGGAAGTGAGAGCGAGAGATTCAACTAATAATCGCGAAAGCTTGAATCGAGCTGCTTTAAATTACGATTTGTCAATTGATTACAGTAACTACCAATGTGTTACTATTGGATCTATGAACTTGGTTTGCTCTCATTGTAAGGCATTGAAATACAAAAATGAAGCCAATGGATTGTGTTGCGCAAATGGGAAAGTGAAATTGATACCATTGGATCCACCACCAGAGCCATTGTACTCATTGGTTTCAGGAATAGAACCAAATTCCATACACTTTTTGTCAAATATCCAAAAATATAACAATTGCTTTCAAATGACGTCATTTGGGGCAACAAACGTAGTTCGGGAAAATTTCATGCCAACTTTTAAGGTATGTATTATAGCAGTTAATCATTATTATTTTAATGAACAAAATTTCCTGTTAACTAAGTAAATACGTGTCATTAACCTTCAGTTCCCTAAACCCCAACACATATATTACTTTGTCATAATATTATTTGGTGATTCAGTATTAGCAACACTTTTATTATTTTGAAATACAAAATAATTATTTGATGATGGATATTAGTTACAACTAATTATTACATATTGACATACCTAAGCATATCAATTATTATTTGGTGATTCAAATTAGGAGACAGATATACTTTTTAGGAACAAATATTATTTATATTTGGCAAAAATATTTTTTTTTTAATTTATAGATACAAGGCCAAATATATCATATAGCAGGTTCACTGTTACCAGTGTCAGATAGCAATTACAAATTCCTGCAAATTTATTTCATGGGCAATTCACCACAAGAAATTGATAAGCATTGTTCACATAAAAATTCACTAAAGAGGTCTATTGTAAAACAATTACAAACTTTATTTCATGGGTACAATCAATTGATTATGTTGTTTAAAACTGCACTGGATCTGATGCCATCTGATAATCACAAAAATGTAATCAGAGCTGATAAAACACTTGTTGCCCAACATACAAGACGTTTTATTGCACCAACTATTGATGAAGTTGCCATCGTTGTAGTTGGAGAAAACTTGGAATCCCGTGATATTGTTTTACATCATTGGAATGATCAATTACAACGTATAAAGGAAACACACCGCTCATATGACGCATTGCAATATCCCATTATATTTTGGCAAGGTGAAGATGGCTATGATTTTTCAAACAAGATGATAAATCCCATTACAGGTAATAAAAAATATTAGTTTAGCTATGGAGATATATTATCAGTCACTATATTATTATTTTTTTAATTTTCAATGTTATAAAAACTAAAATCTATTTTCAGGTTCTGAAACCAACAACAAAGTCAGTTCAATGAACTATTATTCCTATCTAGGCTGTAGATTCGTGAAAATGAAGACAATCACATACTTTAATGTCGGCGATTATATCACAAGTATGTTGTAGACATGTATGTTAAAATTGAAACGGAGAGATTTACATTCATCAGGATGAATCAGACCAAACTCAGATCTGAAGAGTATATTCACCTTCGAGATGCGATTAATACTGATGGAAATGCACAGAATGTTGGTCGGATGACTATTCTCCCAGCAACATACATCGGAAGCCCCGGACATTGGCATGAATATGCTCAAGATGTCATGTGTTCGTCATTATGGTACAGCAGATTTGTTCATCACATTTACATGCAATCCACACTGGATAGAAATCAAGCAGGAGTTATTCCCTGGGCAATCACCTATTGATCGTCATGATATTACAGCCAGAGTCTTTAGACAAAAGTTGAAATCTTTAATGGATTGCATTGTGAAACATTATGTGTTTGGAGAGACACGCTGCTGGATGTATTCTGTGGAGTGGCAGAAACGGGGATTGCCACATGCATACATTTTGATTTTTTTAGTTGAAAAGATAAGGCCAAATGATGTTGATGCAGTAATATCAGCTGAAATTCCTAATGTAGAAGTTTGTGATTATTCTATATTATTTTATATTATTAGCACTTCCTACTTTCATGTTGATAATACTTTCTTATAGACTATATAATACCCGCCACAAAACTATTACAAAATCATAGACGACGAGCGGCTACTTATTAGATATTTTATATCTTATTGTATAAAGTTTTATTTGGGAAAATCTATGTTAAAATATTATAAAACTTTATCTTATAATTTATAAATTTTTGCAAGAATATCAACAACTAGTAAAATGATATTATTAAGTATTATCTTGGGGCTCTCTTATAAATCTGTTATCATATCTGTTAAACAAATACTTCATTGTAATCTGTACACTTATGTATTAAGAACAGTGTCGAAACGTCACCTTTATCAATAGTGAAGAGCATAGAGGAGAAGCACACTGGGGCACTGCATTGTAGACATAATTCAGCTGGAACTGCAATGCTATCATTTGGGTCATCCTGAGTCCTGATAGCGACGTCAAACAGCAGCTCCGATTAAACGGGAAAATACAACTTTGAAACATTAAACTTGTAATTAAAACATCATTTACCTACCGTTGTTATTATTAATAAATATTAATTATTAAGAGTGCTGCTTTAGATAAATATTATATAACATAACATAATAAATGGCTAATATTTTAATATATCTTAAAAAAAAATATATCATTAACAATCAAAGTTTTATTCTCATGCATATTAAAAATCAAGAAATAATCGTAATATAAATTTATTATATAATAATTTATATATATTTCGTAGGTTTCTAATTTTATTGTTTTAATAAAAAAAGACAACAAATTGCGCTTAAAATTATCGATTACATGTTCATTCGGATAATAAGCTGTCATAACATCCAATACTAATCCAGTATTGGAATACTATAACAAAAAATCAGTACTTTTACGTGATAAGTGAATAATAAAATTGATAAACAGACCAACAATATGAAATATTATTAAACGATTAACTGTTACTGCTGCTCTGATGATACTTAACTATTATTATTATCAAATGGTAAAGTTTTATTTAAATATGTAAATATTCATTATAATAGATTGGAAAGAAGTATCGCGGTTGCTTCAATTTTTAATTTTAACCAAAATTCCTCGAAGTTAGAAATAGCCGCTGTCTATCGTAATAGTAGCGCATAAAATAACCTTTCTTCATATTTTTATATATATTTAAATACTCTAAGCATGGCTAAGATGGCATGGCATGTCGGTACAACATTTTTAACAATGTAATGTATATTATATTTTAAATTTATTGTATTTTTGTGTTTTGCTTACAGGCGGGAGACTGCCGCTCACATCAATGAGAGAACTGATACTGTTTAATATTGGAAATATGTTTTTACTCAATAAGTATTTTGTGGAATTGTATATTTGTGTGTTTTTTGTATATTGTTAGTCCTCCTGACTTTGACGGCAGCATTGTGTGAGACAGTCAATGATCCCGCACACACTCCACTACTGTAATGTTCTACAAATCAAAAGATTATTTGTATGTTTTTCGAAGACAAAAACAAATGGATTCAGAACTCAAATTTGTAATTTATATATGTTTTTAAATAATTATTGTCACATCTATACATAAATATTAAAACTAAAAATCTATATTAATAGGTAAGATACGTATAAAACATCAATTAAATGAAAAAAAAACAATATATTAATTACGATTCCTTCGGATGTCGTCCGTGGATAAATCTGATAATATGTAAATGAACCCCCAGTTTAATCTGCCGCCACTGAACCATCCTCAGTGACTACGCTTTAGTGACTTGATCGCTATTAAAAGATATGGTATTCATTTCATTTTACTAACTTATATTTCTATTTAAACCCTATGTTAACAATATATTTTCTTCTCACACATAGATGAATTATGGCATGGCATGGCATTTAAAGGAAAAGCTTTCGAAATTTCATATAAAAGTTGCATTGTCGGTTTAACCCTAGATAACTAAACTGTTTTCATTGTTACATTATTACTACACCTTCGTCCAACGGACTACGGAATAAAACAATGAAATATAATAAAAAATATTTAATTATGATAGGAACTTGTTTCATTGCACAAAAGTAAGGATCATAATGAACAAATTAAGTACTAATTAATGTTATAATATCAATTTACACAGTGACCACACATACCAACATCTTGTGGACCACAAACAGCTTTTCTTCATCTGGTGCAACGGTGCTTGGTCACTCTCCGGGCCTTTGATGGACATAGGTAGCAAATTTTACGCGCGTTTGACGAAGAAGGAACAGGAGCTTCTATTGTTGAAGATTCGCCAAGAATATCCTCAATCATGACCCTTATATTACGCCCCAAACTCACGGTCTGTTATCGTTGCCGAAGCCAGGGTTCCATTAACTGATCTCCTAACTTCATTACAAAATCGCCCCCAGTCATTGGCTTTTTCTTATTTCTTATGTTGTTACAAACATGAATAGCGTAAGAATTAATAGAACATATATTGAGAATGTTATAAAAGTTTCACACCCGCCATCTCTTGGTTTCCCGGTTAGAGCTTATATTTGCACACATTTGATCGATAGTGTCCACTGCACCTTTTGTGCTATTATAAAAATGTTTTATTTCTGGTTTTCATGTCGTTTCATTAATAATAGGTTGATCACGAATAGTTGACAATAAAAATACAACTTCGTTGGATTTGGCGTTAAATGAAACTAATATATTTCTCTAAAATATCGTCCGTTTCCGATGTTCAGCTGTCAGATCTCTCCTTCGATTCGCTTTCCGATGCTGACTCCAGCCAATGACGAATCTGATCCTCTTGATTCCTCAAATCCATCTAAAACAAATATAAAAAAGTGAAAACATCTTTACATTTCTCCGTACCGTGTATTTAAACCGAACCAAAAATTTACTTACTACTAAATTTTGCATTAAACTTTCTATTTAAATCAATCCAATAAATTAAATTAGAAATGTAATAAATACTATTCTACATTTATCGATAAAAAGCAGATCTACAATATGTAAAAAAATAAATATAAGAATTTATTAATGTACGTACCGTAACAATAAAGTTGTTGTTATTACTAAACCTTCGTCCAGCGGACGACGAAAAGGTCACAGAGCACGTCCTATGATGCGCGTGGACCCAATAGTGTCACGGGCTGCACTGTTTACTCAAATTAGGAAGGTAATGAAAGAGTCAAGGTCAGGGGACGGAGCGAAGTAGGTGATTTCGAATTTCGTCAAGTGGCACGTCGTCGCCTCGACGAGTGATTAGTTATAAAGGGTTAAGAGTAAAGTAAACAGAACTATAAAGACACTTCACACTGTTGGAAACAAACAATGTCGTTGAAATGTTACAATTTTTTTGATCATTCAAAACAATATTTAGATACTTTTACTTTAGAACGTATTTATATCGAATAAGAACTTTTCACAAAGTTACTATCATAATAAAAGTTGTTCGACATTAAATTGGCTTTGTTCATACTGAGAAATACATTTGTCTTCAACAAAACAGCTCAACGACTGCCACTGCTAAATGAGAGCTTTGATACAGCCGGTTCAATAAATTATTATATGTCTGAAGTATATTTATTTTAATATTAAAATTTTTCTATACATGAATGTTTCAAAAGTTTTTTCTATATCTATAAACGGAATTTAGGACAGAAATTAAGTGACTAATTTGAAGTTAATGATCTTTTTTTTGTTTAAAATATGCTAACTGCTAAAACTTAGGACTGAATTTGTAACAATATTTATTATTAACAATAATAATATTACTCGTATTTTCAATATTAAAAAACTATAACATTTATTGAACACTACAAATATCCTTACTAACGCAGCTTTATGAAGATGACTGCTATAATACAATTTTAACAAATGGATGGAAGATAACATGTTCCTAAATAGATAATCTAGTGAAAACTTTGTCATAAGTCCAATTTTATTGAGATTTTCCTTTTAAACTTAAATTGATAATTTAGAGTTTGTAAGCGTTACAGATTTGTTCCACGAAGAGTGTGTTGATAACTCTACAAGTTGGTCATTCCTTAATTGAAAGTAAACATTTCAGTTTGTTGTATCCACTGAACCTCTCGAGCGCTGCTCAACTCGCCAGCACGTGGCTTATTTTATATTGTTGACTTTAAGAATAATAATATGTTTTTCTACAACAAACTTATATTCAGATTTCCTAGTTTTGAGTAACTTTTATGAATTATTTTTTTAAAGTAAATTTTATATTATCACTTTTCATTGTTAAAATATTTCTTAATAAGAAATAACATATATCATTGTTGTGTTTTAGCTTTTACAAATATTAAAAACAATAATTAAATAGAAAAATAGACTTTAAAAATTGCATAAAATGATATAAAATTCACATTTGAATTATGTTTAATACCACTTATACATCCCATATTTATACGAGTACTATCATCAGAATTTTCTTAAATATTGCTATCCAAAGAGACTTGATAATTATTAATTTAATATTTTTATTATTAAATTTTACAACAAACTGCTAATACTCTAGTGTTCACCTGGACTAACTTCAAATGGATATAAAAGATGGCAAAATATTAGTCCTTTCAAGTGAACACGAGAAAGTTTTCAAATTTGAAACTTCAAACTGTCCGCCAGCTGTGCACTCTCAGCAGAACATGTAACTACACTCACACATTCACACACTCACACACACACTGTCTGTGCATAATATTTGTATTTTTTACAACATATTTATTTGTATATCTTCTTTATATTATAATATTTTTAACGGTTCCAATTACTTAAAAATATTCATAGAAATGCATAAATTTTGAGACTAATATAAGCTGTTCCTTCCACGGCGAGTCCAGCACCTTTGAGATGCAAGTATCCTCTTTGTAGTCCGAAACTTGTAATGGCTTAGAAGCACTTCCTTTAAGCTCTGAGTGCATAGTCTTAGGAGTACTAAAATAGTGCTATTAAAAATACATCCAAGTAATAAATGATATTGAGTACCGACAACTGCTAAAATATAATTTACTCTTTTTTTTAATAATGTTTAATGTTTCAGTTTGTTGACGTAGTTATCATAGTAGGTCATAATATAGAAAGTATACTCAGACGTATTTATCACTTTACATTTAAAACATTGAATATCATTTTAAATCAATTCAATTCACAACTCAGTCAAGTTAATTCAATCATGAACTTTATATTTTATTTTTTCATCAATACACACTTCACAAATAAAATAAAATGTAAGAGTGATGTATATGTAAGAGATGAGTTTTTCTTCTACTGAATCAAACCAATAAAGTCCGTTAAATGCTGTGTAAGGTTAACGAATAATTTAATTTAAACATCAATAAATTAAAACTTATTTGTTACATTTTTATAAATCAATTCATATACCATTAGGTTCTTAACTAACACTTAACACTAGTACCGGTCAAATTGACCGTTCTTAAACTTTTGTAAAACTTACACTTATTTAAACATTATAGTATCGTTATCAAACTACATGACAATTCTTAGAATATGCATATAATATTTTATACACTCTTTACTTTTAGTTATTTCCATTATTACCTGCGTTATATAATAAAATAACTTTTAATTACCGGCCAATTTGATGGCGTGCGGTAGGAACAGGTATACAAGAATTGTCAGTAGGTTTAGTGTTAAAGAACTGTAATTAGACAGTCGCAGCTGTTAACTTACACCGTATCTCTGGTCTACATCGATTATAATATTGGTAAATAGTAATAGAGTATTATTATAAGTGAGTTGGATCATTTAATTATTCCGGTTATTATGGCCGGAAAGAACATCTGATAGATCATCCATTCTACTATACTAGGTCACGCAAGCGGGGTCGTGAGCTGAGCTAACTTTTGCTCTGTGCACGGCAGGCTATTTACTACGATGTTCTTTAGCTTAGTCCTTACAAACGCTACGAGAGTTAAATGGAAATATAGGATTATCAATAAATCATTTTCCAAACATGTCAAGCTTGATATTCGTTTCAGGTCTTTAAATAGAAAATTTTCTACAGAATTGCTCATAACGCCCATCTTTTCGTAATGGCATCACGTTAAAACAATCAGGTCCACTGCGATACTATTGATGCCGTAGAAAGCATTAGACCTCCTTGGGGATAAAACGAATTATTATGATGATATCGTGGCACGTTCTCAAACAACAGTAACTTTGTCAATTTCCTATGGCAGAATCACATAGAGTTCCTAGCAGACGGCTCTAGATCTTATTTAGTGATTTTTTCGTTTAAGAATCAAGTTAACGTTACGATAAGCTAGGTAGACGCATAATATTACCCAGGCATGGCTTGGGTATTCTGTTAGCCACTTAAGTTGAATTCCCTATTGAGAATTGTGAATTTGACTCCATCCCAAAAATAACCAATGATATCTTCATAATATTCAATTTTCCTCATCAGCACGTAGCTGCTGCTATTCGTGCTAAATGTAAATGTCTAATGTCATGTAACGTCTAGCACCTCTAGTTTTGTTAAATTGAGGGGGACAAATAGAAGAGAGTTATTATCAGGCATCCTGCAAATTTGCGAATCACGTAACTGGGATGGAAATCACCATAGGAATAAGTATTTAATGATTTATTGCTGGAGCAATTATATTGAGGGACAGAGACGAATAAGAAATTCAAGTAGGAATATTTCGGTGTGAGACGTTCCATATGATAAGTCTATGGACAATGTTCTGGTGAATTGAAACTTTTTTCTGTAATTCGAAAACTTACCATTCTTTTAGTGTGCTTCGAGCTTAATGTGAACTGCATTCTGACGAATTTATACTCAGAACTGCTATGTATGAGAGTTGTTACAAACTTTCTTAGATTTCAATAAACTTGTAACTCGTGCATCTAGCAGGCGCGCGCATGTGAGTCACTAATCGAACTGAATTAGTTCTGTTAATTGTTCAAGATCTGTCGATCGAAATTATCCGAAATTTTGCACAATCATAAAGAAATGTGGCATCAAACACCATGAGGAGTTTCGAAACTGTGGTATGCGTAGTTTCTGAGCTAGCACGTAAATTTTCCTAAACTGAATTAGTAAATTATACTGAAATTTGAATTACGATTTTTACAAAATTAAATATATGCTTAGCGCCTTATACTCGCAATCGTTGTGGCGAGTTTCGTTAGCGTAGCTCGAATATTTTTTAAGAACAGAGAGTTCGCAATTTTTGCGATCTGACCAGTAAAGAGGTTCGCTTCGCTCAACTCAATTATACATTTCATTTTTAAGCGTTAATAGCATATAATAGGAGATCCTCTATCCTACCCATGGTTTTTGGTATCCTGTATCCCTCTTTTACCTTAAATTTTATAACAAAAAAAAATATAGAATAAAGAATTCGTCACCTCGAGACTGCGACCTTTGACCGAGCATCCCTTCGCTGTGTCAATTGAGCTTCTGTGTCTCGTCTTTATACCAGCTGCGGCGATATGCATTCATTATACTATATGCGTTATTGCCTATATATTTATAGAATCCGGATATCAGAGTTCTCCGTATTACAATAATTCCTTTTCTTTATAATTATTGTTATGTATCAATATTCACAGATGATGAAAGATGTTCACAGTAGAAGTATCCTTTACACTCGGACAATATGGGGTAAGCTTGCATGGCCTAGGCTAATTTGTACAGGATTTGTACATTTGTTGTGCAAGATGGCGGACAATGAAACAAATAACACGCGATAATTTGAAAACTATTTTTTATGGATTTGTTACATAATATTTAATTTAAAAAGTCCTATTACACTACACATTTGTTTATCTAAATAGTATTTTAAGATAGAGACTTCAACTGTGGTATTCTGCATTACCAAGTAAAATGCCGTCGACGAGTGCCGAAAGAAACTTGTGTCTTCTATAGAGACTTCCTTGGGGATGGTCTCTGAGTGGGGTGAACTGAACCACGTTCAGTTCAATCCTCTAAAGACACAAGTTTGCGCGTTTACCACTAAGAAAACCCCATTTGTCGTATCACCGCTCTTCGAGAGCACCCCCCTCATTGCCTCGCCAAGTATCAGAATACTAGGTCTCGACATTTCGAGCGACTGTCAGTTTCGTGGTCATCTGGAGAGCAAGGCCAAGTTGGCCTCGAAGAAATTGGGAGTGATTAATAGATCGAGGCAGTATTTCAAACCTGGCCAAAGACTTGCGCTCTATAAGGCGCAGGTCCGGCCACACATGGGGTACTGTTCTCATCTCTGGTCTGGATCATCCCAATATCAGCTTCTACCATTTGACCGCGTACAACGGAGGGCCGCTCGGATTGTCGCGGACCCGGTGCTCTGCGAACGGCTGGACTCTTTGGCATTGCGTAGAGACGTGGCTTCTTTGTGCGTCTTCTACCGCATTTACAACGGGGAGTGTTCCGAAGAACTTTTCGATCTGATGCCTGCCGCCGAATTTCATCACCGCACAGCGCGCCATCGACTTCTTTACCATCCCTACCACCTGGATGCGTGGCGATCCTCCACTGTGCGGTTCCCAAGGACATTTTTTCCACGTTCCACTCGCTTCTGGAACGAACTCCCTTCGGCGGTATTTCCAGATCGGTACGATATGGGTACCTTCAAAAAAGGCGTCTACTTCTACCTACAAGGCCGGCAACACTCTTGTAAATCCTCGGATGTTGCAAGAGTTCATGGGCGGCGGTGATCACAAGTCATTTGTGACCCGCCAGCTCGTTTGCCCTCCTCTCTCAAAAAAAAAAATAAATAAATAAATGCAATTGTCTCTCAGTAGTTAAACTGTATTTTACATACTGAATATAGTATTTGTGTTAACTTAGTATTCATTTTATAAAAGTATGAGAATCGTACTAACTAATCGTCGTAACTTATACAAGTACAAGAAGTACTTATAAATAATATATACATTATTTGTCTGTTATTAATTACATTTTCTTTTTATTATATAAATAGTTTTAAGACCCATTTCTTTTAGACCTTTTGGACCATTCCTAGTGACAATAAAAAATTAGAAATTTCACAAATCTGTTAGACCAACCATTTATATTAGCAGTGCATTTTACATTTAACGAGGAAAACTATCAAAATGTTTGATTTTTAAATTAATTAACTAAGTAAGATAATTTAAAATAAATAATGATTTATATTACTACTATTACTTTGGTCTTTTTAAAAAAAGTTTACACACAAATGTAATTTGAACTGTAATTTACATTATTTTTAAACAAATACCATAAATTTAAACATAAACTTAAATTATGTAATGTTTATTTTCCCTTTCTTTCTGGATATTTTCATGTTATATTTTGTTATTAACCATAAAAATATATAATAACTTACAATAGTAATAATAAATAAGTAGTCCTCAGTACACAGAAGAGATGGATCCTTTATCTAACGTTAAATTAAAACAACACATATTATAACAATACTGCTACATAATTATCTTAAAGTACAATAAAACTGGAAATACTATTTTATAAATTAGATCTGTTGTTGACTGAAGTTAATATAAAACAAACAGTTCTCACGTAAATACTGAGACACTAAGTTGTAACTCAGCTGTGTCAAAGAGCCAGACTCCTCTATTACACTCTTACTAAATAATATTGCATTGCATGATTTTAACTTAATAAGACGGTTACAATTAATATGGCATTAAAATTTATGAGCAATATATATATATATATATATATATATATATATATATACATTTTAAAAGAAAATCGGTAATGCATTGCGTTGTTAATGTTATTATTATATTATATTAAATACTTTTAATAAGATATTACTTGGTTTTCAGTATGGAGAAGATACAAAATATTGATCTATTGTTATTTCTAAATAGCATGTGTATTAGTAAATAGAGACTATCGAGTGTACTCGCACTGGAAGATTTAAAGGATTAGTCGTTTGAAATATTGGAAGAGAGCGAGTGGCACTTTTGACATTACCAAAGTAAAAGTTAGTTCAAATTTATCGAATACTTTTCACTTATAATACAGTGAGGAGTTAGAAGAAAATCATTTAAAAAGAAATCATTCTTTTGGTCGTGGAAACAATATAAAATTATGTCAGGGCGGCTTATATTTGATTGGAGGATGTTTGCGGCGTCTGAAGCTCAAGATAATCACAATTATAACGTTGGTCGGTCATCTTACAGCCCCTTTTTGGAAGATTCTATCAAATATATTTTTTTTTTAGTTTTGTATGTATATTCCATTTCTTCCATCTCCTGTCCCTCCAGCTGCACAACTGGCAGTTAGTCACCGGTAGCCCAGTTAAATATGTATATGTATTAATTTTGTTTGTAGAAATAGGCTTTTCTTTTTACTATAACAGTGTATTCCTAGTGTATACTAATATTTGAATAAAGATATGATTGTTAATGCTATTAAATACGAAGTACAAAAATATTCTCACATGATTCTTTGTATATTTCCGATAAGTTATATAAAGTAAGAATAAGACATCTATTATGTTGTATATTCATCGACCGACTTGTGGTTATAGCATTCCTAGATCACAACAACAACAACAAATTATTGGTATATCCTGCAAATATTTGTACAAGTGTGGAATTGTATAACTATTACCCCGAATATTGCACAAGGTCCTCTAAATTAATTAAAAAGCACATTGCCTTCATGAGACGTACTTATACTTAATTAACTGAACTCACGCACTTTAAACAAATATAGGATAAAGATAAAGAAGCCTCTTTAGGATACTTTTTTTTTTTAAAGGTAACTTATAATTTGATTGCATTTGAAGAAAACACATTGAAGCAGTAGTTTGTCTTTTAAGTATTTTATATAAATAAAATATTTTGTATGAATTTAGTTTCTAAAGTAAGAGAACAACTGTTATTTTAAATTCATAACATAACATTAGTCGGGAAATAAAATATTCATTTTAAAACATCAAGTGCAATAAAAGTACGAGTTGTACTTTTGTTGCACATTTTTTTTTATAAAAATTTGTGTCACATTCATTTAAGATTATCTCAGTGTGTTCTGAAAAAGTCAAAAATCCTATTATTATATTATACTTTCTTAAATATATCAGTTACATTTTGTTATTTTTAAATAACTCAACTTCAGACACCCTAAGACCCATTCGTTTCTTCCGCGCCTTAAGATCATTATAATTTTGTGTATTTTGTAATTACACGCTGAGTCGAGCACAACATTACTTTATGTACGCTTCAGCTACGAACCTGTTAGAAACTCATATTTCTTTTTTACACTTCAGAAATACATAGATTTAAATTTAATTTGCATTCATAATATATTTGCTAGAGACGCCATAAAGCTTTCCTAAAAGGTTAGATTTATTAAATAAATCGATTAAGAATACCTTCAAAATGAATTTACAGTATCAACCGATCATCGCAAATTAATTTTATAATATGACTTAGTAAACACTTTATATTATTTGTTAAAATAAATATATTACCAATCTAAATAAGCTTTATACATTACTGTGATAAATACAATACGTCACAATTATTTTGAACACTCACAAGTATCTTAGATTTAACGTTCCATCTGTGACTTTGTGCTTATTTAAAGTACTGTTCTAATGTTTTATGTGGATAGTATATTCAATTTATAAACTTGAGGTCAATGTTCTTTGTGATTTAACAAATTTTAACATACCTAAGTTGCTTAACTAGTAGAGAGATATTTCAAAGGGAAGTTTTAGCTGCGATAGAGAACTAAAGCTGGTACACAACTAAGCCATTATCAGTGCAGACTCAGTCTTAATGCAAGTTTAGACAGACTTACAGAGTTTGAGCTAATAACTTGCATAAATTTGTAATATTTGCCAAAATTATAAAGTAAATTTAAATAATTCTAAACCTGGAGTAACGGCTAACTGACTCGGAAACAGAAAACTCAATAGACCAGTGTTTACGAGCATCATTTCCGACCACTGGCTTCATTAAAACACGCTGACAACATACACTGCAATTTGTATTTATTAGAAAATACTGTTGAAGAACAACATACAGACAGCATAATAAAAAAAAACAAAATCCTGTAATTATTAAAGGTATATGTTTACTGAGTAAAAGTGACCACTAAAAGTACATTCCACATACCAAATATTCGCAGTATGGTACATCGTTCAGTACAGCTTATTATACAACCAGGAGATAAATATCCCTCATAATAGCTGAATAACCTTGCTCCTAACTAATTTCAGTGTCTTAAGAACGTTATCAATATACCACATACCTTTGGGTTATCTTAAAACTGTGGAAATCTACGGTTTATATAAATTGATCTTTCTTATAATATTATTATTTATTTTGAAAGCTGTGTTTTTTATTTATTTTAATTATTGTAATTGAATGATTTGTTTTCAATATTGGAATTTAAAATTGAATTTTCGAATTCATGGAATTAGATTTCATTCATAAAATATATTTTTGCGTATTGTATTGAAATTACTGATTATATTATTATATTATAATTATCCCTTAACTTTAACACTGACAGAAGACGTCAGTTTAATCAAATCAGTATTGTTTCGTATTAAAAACACTTATCATATTAGCATTCTGCAAAATATAATATTTCTAATTTGTAATCAGGTCCATTAAAATAATATTTTTTCAAACAACTTTCAAACAATGCTGTTTGTTAATAAAAACTATATTGCACTAAAGCTATTTAATACTTTTTTATATTTCTAACAACTGTTGATCCTGACTTCATCCGCACGGATTTGTTTGTTCTCTTGGGAATTGCGAATAAAACTAAGCTTTTTTACACAACATTGCATTTCTTTTTTTTTTTTCATTTGTAAAATTTAAATTCAATGCTTTTTTCAAGTTTTCAAAGCTTTGCAATATTATGAAAGTAATATTTATATATGAAAATTTAATGTTTACATCATTTTTGTATATGAAATTAAATTCACCTTTACAACAATAACAATTAAAAATATAATTTAATTATTGAACTTCTGGAATAATTTAATAGAGTATCAAGTTATGTATCATTATCTTGATGTATGACGTAACGGTTCAGTGATAACTGCCTCATTGGAATAGGGCTTTAGAAGTTCAACAATTGACATTTATGATGACACTATTACAATAGCGATTCTAAGCGATACATACTCCCTTGTAATTTAGTCAAATTAAAGATATCCAAATGTCATTTCTGTCTTCAGATTTGCTAGACTATGTAAAGGTGATCTATAAACCTGTAGTATCTTAACCAACTATATCAACTACAAATTTAATATTATATTGATTAAGATTTATTGTTTTAAAGTTAACGTGACACTTTTATAAAAATGTTTGTTGGTGGTTTTAACTTCATAGTATACACAAAAATATGTCATAAAACTGAACCAAACGAAGCTTCGTTTGGTGCAGTTTATAGTTATATTTTCCTTTCTACATGTCATGAAAGAAAATTACGACATTTATTCTTAACAAATATATTTTTCAACTTTATGTTCCACATGTGTTATAAAGTTTCTTCGCTAAAATATCTAGATACTGGACTCAACTTTGCTTTTAGTTGGCAGATGTATAAATATAAAGTTTCTCTTGAGGTCTAAATCTCGAGTTTGATATATTAAAGAACAGTTTTATTGTTGAAAATTGTTAATTCAAGATGAAGTCTCTTCAATTCTTTAAATGTTATTAAAATTTCTTTCAATATAATGAAGTTACTGACGTGAAACATTATAGAAGTTATGACATACTAACTTTTTCCCCGAATAACATCATATGCTACTAATTTATACTAAAGGTTTAACTATAGTAGATGTTTAAATCTCTTTAAATGAACGTGACTCTAATCCAGAGGTCTAATCTAATCATGCGGTTGTTTCGGTTCCGTTGATAAACATTTCAATCCCAATTGAGTATTTAAAACTAAAACTAAGTAGAACATGACGAGCATGGGAATTTAATATTTCAAAGTTTTTAGGATTGACTTCTTGAAATTTTTACTAATGTACACTTTGATATAAAAGATGCGTGTAGTCAGCTTTTTATCTGTTCAATGATACCTTCATGAGTAGTTCTTAAAGCTATTGAAAATAGGCAGCACCAAGAAACAGCTGAGAGTGAGATAAGTCATTTAATACATCTTAATATTAAAATATTTTCTTTTATCTTTAAACGCAAAGTCTATTTACTAATCAATAATAACATTTGGAGGTATTTCTAGTTTGTAATACAATGGGATAATGTCAATGATTAATGTAAACATTAACATGTAAGCTATTGTTGTAATATTTTTTATCGATCACTCATAAATAAAATTATAAGTTTGCTCACGTTTTAAAAATAAATCATATATGTAAAATAATAACCATAACTGAAGTGGAAAGGAATAATACAGATCAGTATTTATGAAAGCTTCCTACGCTCAATAACTTTATGAACATAATTTTAGTTTCTTGCAATATATTTTAAAATAAATTCATTTAAAATCCAATTTGTATTAACTCAACGTTGATTTTCTCTTAACAAGTTTTTGTCTGTTGTCTTGTCTGCGTCATTGTCATTGTTTATGCGAAGAAGACTAAGAGACTGTAAGATGTTGCATTTTTGACATTTCTAATTTCCGTTTATTATTCATACTTTTTCCATACATGTATTATAATTGTTACCAAAATAAGTTATGAAAAAAAACGCCGGCGATTAGAACCTACGACCTCTGGAATATCATCTTTACCTTTGATACATTATCCACATACTATACATATATTTGTGAGTGTGACAATATGACCGTAAAATCCTCTGAAAGCAATGATGAGACAAAATAAATTGAAAATATGAAATGAAATATCGGACTTTAATCATACAGTTTTATAATGATATGAGAAGAACCTGTAAAACATCATGACACTTTTGCCTTGACAAATATTTTAGTAGAATTTTTAGGATAGCAACATTTATTTAATATTAAATTTTATTATTGTAATTTTTCACAAATTTAAACTAAACTGATGTGTAAAATATAATCAGTAAATTAATTAAATGCAACATAAGCCATTTATTATTATAAGTCACGGTAATATGAAGCTGAAAACTTTTGTTTAAAACGATTTATTCAAAGGTGCGTTTCTCACAAATTTAATTTAATTAGCAAATATTTCACAAAGAGGAAGAAACTTTAATCTTCGCTCAATCGAAATGCTTTGTTTGTTGGTTGGTTGGTTGGTTTTAGATAATAATTAAACAGCTCAACGAGCAGAGCTAAATAATTTCGTTATTACGGAATGTAGTACAGTAGTTACTTGAATACTAGAAATATTTGAAAAGTAAGATTTGTTTATAAGAACAACAACATTTTATATATTTATAAAAAAATTAATAAAGTAAAAATGTCTATAGAATTATAAGTGAGGAAGAAAGTAATCACTTTATCTAAATTAAGTCAGACCTCACTGAGACTGACACGACGTTAGTTAATCATTATACAGGTTATATTAAACTAACAACTATATGTTATTTACGTATGTCGATTAAAATTAATAATACATTTTTACTGAAACTGATATATTTAAATGTGATCATGAAAAATAAGCGATACAAAAACCCATTATAGATAGTAATGAATACTTTGATTGATACGTACCAAAATCTTTGAAACCCTTAAAAATGTACTCCCAATTTATTGATAATATAATATATATAGTATTTAGTTTACACATAGCTAAAATTTCTTCGTACTCCATTTAGACGATACTATTTATTGGGTTAATTATGCATAGCATAACTTAATCTTAGTAATAGTTAGTGTAATGTTCAATGCACCGCCACTACAAGAAGCAGAACAAGTCTTATTATCCTTTAATTCTACATAGTTGTTATTTACCTACAACAGAAGACTTATAATTTCAAAATGTGTAAAATGTAAACTATATGAATTGTGTAATGTGATGACAATTGACGTTCCACTTAATTTAAACATTAACATTACTTAGTCCACCATCTTATGACAATAGAAAGATTAACTAATTTAAATGTAGAAATTTCTGGGTAACTAAATAATTTGATTAAACTGGTTTAAATTAGAAGGTATAGTTAAGGTATAGTTAACTTTACCTTCTAACTTCCTTCCTTCTTCTTGCGTCTTAACGCATAGCCGTAGTATCGCAACACTGACGCGGAAACGGAAAACGGAATAGGCCAGTATTTACGAGCATCATTTCCACCCACTGGCTTCATTAACACACACTGAGCAACATGCACTGCAATTTGTATTTATTAGAGTAGACCGATGAGGAATAATAAAAAAGTAACCTCGGTTGAGCAATCGAGATTTTTATGAATAAATAGAAACTCAGTTGTTCTTATAAGAATTCTTAGTTTTCAAATATTTTTGGTATTCAAGTAACTGTTGTAAAGGCATTCCATAATAATGAAAAATTACTTTACTAGTTGAGCTTATTAATTATTATCTGAAACCAAAACAAACAAAGCGTTTTGATTGAATGTAGATTAAAGATTATTTTTTATGTCCTTTACAAAAATAACAAATATTAGTATTGTAATGAACATGTATTATTAAGAATATATGTTATTGCGTAATGCAATCAGTATTTTTCCTAAAAAAAAACACCTTTACAAGGAACTTTTTAATATTTTAACATCGTCAATAGCACTATCAAATAGCTCTGATTTGTTTACGTTAAACTGAAAAACTTTCTTAGGGTTTAGTGATAAGCATTGCTGTATAATGACGTTGCGGACGATATATACTTGATATATTTTGGCCTTCGTTTTATTCTTTATATATGAGATTGCAGAACATGAAAGAGATGAGGTATATGCTTGAAGTAACATGTCACTGTCTTGTAATCAAAGCGATTCAAAACAAAGAGCTGCCATAGCCGAGTGTTTAGTCTTCTGAAGTAACAAAAGAAAAATTCCTGAAGCTGTGACTATAAGAAAAGCTCTAACTCTATTGCAAGCAAACCAATAGTAATTTACATTATACATAGTGAATATAACTGTTTATTATTAATCTCTGAAGTATAGGGTATTGTTATCAGAACTTTTAATATTATGAATATATTTGTGTGCGGTTGTTCACTCATTGTTAACTGTTACTTTTTATTTTTGTCTTCTTTAACATACATATATTATTTTATCTAAATTGAAAATGTTTTCAAACCACCTAAGTCATATTAAAGATAATTTACATAAACATAGAATTAAAAATTCTTAGACACGTACAGCACTCGAACCTGCGTCCACTGGGTGTCGATGAATTTAGCATTATATATGTAATTGTCTTAATAGGATAAGAGACGAATCTTATTAACAATTTCAGGAAAATTTTTAACACTTTTGCAGTATAGAAGATCATAAAAAGTATGCCAAATCCTAAATAAATTAATGTTTATAAACGTGTTTGTTAAGCTTATTTAATTTCTTTAATTGTCTTTCATTTTAATTATAAGCTTAATGTTTAAATTGGTTTTTCATCTAAAGTATTTTTGTTAAACTTCGATATTGATAAGCACATAATAGTCAATATCATTAATAGTCCTTCAATGGTAATTTATTTCGTTACATTTACATTTTTAAGACAATATTAGTAGTCAAACGAACGATGACGGCCTGCGGTAGCTCCTCAAGATTCTAGAACAAGTACTTAAATAGGTTTTCATTAAATTCAGGTAAAATATCATTTAGTATTTGTTTTGTGTAAATAGCAACTTAGAATTCAAGTTATTAATATATTAATGTTGATATTTTGTACGTCGTTAAAGATAAGTAACATCAGACATTGTACATGCGGCACGTACGAGCAATTTATCATAATAGTAACTGAAACTTCGATATCATAAGATTTACTGTTTAAGTCTTAAATGTTCTCGTAAATCAAACCATTGAGATACTGGACCACTAACTAACGACGTCAGTTTACTTACGATCGAATCAGTATTGTTATGAATTAAAACTACATAAAAACCATTACAATATTCTGCTTACTATGAATGTTCTTAAATTGTGAACAAGTTGTTTTAAGTAAGAATCTTTAAGTTAAATTACATAAGAAAATGTTTAAATTCCTTGATATTAATAAGAACTGTCTTATAGTACCTTTATTTATATATTTATATAGTAAGGCAGTTGTTGTGTGTTTGTTAATACGTTACATGTAATACGAAGTTGACGGGATGTATATTTATTCAAGCAATGAAATAAAAGAGCTCAACGAATTTGATTGAGAGTCGAAAGAAGAAAATCTTTTAAAGAAAATCTTTTATATTGAAAACAAAAATTAAATAAGAGTATTTAAACTGTATTTTTTTTATATACGTTTTATTACTACATATATTATGTACGTTTTTGTTCCTAATGCCAAATTAGCTTTCTTTTTTGCTTTTTGAATAGAATATACTAGTATTGTTAAAGTAAATTTAAAACGTAAAATAAACTTAAGAAAGTAATTTTGATGGCCAATTTTTGGAGTAAATATGATGATTAAATTGGAGTCACTCCTCGGTTGAACAATTTTGAAAAAGTATTTTGAATAATATATTTTTAAATACACAAAAAAGATACTCTGATTGTGTATATCATCATCACTATTAATCATGCAAATGTTAATGTTTTTGTTACAATATTAAACATTTCACATTAGGAACTGAGATTCTTAAGCAGTACGAGTCCAAAGCACGCAGGTGCAGTGATGTATGTAATACTCGTACAAGTAACATAAAGGTTCTATCACACGTGTTAGATTTATTGCGGATTGTTCTTATAATATGAATTAAAAAGCAGTTAAAGAAATATTTTTATTTTGCTTTTGCTCTTCTTAGGAGGTCTAATAAAATATGTGAATAAATTCAAACTATAATTATTTATGAAAAATAAATATCTTATTTATTTATGTATATAGTCTCTTCTTCGAATCAATACAATATTTGTATAAAAATGATATTAAAATAAAAAAGTAAGAGATGGTTTCGGCAGTTTTTTTATAATAAATACTAAAAAATACTACCATATAACAAAATAAAAGGTTTTAAATATTTAAAAAATTTAAACCTCGTTGATATTTCTCGCCAAAAATACATGTTAATTTAAGATGTGTGTAAAAGACATCTTAATAATATTTTAATATAATAAGATTCGCTACTGTTATTAGTACTTTATATTGTTTGCCTATTTTTATTATAAGAATGTTAGTCTTTTATCTGAAAAAAAATCCAAACATATTAAATATAAAGCGCTATTCTTTTACTTTTAATGATAAAACAGGAATTGTATCTCTCGACCCTCTAGTTGTTAATGGAAATGGTATTAAACGTCGCTTAAGTTTTCTCCAATATCTTTACCAATCCTGTTTTCAAGGACTTGTTATATATGTTATAACTATATTTTTATTATGAGGTAAAAAGAAGTTAATATTAAAATATTAATATATAAATGCAAGTTTATTTTTTAACAATATTCTGAGTTCAAAAGGAATAGTGAAGACAAGTTATATATTCTGACTGCTACCACTTTAGATAAATAGTATTATTTATCGATATACACCTGTTGTGTTGTCTATTAACATTTAAATATTAAATGAAAAATGATGAAGAGTTCAACAAGTTTACAAACACTCAAACAATATTGAAAGCGTTAAACATCTCTCTGATAAATGCATTTCCTCGTGGCAGTATACTAGTTATACCCGTAGAATCGTCAGTAAACTGTACGTGATCCCAAGTAATACGTAATATATGCTTCATGTGCTCAAGGTGATGTGGAAGAACAATTAAAGACATTAAAAACACTGCTCGAAAGCGCTTAGCAACTTCCAACCATTACAGTTTGATAAACTATAATTTAATTTTGATAAAATTATTTAATATTTTTTTTATATTACAACTAGCTGTTGCCCGCGAATTCATCCGCATGGATTTTATATTATGGCTTTTTTTAGATACTAATTAAAAAATATGCCTCTATAAATATGCAACGTTGTATATAACGTTGTGCCTCTATAATATGCAAAAATCTATTTAATTTATTAACTCTTTTCGTAGTTAACTTAAATTAATTTAAGTTCTCGTAGCTTTCCGAAGTTGAGAAACTGATTTTTATAGATCAAGATTTATTCATTGATTCAAAATGCTTATAAACTCTAAATAGTAACAAATATAACTATAATTTTGTTATTGAACTTCCAGAATATTTTAATGGAGAGCATTATAACGTGATTTATGTCGTAACGGTTCAGTGATAACTGCCTCATTGGAATAGAGCTTTAGAAGATCAACAATTGACATTTATGATGACACTATTACAATGGTGATTCAGAACAAAACATATTCTCTATAATATAGTCAAATTAGGAGTATTTAAATGTTATTTATGTCTTCAGATATGCCAAGCTATGAAAACATTTTATATTCATTTCAAAGCAACGTAACGTTTACTATAGTAAATGTATTTAATACCTGTGATATAATCTTTGTCAAGTCATAAACAATTAAAATGATATAACAAAAAGGATTTACAATATTAAAGTTAATGAACTAAAATGAGTCAGAACTGTTCCAAACTGCGAATATTTTTTTCTTTGTAAAGAAGAGAGCAAAAGTTGTTTGCATGAAATGTATTTTTAAACTTTAAATTCAACATGTCGCGTAAAGTGTAAGGTAAAAGATATTGATTTTAAACTTAACTTTGCTTCAGTGAGCAGATGAATAATATGAAGATGTATAAATATAAAGTTTATTCTAAAGCTTCTAAACTCTTCTAAACTCTTAAGTTTTAAATTTTAATATATTAAATTAATACACAACAAAAAATAAATAGAGAAAAGGAGATTTTTAAAGAGAAATTAATAACATTGAACTCAAATATAAATTACGTGCTAAATAAAACAAGGAGTAGTTTTTGTTGAAATATGTTGTACTGACAAATTTTAGGAAAATTATTTAAAAATATAAGCCCAAATTTTATGCAGCAATTGTGTCGGAAGAATTTGTTGCACGGCACCGCTATAAAAATGTTAAAAGCAGTGAAATATATTTCAAAAGCGCAAACAATAAAACAAAGGAAAATCCTTTACAGCTTTTCTGTTCAGCTTCGAATGGTTTACGCACACACGCACACTCACACACGCACACACGCACACACGCACACACGCACATACGCACACACGCACACACGCACACACGCACACACGCACACACGCACACACGCACACACGCACACACGCACACACGCACACACGCACACACGCACACACGCACACACGCACACACGCACACACGCACACACGCACACACGCACACACGCACACACGCACACACACACACACACACACACACACACACACACACACACACACACACACACACATAGAATGTGAATACTATTTTTGTGATTAAAGGGTATGTCAATATGATATCAAGTATTTAAATATGAGATTACTCGACTAAAGTAGAATGAATTTGTAATAACTTTTAATTACATTAGGTGGCGTTAAAAATTATGGGTTTTGTAACTGTCATGGCATAAGCAAAGCAAAAATAAATAATTCATGTGACGTATTAGATGCAATTAATATGAATTCGTAATTTAATAACAAATTAATCTTGATAGTTCTGACATCTTAAAATATAATTCTGATTCTGTATTTAAATATCTTCTTCTATTCTGATTCTTATATATAAATATGATTCTGAATCTAAACTCTACGTAGTCGTCATTATTTTGGAAAGAGGGATTAATCTTGTTAATTTTGAATACTTACCTCATAATAAAAGTTTTAACAGTAAATGGCGGAGTTCATTAACTCTTCTTTATATCCGCTTGTTCTGCCTTTTAATAATCATTTGTGAGATATTTTTCCATTTTATTGCTTACTCAAACAATCTAATTACGCAACGAAGCAAATTTAAATTGAGAAGCTTTTTTACATCTTTCCTATACCGACTAAATATTTTTTCTGCAGCTAAATATAAATAATAGTATATTTCATATTTGATTTTACTATTATAAAAAAAGTGCAACATTTTTTATCAAAATTTGGATTCCTTACAGGAGGAGAACCTCAAAAACTTCTAAGCGAGTACCTTATTATCTAAGAAATATATATCCAAAACTTTAGACCCGTAGTTATAGACTTTTAAAAATTTGGTAATGAGTAAGGCCGTTTCTATATTATATAATTCCTGTATTCTTTTCGTCATCACGGGAAGGATGATATAGAAACATGGTTTTCAAATATGGGCTGTCATATAAAATGGACTAAATTATGCTACAAGTATGGAAAAAAGAAAAGTAAAATTTAAACTTATTAGGGAAAAAAACAAACATCACAAATATTACCTTATAAAAAGTTTAAAGTGGAAATAGGCAGAATTCTTACTATCGGAACTCTAAAATGGGAGAAAGATATCACAGAATGGTACTCAAGAGATAAAGAAAGACAGGAAGACCAGTACGCACATGGGGAGATGATCTAAAAATAATAGCAGGTGCTACATAGATACCAATAGCACACGACCGTGAATTGTGGAAGAAGCTGGAAGAGGCCTTTGCTGGAAAACAAAACAAAAAAAAAACAAAAAATGGACTACCAAGGTTTAGACTAATGATTTAAGTTAATAGCTTCACTAAAATATCTATGAACTTTAATTATAAAAAAATGTTAATGCTACGTGAATTTGATTCCGACTCCGAATCCGAATCCAACTCCGAATCAATTTTGAGGTTGGCGCAGTATGTTCTTGTCTTCTATATTCTCCTATTACTCGTCATCTCTGTATACACTCCCTACTTCTCCAGAACGTCTGTCACGCAAACTAACTACCCATTTTTTGGCTGTCCTCTACCTGTGCGTCCCTCCAATATTTTATTTTATGTCATTTAAAATGATTGCAATTATTATTCAAAACTTCTTTTCCTATTTGGATTCCTTATAGGTGGAATTCCACAAAAAAATAGTTTTTGAACTGTTAAAAATTTTGTAACGAGTACCTAAGGCCTGATATATATAATTTCAATACGGAATAAATATATATGTGGAGAATTATCGGTATCATATCTAAAGCATTACGAAAATATTTATAGTTTGAGGAAAATTTCTTAATAATTTCTGTATTTTATAAAAAAGTTATATTTCATGAACAGAAATACAATTTCATTGTGCTGCTGAATTATTTAAATAAAGTGCAAATCAAAAACAGTGTTTTCTCTGAACTCGTGAAGTTTATCTTCGAATGTTAATAAAAGCTTATTTTGTCAGTACTTGCAAAGCGTAGAGAAAGGACTTAAAATAGGTCCAGTTGAAAGGGTGCACTTTAGACATAAAAGTAAATTGGTACGTACTGTTTATGGGTGATGCTGCGATAACTATTTTGTCTTTGAAAGAGTAAAGTGGCTTTCGTTCTATTTTGCAACCAAAGTTTTTGTAGAAAATAAAAAAATATATTTAAAAATAGATATAGGCATAGATTTTAATAATAATGTTTAGACATTGTTAGTAACAAGTATATTAAAACTTCTGTAGCAATATACACATTTTTCTTAAGTTTTTTCGCTTTAATATAATCTTACGGCCTCAAAAGTTTCATATCGACAAATCATTAACAATTTACAACACAATAATATATATTATGACAATATTAAAAGATTCAAACTACATTTGACTATTATCTATATTATATTCATCAAAGTTATTTCACGTGAATTTATTTTAACAATAGTGTCATCAATTTTATAAGATTATTTTGTTAAAATAGTACCTTTAAAGAAATTTCCATAAGATGTGGGAAAACTGTGTAAATAAAGACAGGCAAGTTCTATGAGAGGAGTAGATATTTATCAAAAGGCAAGATTATGTCCAACTCATCTTGTCGACATGTTTGCATTAGTATATTAATTTTAAATTATTTATTAATCAATTGTACCTGTAAGCTACACATTGGGAAGTTGATGTAAATGTTTCCTATTTTTTTTTTAAACCATCACCTAAGTCGTGTGAAAGATAATAATTATATAAGGTTAGAGTGAGATTATAGACAAAACGTCTGTTACTTGGCTAGATCTTCTAGAAAAAGTGGTTTCGATGAGTAAATATCAATTAATAATACATAATGTATTTATACTCTGCGTGGTAGGTATGTTGCTATTGGAGATATAAAAATATAAAAAGATCTATTCTCGTCAATTTCCTGCGACCCCCATTCATAATATAAACGAGTACTCCCGGTTATAAACGGATTGACGATCGCTTTATTTGTTCTAGAAATTCAGCATAATAAAACAAAGGAAAAATATATGAAGTGTTTGTCATAACAGACAACCTCCCTTATTGTACTGCAACGTATCATTATCATACATGTATCTTACTGTTGTAAATATCGCAGTTAAAAAGATATAAATTCAAAAGTTTTTCTCTTATAATTACACTTTTAAAGTATATTTTACTTTATATGTATAACGTATGTAGGCCATTCTGTAGTACTTTTTATTTATATTGAATATATCATAATAAAATGTTCAACTGTTCATTTTGATCGGGAGAAGTTGACTTGTGTGGAAACAAAGGCTTATAAAGTGATCGGACAAATATGGTGGGCCACGCGTCTTGGACTTGTTCTCGTTTTTGTGCGAATTATGCTTCAAATCGGGGAAGGTCCCAGACGATTGGCGAGGTGCAGTCATCGTACCTTTGTATAAAGGCAAAGGTTCACAGATAAACTGTGCAAGCTATAGGGCTATCAGTTTGATTAGCTTGGGCGGTAAAGTTTATGATAAAATATTAGCGAGACGAATGCAAGAGAGATCTAAAAGGCTGTTGTGGGATGCCCAAGGAGGTTTTAGACCTGGAAGAGGGTGTACAGATCAGATCTTTTCCCTTTTTTTTTTTATGGAATAGGAGGGCAAACGAGCTGGCGGGTCACAGATGATTTGTGATCACCGCCGCCCATGAACTCTTGCAACATCCGAGGATTTACAGGAGCGTTGCCGGCCTTGAAGGTGGGAGTAAACGCCTTTTTTGAAGGTACCCATGTCGTATCGATCTGGAAATACCGCCGAAGGGAGTTCGTTCCACATTCGAGTGGTACGAGGAAAAAATGTGCTTGAGAACCGCACAGTGGTGGATCGCCACGCATCCAGGTGGTAGGGATGGTATTGGAGGCGATGGCGCGCTGTGCGGTGATGGAATTCGGCGGTAGGCATCAGATCGAATAGCTCTTCGGAACATTCCCCGTGGTAAATGCGGTAAAAGTCCCTCCGCATGATCACGGAAAAGTTTTTGGCCCTAAACCAAAAGGTTTTTTGTGCCGTTGTGGATTTGGAAAAGGCGTTTGACAGGGTTTTGAAAACGAAATTATGGGAGATACCGCCCCGATACAACGTGAACGGACCCTTGCTACAGGCTGTAAAGTCTCTGTACAGAGATCACTCAGCCTGTGTGCGACTAGGAGCTGACATGTCGCCCTGGTTTGACATCCAATCGGGTGTTAAGCAAGGTTGCGCTATGTCAGCTTGGTTGTTCAATTTGTATTTGGATAGTTGTCTCCAAGGCGTGAAAGACAGTGACATGGGAGTGAAAGTAGGTGACCTTAAGGTCAATTGCTTGTTATATGCAGACGATGCAGTGCTCATTGCATCATCAGAATGCGATCTGCAGGCATTGGTCACCACTCAGAAAGATGGGTGTGAAAATAATGGTCGAAACCTGAATGCAGCTGACCGAATCCGCAATGAAGAGATCCACAGAATGGCAGGTACTAGCGAAGATGTCACGGTGAGAATGAAGAAGAACGTGCTCAGCTGGTTTGGTAACGTCGAACGAATGAGTGATGAAAGATTGGTAAAAAAGATTTATAAAGGAAAAGTGAGCGGTATGAGAGACAGGGGGAGGCCTCGAGTGACCTTCGAAAACTCAGTAGCTACGATACTGGAGGAAGGTCACGTAAAAAGCATGAGGACCCCCCGGAGGGCATGTATGAAGAAGTTAATGTCTGTGGTCGAGGCAAAAGAGGTATGCAGGGACCGTAGCGTTTGGCGCTCCGTCGTCTCTGGCTACCCCGCGAGGGACATGGCGTGAAGATAAGTAAGTAAGTAAGTAAGTAATAAAATGTGATTTTAATATACTCGTAAGAAACGCTAACAGTCAAAAGTTACAAGGTTATGACATCTGACTCTAGTAGTTAGTGGCGGCATCGAATAAATTGGTAAAAACGGTTAGGACTGAACTGTTGAGGGAGTTTTGTTCGTGATTGTAGACATTTATCTTGTGAAGGGATAATTAGTTGGACGAAGCGTCGGATTCCGTATTTCGTAAGTATTCGATGAACTAGCAATCACAACTTTCATAAATTTCTATAAAATACATTCAAAAGTTTTGTATATTATTACTTTATAATGTCAATTATAAAATTGTGTCAATGAAAATGTTACAAATCTGTTTTCACTTATAATAATTATACAACAATATGTGTTGATTGTTAGTTGAAAGAAATTAATATATACGGGTATGAAGCCTTAGTCCCTTCATTATTAACAGAAGAATGGCGTATTCATGAAGTACTTTTTCAAGTAAAATAAAATGAAGTACCTAATATATAATTATTAGTGTTTTAATTATTAATAAACTATCATTGTATATGTCTATTGCCATTTCTTACAGCTGTCTTATTTAAATTACCTATTTACTTTAATTCATTATTCTAAGCTATAAAACGTTAAGCTTCTGTTTAAAAATTAAAAAATAGTAATAAAATGTAAAGAAGAAATACTAAAAATAATAATAATAAAATAATATTCTTAATAAAATTGTATTATTATAGCCAGAGATGATTCTTGTATTTTATTTATTTAAGTTTAAGTATATATACATTTTAACCACAAAATCTAGTGTTTTTTTGTCGGAAATAGTTTTATTATATTATTATTTATTTATTTAGCTTCACGCCATATCCGTTACGGGGTAGCCAGAGACGAAGGAGCGCCAAACGGTACGGCCCCTGCATAAATTTGTTTTGTTTATGTTTGTATGTTTTATTATATAATTTTTTAAAATATACTCGAAAACTGTGTTATAAGATATTGGTATAAAATTGCTTAGTTGTTTTTTTCTCATAACTAAGAATGATTTATTGAGATACATCTGCGTCCATTCGTAATGAAACTGAACTTGGGTCCACAATGGATTATTTGAAAATCTACATATGTTATATTCAGAGAATTTTATATTTCTATGTAAAATATTATTAAATTTTAAAGAAAATATTTGTATTGAACTTATAATAATGTTATTTTAAACTACTCTTTTCTTATAATAACTTTACTTATCTCAGTCAATCAACATCTAATTCATTCTAAGATACCACAGCTCAGATATTATATTATAACAATTTGCATTACTGATGTTAATGACAATTAGATCAATATGGCACCGAATTTGCGTTGATTTTATGGAGATTCATAATTTTAGATATATTTTGATGATGAAATATTTTGCTATTGATAATTGCTATTTAATTACACATATATAAGTTTACTAATTACGCAGCGACGTCCTCTGCGTACCATAACTCCACACTGCGATAGCTAACCAGCCTGCCAAGCGTTCAATCATCGCATATTCCCCTGTAGCCCTGCTGTTTCTGGTACAGTAGCGGCCAGTACAACAGTCGTGCCTACTCAAGTAGTTGTCGGAGTAGTACCCTGGATGTTGTAGAGGATTACACATACTTGGGACAAACTGTCCAGCTAGGTAGTTCCAACTTCCAACTAGGTAGACTGCACCAAATGTATCCCATTACATTAATTAAAAATAATAGTTAACAATAAAAAATATAAAAAGTGGGGCATTCAGAATTCATAGATAGAAAATAAAATAGTGTTACCGCACAAAAAGCTCCACAAATATATTAATACACGTTGTCAAAAACCACAAACAAATATAAATGAATAAAACAAAAAAGTAACTCCATTACGTTAATGGAAAACAGTGAGCTTTTAGGCAATTTTTATTTTAGTGCTCTGAGATTATACAATTAAAGTAAAATACTAATTATTGTTAACTATTAAATGTTAGTAAATCTCTTTAAATGAAATTTCTTATATTGACAAAATTGTTTATTGATAGAATTTAGACTAATTATCAGAAATATTCCAGTTAGGCCTAGTGTTTCATTTGAGGTAATCATTGAAATACTCATTTCAAATAAGAACAATACTATAATATCAATTTATTTTACTAATTTTCTGGGAAAATTCCGACATGATATCTACGGTATGTATGAGATTTATTTTTAAAGACCTTATAGAGACATAAAACAAACAAAAGGATCAAGTGCTTATTCAAGATTAGATTCAAGCTTATTAAGATTAAAATTATTCCCTACGTTAACGAATAGTTGGAATAAGTAATATATGGCGTGGTCGTAAATTAGGCTTTGCGTGTACCGACCAGTGCACCGCGAATCTCTACGAAGATTTAAGTTCCATTTTTCTGTGTCCGAAAATATTTGATAATACCTTGTTTTGCACTTAATTAAATTAATTATCGAACAAATAGTTTAACTGATAATTTTTATGTCACATTATATTTGTAAGAGGATCAATCAGTAATAAGTGTCACCATCGCCTAACATTAAAGTTGAGCTCTCATTTTGCACAATAAACTAATTAAAAAGAAAAAGTATATTATATGGGATATTTTATTTTATTTCAAATGAATTACTAAATAATCTAAAACAGAAAAGTTGATAATATTACTAAAGTTTTTCTCTCAGAAAATTTTAAACTATATACACAGATTTCAATTAAATATTATGATGCCTTATGTTTTGAAATCTTGAAAGCTACACCGAATTAATTTTCTGAACAATGGAGTCGTAAAAAGAAAGCCATTTAAGTAAAGAAAGGACACTGCAATCGAAATCTTATTAAACAACAGCAGATCATAAATTGATAAACATCAGCTCCATGCTATTACAATTTATTTGAAATTCAATACAATTTGCAAAACGCTATATCTTTTGCTTTAAGAATATTTCTAATATACGTCAAAATTTATTTAGCCATACACGTTTCGTATAATTTGAAACAACAAAGTATAACAGTGTAAATTATAACAAGAATAATTATGAAAACAGTTATCTTAATATTATTGTTTTTTATTTTTTATTATGTTAATTAAGTTTGGTGGCAGCGAAGGATGCAAAGAAAAACAATTATTTTATAAAATTATATTAGAGAGTTACAATTAAAACTTATAATTAATTAATACTAAAAAAAGGTGATTCCAGGTCAGCGATTGACCCAAGAATGAATATATTTTATCCTCGATTCCCATCGATGGTGAGAACGCAAGCCGTATGGTGTCGTCTTCAGGATAATCGAAGCGTGGTGTCAGCATTTAACCGTGTGAAACCAAGTTGGTTCTTACTATAACAATTGCCCTTGGCTATGCTTGCGTAACATGTTCATAAATATTTTTGTATCATATAAAGACAGTTATTTTGAAGAAAATTAAATAGTTTTAGTTTATTTCTCAAAGTACGATTCGATATTATATTATAATGTATATTCTCGGTGTCAATACATCGTAACAACACACATTCAGTGGACGTCGCTCAGTGGACGATTAAGATTTAATTTACTTCTAATTTGTGATACAACGAGGCAACATTCCTTAAATGTTAGCTTTAAATTCTTCTGATGTTTGTTTTAAAACACAAGTACATTTTACGTTCCATTTTTAGTATTTTGTACAAAATAATAGTATTCTTCCCTACGCCCCATCGGTTAACTTAAATCTATCTCTTGATAGTTTAGTTTAGTCCTACTGCGATTCTGTAGCTACGACTATAAATTTTCAGAAAACCAATTAGAGTTGCGAAGAAATAAAAACAATGAAGTCGAGCTAAACTAACAGATATAAAGTGAATACTAAATTAAATTTACTTCCATTCTCCTTCATAATAATGTTACCATACATTCCTAAAAATAATTTTGTGAATAAAATTAGTTGAAAATATTATTTCTCGAGATACAACGTATTCTCTAAGTATTATATTAGTTCAAATTAAAAATTATTTAGTAACTATTATCTTTATTTTCTTAAATATTTTTATTTGTAACTTATTCTGTAAACGTAAAATATTAAATACGTTTATTTCGTATGAAACGATTTAGATAGTTAGTTTAGCTTCAATTGTATTATCACATTGGTCTCTTACAAAAAAAATATCATATCAATGTGAGTTTGAAATAAGTAAATCGAAAATAAATAAACAATAGAATTTCTTGATTAAGTACTAAAAAAACACTCCAATATAACATGTTTGAAATTGTAAAACCATTTATTTCATAGATATTAAAATATAACAATTAAACCATTCGCTGGTACGTGATGACACACAACATTGTTAATAATTGTACTTCAAATATTACAATATATTAAATTCAATGTTATTCCAATATAACAATGAGGACGACATCATTGTTATTTCTAGAAGTAATCTAATATATTTTTGTATTAAAACACCTTAAAAGAAAGATAAAAAGGTGATCTACAGGTTTGAAGTAAATGTAACTCAAATCCTCAGTCGCAGGTAAGCTGCTTTTACTATATTTAATTATTCGTGCTCAATATCTTTAGCGAAAGAAAAGATTTTATCAAAACAATTATTTTTAAGAGGATTTACTCCATTAAGGGGTTACACCACCCTGAGAGGCTGAAATAAGACTCAATTTTCATGGTTTTTTTTTAGCTAAAATAAAACATGTTTTTTATTTCTGATTTTATACACTTTTTATATAACATTTCAACTTTCCAAACATATTTTCTTAATGTGAGAATATCTATAATTGGCGGAGATATACGCCTCCGCGCGCATCAATAGTTTTTTTTCACCACTGTACTGCGGGAGTCATAACTGCCAGACGGTTCATCTGAAACATATGCGATGAAAATACGTTCTTTAGTATGGTCAAATTTATGGAACTACGTAGGATTTTTCCGAAAAAATCATAAATGGATTTTTGGCACCACGCGAATTTTTTTTTTTCGTTTTTCGTGAAAAGTTCCGACCTAAAACATTAATAAAAAAAAAACGGTTAACAATATCAAATCCTACGTAGTTCCATAGATAATAGTGTTACAAATGTGTGGTATAAATTTCAAGTTGATCGGAATAACCGTTGTTGAGTTATCATCCCCGCAAACTCGAAAAATGTAGTTTCGAGAAAAACGCGTTTAAAGTTTTGACGCGGTCTCTGCAATAGAAAACATTGAATATTCGTAGCTTACCTTGTTATACGGTTAATCGGCGATTCCTGCTCCATATTGGGGTCCTTCCTCAGCAAGTTGCTGTTCTTCTAGAGATAATCTTGACCTTCTCCGAGCTGTTCTGGTCTCTTTTGCCGTTTCTTTCGCGCGTTTTTCAGCAATCGATATACACGGCAACAAAATAAAAAATTCGGTGACCGTGTGTCGAATCTATTGGCACTTCGACATCAGCCTTATGTTGCAGTTTCTTTGCCGATGTTGAGGTACTCGCTTCCTCTTGCTCCATCTGATGACGATTTAGCGGCGGTTTTCGTCGAACACTTTCCGCAACCCGAGTCTGTGTTTCTGTAAGAACTTTTTTTTCCCGCGTACACTCTTTTCATAGTGAATATGATAACTGTAGTATTTCGAACACAGAATAAATTTTTAGAATCGTACAGGTCAACAAGCTCTTGCAAAGTAAAAATAGTGCTTAAGATATGACTATCAACACCGTTAGGGTACTCTATTGTGGGGTGAGGTCTACCAAAAATTCTATTTATAAAAAAAAACATATCTTCGTCAATATTATAGGTACAGACTTCGTTTTGGGCTCAAAATTTTCCTCAAGTTTCACACTATAAAACAAAAAATAAAACCGAAAATCGATTTTTTGAAAATCTCAGGGTGGTGTAACCCCTTAAATCCAAACGTACGCAATTTATTTTCCGCTTTTCAATGAGACTATAAATTCGCATTACTAAATCCGCCTTTTACACAATTATTAAATTTTGTCGATAATTTACTTTTAATTTAGTTATTTCTAAGATATTATTGAAATTGAATAACATTTTCTTTAGTAATTTTAAAACTTTATCATTTACCAGTTTAATTTGTTTACGGAGACTTTATTGCTATGGTTTTAAATTTAATTTTCAGATTCTCTCAAATTGTATTTTGATACAGTTATTCTTTCCCTTCATATTTTTTTTGCTTTGCTTATAGTTATTTCTCCAAAATGATGCTAAAAAGAATATCATGCATGGACTGCATAAAATCTGATAGCATTAGTCTTTAATACACAATATTGAGTAAGTTCCTGTTATACCAGCTATCTTCATGTACCCTACTCTACTCTACTTATATATATGAATATATATAAATATATAAATAAATAAATATATTTATATATATATATATATATAAGTAGAATCAATATCATTATTAATAACAATACATTCTAGACTTTGATTTCCATACTTTTCCTCCATTGAGCCTATAAACTCGATATATCATGCAGGTCGTGTTTCATTCCTCTATAGCCCACGTCCGTACACTCTGCACCTGCGTCCGTCAGATCCGACCCACTTGTTTACACTTTGAATGTAAATGTGTCACACGAGAGGTCCAAAGGCGGCACGTGACGGATGTTATCTTAGGTCTGAGTGAAGCGCGAGTCGTTCTTGAGACTACGCGCTATAACCGAGCCTTGAATACAGATTCAACATCAATCTTCTTGGTACGTGTTATAGACTATTCACTAGGGTGTGTGACACGCTAATATTTTAATAGTAGTGAAATTCTATCAATTTAAGTAAATCCAATTTGAATTAACACTATTAGCGAACCTTTTTATTTTAAAATTCACTTCATTGGTTCAAAGTATAAGTAACATAAATTACGAAGTATTTAAAAAAGTTTGAGATATAAAGGAAATTAAAGTATAATACTATTGAGTTGAATCCATACGACTATTTTTTTATATATCATCATCATCATCATTATCAGCTGTCGTGCGTCCACTGCTGGACGTAAGCCTTCCCCATTGACTTCCACCGCGATCGGTCCAAAGCGGCCCGCATCCATTGGTTTCCAGCTGCTCTTTTTATGTCGTCTGTCCACCTAGTTGGCGGTCGTCCTCTACTTCGCTTGCCAGTAAGTGGCCTCCACTCAAGGACCCTTTTTCCCCATCGGCCGTCACTTGAGCGGGCTATATGCCCAGCCCATTGCCACTTCAGCTTACAAATCCGTTGGGCTATGTCGCTTACTTTTGTTCGTCTGCGAATCTCCTCGTTTCTGACTCTATCTCGCAGCGAAATTCCCAGCATAGCCCTCTCCATCGCACGCTGAGTGACTTTAAGCCTCTCTAAGAGTCCCTTTGTTAGAGGCCACGTCTCGGTTCCATAGGTCATCGCTGGTAACACACACTGGTCGAAGACTTTCGACTTAAGGCACTGCGGTATTCCGGACGAAAATACGCTCCTTAAGTTCCCGAACGCTGCCCATCCTAGTTGGATTCGTCGATTGACCTCTCCCTCGAAGTTGGACCTGCCCAATCGGACTTTTTGTCCCAGGTAGACATATTCGTCGACAACTTCGAGAATGAAGCTCCCAACGGATACCGGGATAGGCGCGACATGGACATTCGACATAATTTTCGTCTTGTCCATATTCATTTTAAGGCCCACTTGTTGAGAGACTCCATTAAGATCGCCGAGCATAATGCTGAGGTCTTCCAGGGATTCTGCCATTACTACTATATCGTCGGCAAATCGAAGGTGAGTTAGGTACTCGCCGTTTATATTGATGCCGAGTCCATGCCATTCCAGGAGCTTGAAAGCGTCTTCCAGTGCAGTGGTAAATAGTCTCGGAGAGATAACGTCTCCCTGTCTCACACCTCGCTGTAAAGGAATAGCGTTTGTGCAATGCTCCTGGACTCGAACCGACATGGTGGCGTTTGTGTACAAATACTTCAACACTTCGATGTACCGATAGTCAATATGGCACCTCTGAAGAGACGACAGTACCGCCCACGTTTCGATCGAATCAAAGGCTTTCTCATAGTCCACAAACGCTAAGCATAATGGCCGATTATACTCCTCGGTCTTCTGTATAATCTGCCGCAGCGTATGAATGTGGTCTATGGTACTAAAACCTTTTCGGAAACCGGCTTGTTCGGGAGGCTGGAAGTCATCAAACTTGCTCGTGAGACGAGTCGTGATAACCTTCGAAAACAGCTTATAAACATGGCTCAGAAGCGAGATGGGCCTGTAATTCTTCAGCAAAGTAGTATCGCCTTTTTTGAAGTATAGGGCCACCATACTTCTGTTCCATGCTTCCGGCGTTACACCCTCAAGCAGAACGGCATTAAAGAGCTTCTGAAGGACCCTAAGTACTGGCAATCCGCCCGCTTTCAGAAGCTCTGATGTGATACCGTCTTCACCTGGTGCCTTGTTGTTTTTAAGCTGTTTTAGGGCCACACTGATCTCGTGCAAGCTGATGTCCGGGATTTCATCGGAATAGTGTCGGGTAAGCTCCGCTCTTGGGTCTTCTGCTAAGCTATCAACAGGTTTAGCGACCGAGGTATATAAGTGTCCATAGAACCTCTCGACCTCCCTCAAAATGTCAGCCCTACACGACACTGTGCTTCCATCCCCCAATTTCAACTTCGATAACCGGCTTTGCCCAATTGACGAATCTCGCGCAAACACTTTGGAGCCTTGGTTCCGCTCTATAGTATCTTTAATACGGTTAGTATTGAAAATACGGATGTCGTGTCGCAGATATTTCCGTATGCGTCGGTGATCGCTCCCTGTTTTTACGTTGTTGATCACAGAGACATCGTTGAATATCTGGCGTCTAGTGGTCAAGATGAAGTCAATCTCATTTCTAGTGGAACCATCGGGACTTAACCAGGTCCACTTCCTTTGAGGCGGCTTCTGGAAGAAGGAATTCATCATAAAGAGTCCCTCTTTCTCCAGAAAATCGGCCAGCCTCTGTCCCCTAGGGTTCCGCTGCCCATATCCAAATTGTCCTACTCTCAACTCGTCGTCGCTTCTCTTGCCCAGCTTTGCGTTGAAGTCCCCCATAACAACATTAAAGTGAGTTTTTGTAGTATGTATGGCCCGACTGATATCCTCATACATAGCCTCTACTTCATCATCTGGGTGTGCGGAGGTCGGTGCGTAGACCTGTATGACCTTCAACGAGTATTTTTTAGAAACTCTGAGTATAAGGTACGCGACCCTACTCGACACACTTTCAACGACTGCAATGTTGTTTATGAGGGACTTGTGGACCATAAACCCGACACCTCCTTGGGACTGTTGGTCGCCCTCCCGGTAGTATAGCAGGTTTCCGGATTTGAGGGTTATCGTGTTCTCCCCCTCTCTACGGACTTCAGATAACCCTAATATATCCCAGCGTAACCTACTCATCTCTTCTTCCAGCTCAGCAATCCTGTCGTCAGTCCGCAAAGTGCGGACATTGTGTGTTACCAGGGCCAGGTGTCGTTTGGGGTGGTAGCCCGATCCCATCCGGAGATTCTTAGCACCCCCTGCCCCACCATAACCACGGCCGCTACCGAAGCCGGGAACAGTGGGACTGCCGGGTACTGGGGGCCTGGTCCTGTTTGCGTCTGTCATATTTAAAGGGGAGAATTTGCCATACTCGCCACGCTTGGCAGACGGGTTGGCGAGCGCAGTGCGCAGCTCCTCACACCGGTGGCGCTGCTGCCCGACACCAGTCTATATTACTTCGAGCTGCACTGATTGTGATGGATATACCGCCATCGGTCGGTTGGAGGAGAATGGGATGGGGGTAGGTATATTCAAGGGAAAAGAAAGGAACGGGGGGATATTGCTTACACGGATAGACAAGGGATTGTAAGCAAATAGCTCGAGCAAGTCAGGGTCGCGTACCTGTAACTCGGACTGGCTGATGCCGGGAAGTCAGAGTCCTCTAACTATTTTTTATATATAAAAGACACGTAATAGAAAATTGTCTTATTTTCCTTATAGTTTTATTTTTTGTAACTTATTTATGTATGAAGCCTCTTTCTTCATAGCCTTCGAATTGTCTCGATAATTAGAGAAACTATAAATGGCCTAACTAAAAAAAAATTAATTGGTAGTATCATAATAAGATATTAAATGAGTTGAATACATGTTTTTCTATTAAATAATAACTAACAAGATCCAAAACCAATTAGTAGTATAATAAAAAAATATAAATGTATTTGTTTTAAAATTAAAGTACTTTACAAGTTGCTAAGAGCTTAATTATTTATAAAACCTTATGAGGGTGTCTTAATGCGACACCTGATACCATTTTACATTAACAGTTGGCGGATGGACGACTACATTTTATTTTTTATTAAAGAAAACATTTAAGCAGTAGTTTTAGCTTTAAGATAACTTGAATCTTTTCTATGAGTTGAAATAAGATTAATAAGAGAAAGAACGTAACGTTCGTACTTAAACTGAAATTAATGTAAGTAATGTAAATTCCTACTGTTAATTTAACCTGATAAGGCAATGAGGTATCTATCACGTACGCTCGTGAAGCACGTAGTCTGTGTGATGTCTACTTTATTACCTCGTTACGTTGCATGGGACTGCGCTGACTGATCCTCTCAAGCAAATATTCTCTGAAATAAACCAACTAAATGGATTGTCCATTTATTAGTTTACAACATTTTCTGTTTTGATTTTGGTCTCTTAGTCTACAAAAATTCTCGAGGCTCGATAAAAAGATTTCTATTATAAATAAATTTCCTGCCCAGATGTTGTTTTTATTATTTTTATTAAGAAACAAGATGGTTCCCAAGCTGATAACAACAATTGCGATCATTTTATTAATGACAAACTTTTTTATATATAGAGCTACATTTTTTTACAAAATAATGCGATTACGAATGAAGAAAAATTTTTTTTGTATGATTTTAGTATGGATTATTTTAAAAATATTATAATTTATTAATATTCTAACATTTGATTTTCTACAGGGCAGAGTTATATGACCTCTTAGATAACGCTAAGTAGAAATTATTAAAATGTAACTTATCCGTTCGGTAATTACGAACACTGGGACGAGAGACACGTGGAGAAACAGTAAATAAAAAATTATTCACAGTCTTACTATTTCTTATTTTTTTATTTCTAGATATGACAAGGAAATGTATGTCTGTAACAACAACATGGATAACAAAAAATATTTGAGCAAAGGCCACTTCTTAGAATGTGCTATTAATAAAACTAATTTTTTACAAATTCTAAAGGTAAGATTTCACTTTATCTAGTTTAGTTCTTTGCTAGTTTCCAATCTACACGTACACGTATCAGTACAGCTACGTCACTCTGAAGTATATAAGTATTAAATCGTTTGGGTAAAACCAGGCACTTGTATATATTGTTAAGAGTGTAGTTTAAAAAAGTAATCAATACCTGTTTTCGATTGACCTAATAAACTACTTGATCGTATTATATATATTATTTGTATGTGAAAATAGACCAAACATACCAAATCAAAACAATTTCTGCTAAAACAAAATTATACCCTATTAGTTCTGAAGGAAGTAATCCTCCACTATGCGGTTCTCAAGGTCCTTTTTTCCACGTACCACTCGAATGTGGAACGAACTTCCTTCGGCGGTACTTTCAGATCGGTTCAACATGGGTACCTTCAAAAACCTCCTAGGCAGGCAACTTATGAATCCTCGGATGTTGCAAGAATTTTCGGGGGAAGGGGGGGCAGCGGCGGTGATCACAAATCATCTGTGACCCGCCAGCTCGTTTGCTCTTCTAACATCAAAAAAAATGTAATGTATATAAATAAGGTAACAATTAATATATTTTTACAAAATTCATATTCTACCCCTCTATTCAATAATTGCTACATCCATTTATATCATATACAAACAACAACCAAGTGATGGTAAGTGACAAAAACTCTTCCCTATGGACAATGTAATTGCTGATATAAGAAGATATATAAATGACTGAAGTGTAGATAGTAGAAGAGAGAAAATACTAAAAACAGCCTTCTAATTTACTCCAAGAGATGTAGCAGAAAGGATTTTGAGTGAGCAACAACTAAGCTCTGCCTTAAAATAACTCCGCTTCTGTACCTTCGTACAAATTTCTTATATTTTTTTTGTTGCTATCAAATTAATTAAATTAATAAAACTTTGTACATGTTTCTAATACATGCATATATCATACATCTAATATATATTCTGTCTGTTCTGATTCATGTTCTTTTTAAAAATTTATATATATATATATTTCTTTGTTTGACTATGTTAATTAATATCGAGAGGCATATTTAAAAATTACAAAGCTAAAATAGATGTTTTTTTTGTTTAATACAAAACTGTACTGTTTTTGAAAAAATAAAGCAGCGAGTTAAATGTTCTACTTCTACGATTCAAGGCTAGAGTGGGGAAAATGTTGCGAATTATATCAGTAAGATGTTAGTTAATTTAGTAAGAATATATCATTTGAGATTATAACATTTTGAAATTTTATTTGAAAATAAATAAACTGATATCTTATTATTTGCTAAAAATTGAACAATAAATCCAAAGGGATTTCTATTTTTGAATGTAACAAATAGAACATAGCACTCAATATTTCAAATGTAAAGTGTGTGAGTCATAACAACTGATAGTTCTCAAAGGATCTGGACTAAATGCGTAGTATTTTGTGATAACATTTTACTCATAGATAAGGTTTACGTAAAGATAAAAATATACTCATAAGGAAACAATACTTTGTTAACCACTAGTTACAAAGAAAGTATTATTAATTTAATTATATTATAAACCGATTTTTATTTTTAATCTAACTTTGAATATAACATATAAAATATAACTTTGAATGTTTATCACAGATTTTATTTACTTATAGTCCTATCTTAAACTCATAAATAATTGTTATCTCTTGGAACTTTTTAAAATATTGCTCGATTCAAAAATGCCTCTCCTATATTTATTTCATTATTCAATTGTTTTTTCTGTCACTCTTTGCCACGAGGCTAAAATTAGTGTTCGTGTCAATACTGACCGACCGATTAATGACAATAATAAATGTTACATTGTGTAGTAAATTATTACTTTTGTTATTTCTCGGTAATTAATAATAAATACAATATTTTTAAACTAGAACTTTAATTTTTATATTATTGTATACAAAATGAAATAGTGTTATTGTCTTAAAAATCGTTTAAAGTTTAGAATTTTGTAGTTAAAATGTTGGTTAAGAAAATACATATGTTACTTTTCAATTTCAAATACATATTTATATATTTTATAGTTACTATATTCATATACTATTTCAAATACATATTTATATATTTTATAGTTACTATATGTTTTAAGGTGTACGTTTTTCCAAGATTTAACTAACACAGTAGATACAGCTTACATCACAACGTTTCATCCTGGAAGGTTAAATTCGGATACATTCAAGGAATTCAGAAAAGGTATTTGAATGATACACGATTAAGACCTTCGTGACAAGAAAATTGAAAGGAAAAAAAATCCGTGCCCGCAGGGGGACACGCGTGGGTAGACCTCGTGTGTAACTCGTTTAAAATATAACTCACTACCTAAGAATAACACATAATGCCGTTGTTTATATCAAAAATTTTCAAGCAAAAAGCAAAAAGCAAAAAAAAAAAAAATAACCTTTCTATTAAAAATATTTGCGAGGAGGGAATGTTTACCAGAAAAAAGTTGCCGTGGTTTTACGTACCTTAAATTTTCAAGCTAAAAGTGGTTTTTCTTTTTTTTCTCATAAACGGTATCGTTTACGGAAAAAATTTTGGTACCTAAATTTAGAGTAAAAAATAACCTTTCTATGTTGAAGAATGTTTACCAGAAAAAAGTTATGAATTTTTTTCCAAAAATTTTCAGTTTTTTTACCTCCACCCCTAAGTTATTGAAGTTAGGTTTTCGGTTTATCTACATTAGTTATAGGTATTCATAAAAGACATCATATAATATGAACGCGATTGATCTACTTTGTATAGGGAAAAAGTTATGGTCGAAAAACTGAAATCAGAAAAAGTGAGGCCCTAGCGCCCCCTGTGGCCGGATTTCTCTGGTTAACGAACTTGACCTTTATTTTTGGATGGTTGATTTTTGTGCAAAGTTTGAAAGCGATCCGAGCGAAACTGCGGCCGCTATCGTGCTGACAAAAGTCGAATCTGGACGCACGCACGCATATATATATATATATATATATATATATATAAACTTTTTGACCAATGATCATTTCGGACTCAGGGGGTCATAAGAAGACCTCCTGTGAAGAAATTTTTCCAAAATTCGAAAGTCGGGTACAAATGAATGGGCAGACCGAATTCTTCGAGGTCTACCCAAAAGTTAGGATTAAATATATTTATAATATTTATTTACTTTTAAAAATTGAGAATGTAGAATTTAATTACTTAGAAATACACTAAAACAGTTATGTTTGTTGATTAAATTTTTATTACTTAATTCCATTTATCGTTCCGACCATACTTAAAGGATTATCTAATAAACGTTAAACACTCACTCGGCATTTGCACAAACGGAATTATACTAATTAGTAACAAGAAAACTTGCGCTTTTTGATATTTTAGTCTATTTTAATATTCGAGTTGAGACAAGCTAAATGTTAACGTTGTTATATACTTTGGCTGTTTTGATCTGTTAAGGATATTAAATGGGCTTTCAACGAGGAAATTAAATAATAAATAAACATGAATGTTGTATTTGCAATCACTAATATACTTTATCTTTATAATAGATTTTATTAAATATTTTGATTCAGCTAGGAATAATATCTGGGTTAAAGCCATAACTGCAGCATTCTTTTGAGTTAAACATGTATTCAAATACTTAAGTTAGGGTTAGATTTTGGTTACTGTTTAATTTGACTGTTAACTGTGTAATGTGTACAACCACGTAAAGAGCCTTTACATAAAATTAGGACTCTATGTTATTTTAAAATCATTAAATTATATATAAAACCACCACGTTGAATTGCGTTTATGTTCTTGTGAGCTGACGTTCTTCTTTGTAAGGCAGTTTTATTTATAAGCCAGCAGCACGAATATAAATTTATGTATATAATATAATAGAAAGTTATCATATTATTTAGAAATATGGTATATTGAATATAAATGGAATGGAATAGAAAATATACTTGGAAAATGATTGAATAGCAAATAGTAACATGAAATACATGATGCGTTGTCAGGTTACACGATACATTTGAGGCATTTTATTTTTTGCAACTACAAAAACCTCTTTTTCATTTCTAAATAGTTTTGTATTGACTGACATATTTTAAAATCAATATAGCTGATAACATCATTTTCCTAAAATTCTACACAAATTTTATTAAATGAAATTATATATACATTTATATAACCTTGTATGAAAAATACAAGTTCTGTAGATATCAGAGTATTTATAAATAAATAATATTATAAAATACTAAAATCTCACAAATATATTACTTTATTTCTACTTGTACTTTATATGTTTATTCATATGTTTGTTTTTAGTAACATAAAGCCTTATGTATTGATATGTAGACCATTCACGTGAACTGTACTTAAGTGATCCTGTGTCACAATATTATCTACAATTATAGTTATTAGAGTATATAGTAATGCTGTACATTGAATACAACCCAATCAAGTCAAACTACGACTGAGTTAACTACTGAATTAATTAATTAGATAAGTGAATTGAATAGTCGTCAATTATCCATAAATTATTTATAAAACTTTAGTCTTTCATTACGAGTTTTGGACAATTAAAGCAAAATATAAAATATTTAATTAACAATAATTCTGCGAAATTAAACTTAAGCTCCAAGTTTTATATTCTCTAGAAAGTTATACGATAAGTTAAATTTATATGGAGCTTCCTATTCATATAAAATTATTTGAAGATTATTATTCAACTACGTTACGTCTTGTATCAACGTACGCATGTTTTCGTATTTGCAATTCCAATCTCATTCACCACTGTGAGGTTTCGAGGCTAGATACACTTATCTCTTCATTTGCTAGATTTGAACCCAATTCCGGTATAAGATCCACATCGGTATTAGGTTTTTGTCAGACTTCACGTGGGTGAATCATTGCGTAATCCAACAAATCAATGAAATGAAATGAAATCTTCAATATCCACACCAGTCTTCAATAAACAAAACGTACGGCAATTCCTAGTGAAAAAGTACTTTAAATAGTTTTCAGCATCGATAGATTTTAAGTAATGATGAATGCCTTTTAATTAAAATTATAAAATAAAAGTGTCGCTGGTGGTAGAGAGTCTGGAATAAACGAAAAGAAGAAACTTTTTATTTACTTTAATTAACTTTGTAATATTTAATTATTAAACAGATTTTCTGTATTAATTATCATAATAAAAATTAAAGCGACAATTTTCCACATGAATAAATATGCTTTATTGAGAAATGGTAAAAAAACTAAGAATGTAATGGATAAAGAAACAGAAGAGGCGGCGGATACCCGGATAAAAACTATGACAATACCTATTAAACATTAAAAAATTAAACTCTATTTATAACTTAATATGAATAGTATAAAGAATATAATATCTTCTATTTAAATCATTTGGCAATTACAACCAAAGTTTTTGTCGAAAGTACAACTATTTCATTTGAACCTATTTCTGCGACCTTCCTCTGCACGTTGGAAGTACTGACAAAATAAACTGTTGTTAACATTCGAAGATATATTACACGAGCAGCACATTGACATTTTGTTACTATTCATTGAATTCAACTTTTTATAAATACAAAAGTCAACCTCAAATTCTACAATAAATGTTATCATAATTATTTAGATGGTATACTAATGATCTTCAACAAATTATTATTATTTATTCTTTATTGTACACCACAAAATAAAAAAAAAATAAAAAAAATAACACATAAAAAGTACAACAGGCGGCCTTATCGCCTAACGGCGATTTCTTCCAGGCAACCTTACAAACATTAAGTATTAAAAAATAATAAACATTGGTACAGGTAGGTGGCGTAAAGTTACATACTAAACATACATATAAATAATAACACACTAATAAACATATAATATAAAACAACAATAAAACGTAATAAACTAAACAATGCAATACACTACTTATATTATATACTACATCATTAAAATAAATAAATAAATAAGTGATGTTCAGTGAGTGTTATACAGAAGTTGTTTTAACTATCTTTACTCAGAAAGTATTCTTTTACTGTTATTTTAAATAAAATTAATGTTTTCGATTGCCGTATAGACAAAGGAAGAGTGTTCCATAGTTTTGTGGCAAGCACTGTAAAAGAGTGCTTATAAAATTTTGAGTTATGGAATGGCATTTTTAATATTAATAATTGTGACGATCTCAAATCTTCCTGTGGTCCTAGAAATTCAAATCTTTCCTTTAGGTATGTGGGTGTAATTGGATGGAATAATACACAGTACAGCAGAGAAAGTACATGTAAATCCCGGCGTCGACGAATAGTGAGCCACTTGAGCTGTTGACGAAATTGTGAAATGTGGTCATATTTGCGCAAGCCAAATACGAACCTTATAGCTATGTTTTGAAGTCGCTCAAGTTTATTTAATTGGTCCTCGGTCAAATTAAGAAAGCTTACATCGGCATAATCTAGAATAGAAAGTAGGAGAGAATGTGCTAACATAATTTTGGTAGGAATAGGTAGAAAATATCTTAGTCGCTGAAGAGAATTCATTGCGATGAATGTTTTCCTACTGAGATCTTTTATGTGAACGGACCAACTTAATGTTTGGTCTATGTACAACCCAAGATCTTTAGCGGAGTCATAGTATGGTATTGCTATACCGTCATATAAGATCGGAGGGAGATTTAATTTATTAATTTTAGAAATCATGCCGGGTCTGCCAATAATAATTGCCTGTGATTTAGTGGGATTTATTTTCAAACCATAGAGACAAGTCCATTTTAAAATTTCAGTCAGGTCATCATTAATGGCATATATGGAGGAATGCAGATTGTCAGCGCTAGTATGGCGGTAAATTTGAATATCGTCTGCATACATGTGAAAGACAGAAGATATATATTGAGTTATGGAATTAATGAAAATTGCGAAAAGTAAGGGAGATAAAACGCCGCCTTGAGGCACCCCAGCGTAGACATTGCACCACGATGAGAAGGACTTATCCTGCCGGATGCGCTGTCGCCGGCCAGTGAGGTAACTTCGAAACCAGTGTATCACCGATGGAGATATGTTAAAAGTGCGTAACAGACTTAACAGAATATCGTAGTCAACAGAATTAAATGCATTGCTAAAATCTAGCAGGGTCAATACAGTCAGCTGTTTATTATCCATTGCCAAGCGAATATCATCGGTGACCTTGACTAATGCTGTAACCGTACTATGACCGGGACGGAAACCGGATTGTAAGGGACTTAATAAATGATGGTTATTAATAAATGTGCTCAACTGCTGATGAACTATTTTCTCAAGGATTTTGGAAAGAAAGGGTAAGATGGAGATAGGACGAAAATCGCCTATATTTAAGGGTTTCGACTTTTTAGGTACTGCAATCACCTGAGCATGTTTCCAAGCATCAGGAAATTGACCATTGGTAATGGAATAGTTTAGGATGTGACTTAGAATAGGAGCAATAACATCTAGGATGGGTAGGATCATATTACGGCTTATACAGTCAGCACCGACAGCATTTGAAGAAATGGATAATACGCACTTCTTAACATCACATTCGGTGTTAGAACAAAAGGAAAAAGATAAGAAATCTGGAGTTGGAAGAGATGAAAATTAAAGTAATATTTTCTTTTATATTATGAATATTAAGTTATGACTTCTCACAGACTTTACTGGGCCTAACTGGCCAATAAGAATGAACAACGGAATCAAAGACTTTCCTAACAACTAGAATTTATCCCTAACTTTCAAATAATGCCATCATTAAGCATCTCTTTGTTTTTAGGCTTTGATAAGAACGAAATGTAGCAACTCAATTTTTTTATCTTTCTCTTTATTTTGACAAAAGTATAGACTTACAAATTTAAGATTTGCCCCATTTCTTTGTTTATAATTTGTTATGGTTTTTTGTTTTAAATGACTTTTTTAACGTTTTCCTAATAAAATAATAATTCCTATGGTTTCGTAATACTTAGATTTGAATTTAAAAGGTATTATATAAAAAAAATGATAAGAAATACTGATTAAATGTATTAATTATTCATAATTAGAATGTTTTTTTGTAATATTTTCTAAGAATGGCACACCTACAGAAGCTTGAGAACATAGTAAATGAAATGAAATGGAACTGATACAACTTTTAAAAAAGATTTCGTTTATTGATGTTATATGTTTTTTTTTACTGTAAAATTTATTTCAATATATTTTTTATATACCGTTCGTTACCTTTTGTTTTTAGTTTCAGTGGAACTGAAAAAAAAATGATATAGCTCCAAACTTGTATTCAGTGCCGCTGACCACGACCCGTAACATAACAGTGATTTAGGAGCATAAGAATAAAGTAATTCTGCTACCTTTTATTGCCTGAGTTATGGCTTTGAGGAGATATAAAGACACGGTCGGTTTGAATTAAAAATATAAAATCTTATTGAATATAAATGTTTGTTGCGTGAAGAGAAAGATGATTTATAAAATATAAAAAAAATCTTGTAATGATTGAGTATTTTATTTGTAAATTTGTTACAAATTTTACTACTTTTTGATCTTATAAGGAACGAAGTGGACATTTCTACTATGGTACTGTCTATATAATCCTAGACACACTAATCTTTTACACTTTATATAATTAAAATTAAACAAACAAACAGGCAATATTATTCTTTTACAATTTAAACTGGTCCTATAGACAAAGAAAACAAAAATAAAAGAACAGCAAACAACTTTACAATGAACATAATATATTTATTCATTATTTATTAATATACAAGATGGCCTCACTCGATACTTAGTTTTTTACAGTTGAAAAGATAGCGATGTGATTATGAATTAATGTATCTTATACAATAAGGTATTTGTTAGTTTATTTGTTTAATTCCTATAAGGAATCAAAATAATAAATGAAAATTCAAATAAAAATGTCTGTTAATGCAAAAATACCTATACAAAACTTAATGTTTCTCGCATATTGTTTCAAAGATATTTGTACAATAGTTCCTTGACCCGACAGACAGACATTACGAAATGTTGTATTTGGCTACAGAATGCTAAAAAAGAGTGAAATAGAAGCGTCCCACTTTGACATACAAGTTGGTTTAGCAAATTTTGCATCACAGTATTTGCGTGAGAGCTGTTTGTATTTCATTAACTTCAGTCAACTACAGATCTAATTTATCTGATAGTATTTCCCTTTTTGTAGTATCTACGATTTCTAAAATAAAATATCTCGTCTAAAGTAATTTTAGAAAATATTATATAAGACTTATTTAATTTTAAAGTGATCACATAATTCGAATATAATTACTTGCTAACATCTGTCTAGTTCGCTTATCAGATTATATTATATTTTAGATTGTCAGAACTATCAAGATTAATTTGCTACTAAATTATAATACAAATTCATATTAATTGCATCTAATCACTAATACTGTCACACGAATCAAACTCTAACGATACCAAATTATTACATACAAGATTTTGTTCATGTCTTTACCTCACAATCACAATAACCATAATTTTGAATACTGTACCTAATGTAATTAACAAGGGGTTCCAAATTCATTGGACACTAGTCGAGCAATCTCCTTTTTAATTTCCACCAGCACGTCCCTTTGAATACATATGATAGTTATCATGATAAAAATAAAATGCAAAAATATCTCATTATTTTAGTATTTTATTATTTAAAATAAATCAATCAATCTAGTACTTTTACGTATAATGAAATATTTTTGTTTACTTTAAGGTAAAGGTTAGGTTAGAGGAAGTAACAACATCATAAAGATTTAGTACTGTAGAAGTAAATACGTGAAAATGCTCTCGTAAATCAAACACAACATCCCCGGAAACGTAAGTGGTTTACGATCGCTATTAACTTTAATAAAAATGGACTGTTGTGATATTAAGAAACAAGGTATTAAGATCAACAATTCGTTTATAAATATAGGGGCGAATATAGTTTATACTTACATATTTACAATTATTATTAAATATTTATTTACTTAGTTCAATAATATTTTAAGCTATAAATTTAATTTCCTTCAAAACAATATTTTTTGGAGCCTATTATACCTATAAAAGATTTTCCTTTAATCATATTACAATACTTTTACTTTATGAATAAAGATAGTCATTTCTTAGATACTTCTTAATGTATACTTATTTCAATTATATCTTTATAGAAAATATTTTCTCTATTGTTTAAGACTATGATATAAACATAAACAAACATAGTAAGTAATAGAGTTAGCTTGTTTTGTTCATTGTAATTTACTAATTGCCAGCACTAGTTTATCTTTCATTATGTCCATTTACATCAATGTATCCCTGCATTCGATGGAACCACTGAGAATAGCACTTTGCCCACTCGTCCTAGGGATCTCTTCAACAACGTTTTGAAACCCAGTCACTCGGCGTTCATAAAACATTTATCTTTTATTGTCGAAACTAAATAAAAATTACAAAGTGCGAGGCTATGAGTGGGGCTATACACCTTAATACAGTTAGTCAGTGGTCGTAGTCAATCGGTATCTTAGCGGTGTGCGATACTGTGTCATCGTTGTGTAGGAGGATCCTACTGCGAAATCTTTCGTTTTTCAAAAGAAGTGGCAAACAATCGTTAGTTTATCAATCTGCAGTAACCGTAATGAGCTGTCCTTCCAAAGAACGAAGTTACCATCTTTTTCTTACACCCTTCTTCATTTTAGACGGCTATTGCGAAAGGAAACACCCACTCAGCAAACTGTCTTCTTGTTTAAGGATTGTAACAGTAACTCCAGCTTTCGTTGTCGACTATTTTCAATTGCCGAAAATCTCAAAACAAACTACAAATGAATGTAGTACACAATTTAAACTTTTTCATTATATATATATAAATATTTTTAATTAAAATTTATCTAAAATTATTTATTATGTTACAGCATAATCGATATAAAACAAATGGTACATTCATTTATATGTTAACATTCTACATTATGTTATACGGATGGTACTACTCTGTTATTTAATATTGTGAGAACCATTCGTAGTTTAACAGAATGTAAAGGATTTTACTTTGCTTTACCGTTAGCGCTTTTGATATATGTTCAACTGTTTTGACAATTTTTATAGCGGTGCCGTGCAATGAATTTTTTCGACACAACTGCTCCGTAAAATTTTGGTACATATTTAATAATAAAATACTTCTAACATTTGTCAGTACAATATATTTCAACTATAATTATTTCTTGTTTTATTTAACATGTATTTCATATTTGAGTTAGATATTATTCAATTTTATAATATATATAATATATTCATTATAAGTATATTTTACTATTTGTCTTGTAAAGAGATAATCGTAAAATAATTCAATTTTACTATCATTAGTTCATTAGTCTGTTATAATGAAAAGTTTGTGTTTGATTTAAATAAGATTCTCTGCTAAATTATTTATTTCTAGAAAGTTCAATTTCACAGTATAGTGACCTATTGTTGTAGATATACTTTAGAAGGACTTACGAAGTTTAAATAACTAAAATTCTATTTTGAACAATCAAAATGAAATAAAATTTATGCATTCGAACTTTTGAAACAAAACAAATAGTTTTGTAAACGCTGTTCTGTTTGAATACTTCTAAAAGAATAATTAAAATATTGAATAGATATTTTAACAAAGCCTTCATAAACTAAGATTAAAAAAAATATATTTTGGGAATATGTAATGCAATATAAAGCAGACACATTATTTTGTATGACGAATTTAATGCACACATTAAATACTTTCAACAAAATAATATTATAAATAAGCAGCCTTCCTTGCTAACAAAATAGGCCTTTTAATATATTTTCTTATAAGTGACGTAGCTTCAATTAAACATACAAGTAATACTTACTCGTAATGTCTTACCTCACTATCGGTTGTTTGTGGCTCTATTTATTTTCAATAGCTTTTCAAAGTGCTTATGACGCCTATGAAGATAGTATTAATGAAATGAGAAGATAATAAATAGCACACATCTTTAAATTATACCCTAAAATACAAAAAAAACTGAAATATTATATTTATTCGTTATGGTACTCTTAGTTAAGTTTCGAATACTTGAAATTTTGTAGCTTTATTTAGGATTGAAATGTTTTTTAACAGGACCAATACATGTTACATTTAAATAAAAAGTTTCAAATATCAACTATTCAACACTGAAAATCAGTATCATATAAAGCCCACCGGGGAACAAGCCTGTATGTTACAACTTGTATAATTATTATTTATTTGTTAAAATGTAAGAAATTTTATTTTTACGTAATAAGACAACTGTTCCTACATACATATATTAAAATAAGGAACTTTGGAATAAACTTTATATTTACACGAGTACATCTGCACTGAAGCAAGGTTGAGTCTAGAATCTAGATCTTTTAGAGACGACATTTTATAAGACTTGTTGTCTTGAAGTTGTAGAATATATTTGTTACAAATAACTTTTGTACTCTTCTTTCCTAAAAAAGAAAATAATAGCTGTATGGAACAGTATTTTGACCTCTATTTGTTAAAATAAAAGATTCACATTACTATAATTATATAGATTTTGATATGTCATTGAAATTGTAGTTGATATAGATGTAGATACTTTTTTAATATATTTATTAAAATAAACGTTACTTTGATTTGAAATGAATAGAAATGTTTTCATAGTCTATCGTGTCTGAAGACATAGATGACTTTGGATACCGGTAATTTGACTAAATTACAAGGGAGTATGTATCGCTTATAACTGCTATAGTATAGCTATGTCATCATAAATGTCAATTGTTGAACTTCTAAAGCCCTATGCCAATGAGACAGTTATCACTGAACCATTACGTCATAAATCAAGTTATGATACTCTCCATTAAAATATTCGAGACATATAAACGTCATTTTCAATTTACAAAGATACGAATTGATAAATTTATTTCAAGTGGTTCCAGTCAGAATAACAATTGTATACACAATCTGTTTTATAATACAACTAGTAATATAACAAAGTGATGAAAAATATTCACCTTTTCTTTTGAACTCGCGATTTTATTAATAAATTAAACTTACATTTATATTAATTTTAATAAATACAATTTTTTCACTCATAACAATAATATATATTTAAATAGTGTACACTTACTACTTGTGTAAAGACTCTGAAGACATAGTGGAGAAAAGCTTAACAGACATTTAATACCATTTCCATTATCTGTTAGTGAGGTCGAGAGAATCCGATTCCTGTTTTATCATTAAAAGTAAAAGAATAGTGCTCTATATTTAAGAAATTTGTCTATTTTCTAGATAAAAGACTAATAGGTTTAAAATATAAAATACTAATTACAGTAGTGAATCTCATAATATTTTAATATTATATTAAAGTCTTTATTGCTATAAAGAATACGTGTATATTTGATAATTATTGATATAGTATAAGAGCTATCGTTTTTTTAGTTACGTGATATTAAAAAAAATTATAAATAAAGAGTAGGAATGTCACGGTGAAGATGCATGCAAGTCAAAGATTTTTTTAAATGAAACTTATTATTTAACATATTTTATTGTTAGTTTTTTTTTAATAATCAATATTCACTTTGAACCTACTTTTCTTTCTTATTTATATTATAAGAACAATCCGCAATAAATCAAACACGTGTGATAGAACCTACACGTTACATGTATTACATACGTCACTGCACCTGCGTACTTTGGACTCGTACTGCTTAAGAATAGAATCTAAGGAATAAGATATTTTTTAATACTAACAAGGAACACATTCTTATTTAAAAAACAGTACAAAAATTAAAAACATTTATATTTAACAGAATACAACAATGTTTGTGTGATTTCAATACGTAACTGAATAATCGTTTTATAATAATTGCTCGTAAGCTGACGTGGTTTGTAACTGTTTCAGTATCTAAATGGTTTGATTTACGAGAACATTTACGTGCTTCGACTTCAACACTAAATCCTATGAGTATCGAAGTTTAATATACTACTGGACCATGCAGCGTGTACGAGTAATGTTTGATGTTTTTTATCTTTAATTCTAGGTTACGTAAGTTAAGCTAACTACACAAAACAAATACAAAATTCGATGTTTTATCATAATTTTACATTTGTCATATAATAATAACTTGTAGTATCTTAATGAGCTATAGCGGGCCATCGTCGTTTGGTTGAATAATAATATTATTTATTAAAAGTAAATTCAACGAAATAGACATCTATCTTGATTTTATACAAAAATTTCAATTTTCACCCCTTAAGAGGTAGTAAGGGGGTGCTAGCGGGAAAACTGGCATTTAAAATTAGTTTTTATTGTCATATTCGGTTTCAGCGATCCCAAAAACCTAAGAATAATGGGGTCTCCCCTCTGGTTCATGACTTTTTTTTTTTTTGTGTGCCTGTGTTATAGATACTTTGTTCTTGAAAATTTGGAAGTTATTGAATGTTTAGGAGAAACACCTTTGAGTTAATAATTTTAAAGAAAAAATTTTGCGTTTTATGTAAACGCGAATTAAGTAAATGTACCATAACTGTGAAATACATAATGTACATTTAAAATAAATTTGGGAGAATTTACTTGCAAGAAGATAAAAATGATAAAATGTATAACTAAACCAATTTAGCTGTCCTAAAAATTCTATTAATATATTTCCATGTAAGGAAAACTTCTTTGTGATTTTTTCCTATCTTCGTGAAACTGTAAAATTTTAATTCGATTTTTCATTGTATGAAAAATATACTTTGACTTTTATTTTAGTTGTCGTTTCTTTTAGTAGAATTTATGGAACATGTTGACATAATGATATTGTCACTTCTAGTTGCATTATGTGTGCTGTTAGAAAGACTACTAAGTGAGTAGTCAACTTTACTTAGCTATTGACATGATTAAGGTGATTTGTTTCGAGAGCTTTTAAAATACTGGTGTGTTCTCTTAAATTTAACTTTATTTAGATAAGATTATTATTATTATTTATTATTTATTTATTTATGTACCAGATATAGTAATAACTAAATATTAGCCTTCGTATTTCTTTTTAAATGAAAAAAATATAAATGAGAATTATAATCTGATTGAAGTAAGTCCTACTTTGTCCGCCCTAAATACGAGGAGAGCCCGAGCAAACTTTGAGAATCATTCCCTCGATTTTATTCGGGAATTGGTTTTTCGGCTATGCTTCTCTCGGGGCAGGTATCATCGATGCTCTTTCCAGGCGCATTCCAATGAGCAAATTTATATTAATCACTGGTCGAGTTTGCTTCACTACATTACATGTCGTGTGAGATATTTACAACACCGTGAGTCATTGCAGAATGTGTCGCTGTCATTATGACTAAATGGTGATAATTTTGTCTTTTTAGTAAATTATAAAAACAAGATGATAATGTTATCGTATATTTAAATACTACTGATATATTTTATTTCCTACATTATCTAATAAAAAATATCTATTTTTGAAATTGTCTTAAATTATGTTAGTCAACACGATTAACATAATTTAACTTTATCTAAATTTATGAATAAGAAAAAAATATATATTATTCATTCGTTATTATCCAACTGTGCTGCAGATGTAAGGTCTGTTAAAGAATTTTTAGTTTAAAATTAGAATTAGAATTAATATATAAGTCACAATTAGGCTTCTATAGCACGTAAATTGTTATATTTATTGATACTTAATAGTCTTTTGTATCGTTTCACAGGGCTTTAAAATAAGTTTGGTAATTACTGGATCTGTGAATATTAATAATGTCTAAAGATAACAGCAGTAGGAACGATTAAAATATCAAGGCTTTTAGTGGAGCGCCTGGGGGTTTTCACCTCGGATTAGAGTTATAGTGAATGAATTAATACGATCGATGTGGGATATTATTTCTTAAACTATAAATTGCAATGTTTACCCAAAATTTTTTTGTGCACTCCATTTTTGCATTGTTTAAACAAATTATTATAAAAAATTAATATTTGACCATATATTTTCACTTTAAATAGTAATTTCTTTTATTTATATGTTAAATCTTATCTGAGTAGACATATAGGAACATTTTTCAAAGATACCTGTGTATATATATCGCAGTAGGGATCTCGATCTCAGCTGTTATGTACAATAGAATTTCTCGGCTAGTTTAGTTGCAAGTAACAAGTGTTCTGTGAATATTGTGCTTCTATAACAGTGAAAATTTGGTTTTTTAGTGAAAATTTTTTCTATATTTTTGTACTGGATGGTAATAAAATAATAAATAAATCGAAAATTAAAGATCAGTTACAATAAAAAAAATATATATGGTAATAATTAGGGCCAGGAAGTTGGCATTTTTTAATTGTTCAAATTTGAGGTTAAACATATGAATGCTCATTTGAAAGACTGCGAGATTCCTGGCCCTAATAATAATGAATCAAATGCAATTAATTAATTACTAATTCTTTTTTATTATATTTCGAACAATGGATAAACCAACGGCATAGGTGCATAATATGTATACACCTGGGTTCATCTTCCGAAACAAATTCAAGTTTAGGTGAAATAATAAAAATTAGTAGAGGAACAATCTCTTTACAAGCTGCTTCAACTGAACGACAAGATGGATTGTTACCTCATCTACAAACTGAATTTGTTTATGCTCATTCAAGTTGTCGACAAAAATATATTAATAAAAAGTATATTGGAATGTATAAAAATAAGGTCCGTGAAAATCTCTCATTATCGCCTCCGAAAAAAAAACTTCGAAGTAGCATGAATTTCAATAACTTCAAATGGGAAAAAAACTGTTTTCTTTGCGGACAAGAAGCTGATAAAACAAAAGAAGCAAAATTAAATAAAGCTCGGCGTAGGCAGATTTCATACATCAACACTCCAACTTTAAATGAATCCATCATGAATTTTATAGCCGTCCAGAAAACTGATTATTATCGAGATATCCATAAAAGGATTTCTGGTATAACCGACTTACAGACACTTGCAGCAAAATATCATTCGGATTGTTATAATTTGCTGAAAAATTCAATTCACCTTAGTAATGTTGAAAAAAAAATTAATCCGAGAATTTCGATGGTAGATGCAGCAATGGAGCAAATATACAAGTACATAGAAGAGAATGATGATTGCCAATTTACCATGCAAGAGTTGAAAAACGTCATCACTACAGAGCATATCCCGGATGAAAAAACTATTAAAAAACGACTAATAGAACGCTTTCACGGTGATATTATCATTTCAACTAAATTTGGGTCTAATACCATTACATGTTTAAAAAAAATTTACTATGATGTATTAACAGAAAATTGGTACAATCAAAATATATAATAGTAAAGAAGAATTTCATATTCTGAAAGCGGCGCTTATTCGAAGAGATATAAGAGCCCCAGTGTAAGATAATGAAAATTATACGCCAAGTGACAAAATGATTCAAGATGTTGATGAATCAATTCCAAAATCTTAATTTTTTTTACTATCTGAAATAATATTAAAAAATAAGAAAAATAATGCAGAAACAATTCCGAGGTATGAGAAGAAATGTAAATCGATAGCGCATGCAATCATATCAGCTGTACGACCAAGATCTTTTTTATCGCCACTTCATATTACTTTGGCTGTGAATTTTCATAGGAAATTTGGCTCTAAAAAAGTAAAAAATGTATGTCATTCTTTAGGCTTCTGTGCTTCGTACAAAGAGGCTATTTTATACGAAGCTTCAGCAACTTTTACAGCTCCTCCAGATCCCTACTCCTGTATATATACACAGGTATCTTTGAAAAATGTTCCTATATGTCTAGTCAGGTAAGATTTAACATATAAATTATTAAAAATTACTGTTTAAAGTGAAAATATATGGTCAAACATTAATTTTTTATAATAATTTGTTTAAACAATAAAAAAATGGAGCGCACAAAAAAAATTTGGGTAAACATTGCAATTTATGGTTTAAAAAACAATATCCCACATCGATTATATTAATTCATTCACTATAACTCTAATCCGAGGTTTTACGGTTTTGAATGCTCTAGGCACTCCACTATTTATGATAAAACAAAGATATGTAGAATGTTATAATAAACTAATTTGCTAATAAAATAGGCGGTGAACTAAATAAGACGCATAGCCGAAGTAATGGCAACGCTGCTGCGAAAACGGAAACCAAACGGACCAGTATTTACGAGCGTCACTTCCGCTCACTGGCTTCATTAACACACGCTGGTCAGAAGGCCTCTGCAATTAGCATTTAGTACAATGTTTTACTTTAAGAAATAAAAAAGTTTTATAATAATAATATTACATTATAGAATTTAATTGTAATATACAACTAATATTTAATTATTAATATGTTAATAATATCAATGAAATTCATTAATAATACATAGATCTTAGTATAATCAGAAAAAATACATAGTTACACGCGAATTAATTATAAGCATTAGAAAACTTATAATTTAAGCAAGTGCGTAATAATCCTAAACAATCACAAGATAAAGAAAGGTCATCATGAAAGTTGTTCTTTTAACCGTTCGTCACTAAGCGTTGTTCAAATCCTACTGCAATACTAATTACTAATTATTTTTAATTTAGAAAACCTCAACAATAGTTTTTATATTGCCTTCCTTAACATTAGTTTTTTAATTCGATTAATTTTTTAGTTTATAAACATAAAGTAAATCAAGTAATTTTTATAGTTTTCTAATGTGAAAATTCTCACCGAAAAATTATTAATACCAATTTATCAATAAAATAAAGTACAGATTTTTTTTTGTATTTTTCGTTTGTTACCATCATAATTATTCTTTTACAAAGTGTGAATCTTAATAATTAAGTAAACTATAATTGGTAAAACTTTACCAATTATAGTTTACTTAATTATTAAGATTAACTTGTTCACCCAACTTAACTAAGTTCACCCAAAAAAGTTGTATATCTGTAAAACTCCTGTATATCAGTTGTTGTTTGAAAAACTACACTATTTCCTTTCTGTATTTAATAGTGTTGTTACCGAACTTATTACACTAAGAGCACTAAGAGGTATCCATTTGTTGTGTCTGTGCACAAAGATAATAAGAGCGGGTACTCGCGGCCTGCAGTTGTAAAAATACAAATGAGAGAGCTTTATACAAGTATTTGTGTATCTGCAGTGCGGCAGAGCTACGCTGAGAGAAACATCTAGCAACACGAGAAGCCACTATTCATTAAATTAAAGGATTTTTTATTTATTATTAATTAAAAAAAATAGCCTAATTTATAAAATATTAAATATATTTAAAGACATATTGCTATTTTGTTAGAATATTAACCAACTCTCTCTGATAAACAAAGTATTGTGTTTGAGATACTCATATTCAGAACTAGCTGATAGTTTATAAACTAAACTTTAAAAAACTATAACCAAGGTTTGCGTACAATATTGAACGTTACGAATCTTCTTTATTAAATTCACTTCTTTTTACTGTATACTTCTTGAACTAATAAAAAATATATTAATACTTTATTATAATTAAAATTGGAAAAAATATATATAATTGATTATTATATTAATAATGGTTCAATAAAAACAAATATAATGCAAAGTAAAATCACAGCAGTATTGAAGGTAAACACAATATGTGATTAATTTAAAGTCAAACACTGCACGTTGTTGAGTTCAACCACAAATCACTGGTAAATCAGATATCGGACGTCCACTGCGTGATTGCAGCGAGATTGTGTTGCAGACACATTATGCTTATGGCAAATACCGGTCATGTGGTAGTCGGGTTTTAATTTAATATTGATATATGAAGAGAAGTTTAAAAAAAATATTATACAATTCAACTTTTAAATAACAATTAATAAATTTTAAAAGTAATTAAATATAGTTAGGTAGATAATTAGTATCAGAGTAAACTATACTGTAATAACAACTCATAAGTGCTCTACAAGTAATTATAAAAAGTACAACACTAAAATAAGTTTATTACTTTGTATACGTACCTTTTCAATTTACTTTTAGTAAAGATATGCGGTATATATATAACAAGAGCAAAATATTAGTTTAAGTGAACTGAATGGCTTAACTCTTATTCCGAGCGTTCCTTATTATACATGATGTGAATAGAAGTTTCATTCTTTGTTACTAAAAGCTAAAATAAACGACAAACAAAGAAAAATTTTATGGAATTAAAATATAATTCTGTTTTTGAAATGTGTAATTATATGTTTTATATATTTAAGGATTTCGTTAATCATGGCATATATTTGTTTAATACATTTTATGTGTTAAACAAATGCCATAAATATATTGAATACAGATTAACCAACGAATGGCCAGGTAGAACAGGCAATTTAGAGATAACCATCGCTGTACAATGGAGTAGGGACGGTTTGTATGATATACGCTTTATATACTTTTAGCCTTTGTTTTGTTTTATATATCCATGACGTTGTAGAACATGAAACGAATGTATTCTATGCTTGAGGTAACACGTCGCTGTCCCGAAACCAAAGTGACCCAAACAAAGAGCTGCCATGGACAAATAAAGACATCATTTAAGACAGGATAAAATTATGTAGACTCAATACATTTATCATTTTCAAATATAACTCTTCTGATATAGTTAATAAACTATGACATAATGTTGTGAAATCTATCAATTGTCTTTTTAAGATAATATTAGTAGTCGACCGGTTCATGTGATGATATATGTATTGGGTAGATCTCGAAGAATTCGGTCTGCCCATTCATTTGTCCCTTTCACCCCTGTGTCCCTGTGACTTTCGAATTTTGGAAAAATTTCTTCACAGGAGGTCTTCTTATGACCCCCTGAGTCCGAAATGACCATTGGTCAAAAAGTTTATATATATATATATATATATATATGCGTGCGTGCGTCCAGATTCGACTTTTGTCAGCACGATAGCGGCCGCAGTTTCGCTCGGATCGCTTTCAAACTTTGCACAAAAATCAACCATCCAAAAATGAAGGTCAAGTTCGTTAACCAGAGAAATCCGGTCACAGGGGGTGCTAGGGCCTCACTTTTTCTGATTTCAGTTTTTGGACCATAACTTTTTCCCTATACAAAGGAGATCAATCGCGTTCATATTATATGATGTCTTTGATAAATACCTATAACTAATGTAGATAAACCGAAAACCTAACTTCAATAACTTAGGTGTGGGGGTACAAAAACCGAAAATTTTTGGGAAAAAAATCATAACTTATTTCTGGTAAACATTCTTGCATCACAAGTATTTTTAATAGAAAGGTTATTTTTTACTCTAAATTTAGGTACCAAAAGGTTTTCCGTAGAAGGTACCGTTTCCGAGAAAAAAATTTAAAACCACTTTTAGCTTGTAAATTTTAGGTAGGTAAAACCACGGCAACTTTTTTCTGGTAAACATTCCCTCCTCGCAAATATTTTTAATAGAAAGGTTATTTTTTACTCTAAATATAAGTACCAAAAGTATTTCCAAAAAAGATACCTTTTCCGAGAAAAAAAAAAAACCGCTTTTTGCTTGAAAATTTTTGATGTAAACAACGGCATCATGTATTATTCTTAGGTAGTGAGTTATATTTTAAATGAGTTACACACGAGGTCTACCCACGCGTGTCCCCCTGCGGGCACGGATTTTTTTTATATTTATTTATTTATTTATTTTGATATATGTACATTTCTGGAAAAAACTAAAAGAGATGTGATTAATAACACAGAGAAAGGAAGAAGAATAATATAAATGTAATGACGATGATATTGAGTAGCTGTTAGCTTTATAACAATATTATGAACGACATTGGTTTATCAAGGTTCTAGGCTATTTTGTGACATTCTTATCCTTATTTTTCATAAGGATACCTTATTCTGTGTTGTACCTATTGTATCTTATAGTATATTTGTATATATTATTAATAAATTTTTTATTTTTTGTATCTTATTAAAGATATGAAACATCAGAAATTTCTTGTACATGCTGCATGAGTCAGTAGTATCTGTAACTTCGATACTTATATGATTTAGTGATATAGTCAAAGCACTTAAACATTCTCGTAAATCAAACCATTGAGATACTGGATCACTGACAAACAACGACACTTTGATCGAATCAGTATTGGTACGAATAACACACTCTCACTCACACACACATTTCCCACTTGAGCATTCTGCAAAATATGAATGTTACTAATTTGTTAGTAAAAGCAATGCCTTATTATGAAAATGTGTTTTTGTAAATACTTTTTATACAATACGAATTTAAAAGTTTTAGACGAGTTTTAAGTTTCTTTAAGCCAACATTGAAATAAAAAAACCTCAGTGAATTTCATCGAGTCCCAATAACTACAGCAGACCTGTAAAGCAGAATTAAATAAGAGTTTGGGAGACTTTATGCATATTTTATGTGATTACAAACAATTTATATATTATATACATTTAAATTCCTAATGCATGTGATCTTTCTCTTTTACTTTTTAAATTTATTATATTTGTATTGAAAATTATAATGTTATGTAAACGTAAATAAGATAAAAATTTAATTGCAGAGTTAACTATCTTTTTCGTATTTTTATTATCAAAATTATTTTTAAGGTGTTGTGACACAAGAAAACAAAAAACTTTATTTTAAAAAGCTATGATTGGTTTAGAGATAAATTTTTTAATACTTTATTAATTTCGATACTCATAAGATGAAAAACCGTGTACATGGAATGTCGAAGTACTAGCTACAATAACCACCGTGAAGTAAACGATGTTCAACATATTGAAAAAAGAAATTTAAAATGAATATACACATGTGACACATTGAAACTCTGGTAGAGTTTTTTCTTAAATATAAATGTAACTAACAAGAGGGACCAAGTTAAAGTACATATATATATGAAAATATAGAAATATAGAATTAAAGATTGGGAATATTTTATGGTAATCTTAACTTGTAACAAGAGATATTAGATAATAAAAAAATACTAAAATTTTCCCACTTTCCATTAAACTAATAAACTTACTGTTCATTTCATATCTTCTTGTTCCTGAAATATTGTGGCGATTTACATTTATGATAAGTGTTAATAAATAGTGTATAATACTAGAAACAGGAGAATTATTATACCCAAAAAGAATATTTTCATTCCAGGTGTTTTATGGTATTAAACATTGCAATTAATTAATAAAGGCTTAATAAAATCCGATTAATGAAAACGTTTTGTTAATGAACATTCAATAATCGAATTTCATTAATAAAAATTTTATTGTATATACATTTATCATTCTTCCTAACACAGATAGTCTTTAATCTAAATATGTACTTACATTATATACTTTTAAGTTATGTTTTAGGTATAGTAATGACACATACGTTGTAAATATCAAATGATGACTAGCTACATACAGAAGTAGTGCCGCATTGCTGCAGACGACATTCATATTAACAAGTAAGCATTTGTATAAGATACAGAAAGTATGAGGTACGCCTTCAGTTACAATAGAATATTATTTTTAAGTTTTTATATGGTCAAGTGTTAGAATGAATACAGAATGCTATGATGATAACAGTTGACGTAGTTTCTGGGTGGATCAATTTCCTAAAACATATACGTATTACTTTTAAATTTATATAATATTATCGAGAAGTCGCAGGATCGAGATAAACCAGCGACGGTGAAGTATTCACTCTGAATATATTTATAACTTAAATAAACTGAATATAGCTATAAATGTTTTACAGACACTTTTATTGAAGTTTTACATTTTACACTTTTATGTACAAAATACTTTTTATATAATTAATATTTAAAAAACAAAATAAAAACGTTAATATTTATTGATTTACATATATATATATAGATCTATTATATAAAAATGAATCGCAAAATGTGTTTGTAAGCGCATAACTCAACAACGCATGGACCAATCTTAACAATTCTTTTTTTAAAATGTTCCTTAAAGCCCAAGGATGGTTCTGACGGCGAGAAAAATTCGAATAATTTCCAGGAAAACCCTAAAAGAGCCCTTTTCTTTTTCCTATACAAATATTTTCTAACTAAATGTAGAGTCAATTCAAACTGTATTGCTATTCAATAAAGTTCATATTAAATTACAAGCATTCATTATTGTCTAAACAATGTATGTGTGTTGCTAACGTCGAAGAGTCAATTCGCGCTTTACTGTCGCTGCACAAAGTTCAAATTCAATCAAATGTGCGTTCACGCAAAAGTGATAAAATCGTGACCCGACCAAATTGAAAAGTCAAAAAATGTAAGAGCTATGGATTTGATTGGCCTTGGAATATTCTTTCTTTTGTTTTATTTCCGGAATGCGACATAAATTGTCATCAGTTTTCACGTCATTGCATCTGTCAAACAAATCGCGTTAAAAAGCCTATATAATATTTAATAATTAATTTTGATTGTTTTATATCGTGTTTTGTGCAAAGTGTTTTAATACCTGTGATTAATAATTATTGCATGTGACATTATTTAGGTAAGTATATTCGATATGCCTTCTATAAGACGAAGTAATTTAGGTAGAAGAACCCGAAATGCTACAAACCAAACTAATTACCGATCTTATCATACTGCACAAGAACGTGACGGCGGAAATAAATGTGAAAGAATTTGTATATCGAGAATGCGGGCAGCGAGGGCGAGAGATTCAACTAATAATCGCGAAAGTTTGAATCGAGCTGCTTTCAATTACGATTTGACTACAGTAACCACCAATGTATTACTATTGGATCTATGAACTTGGTTTGCTCTCATTGTAAGGCATTTAAATACAAAAATGATGCCAATGGATTGTGTTTCGCAAATGGGAAAGTGAAATTGATACCATTGGATCCACCACCAGAGTCATTGTACTCATTGGTTTCAGGAATAGAACCAGATTCCATACACTTTTTGTCAAATATCCAACAATATAATAATTGCTTTCAAATGACGTCATTTGGGGCGACAAACGTAGTTCGGGAAAATTTCATGCCAACTTTTAAGGTATGTATTATAGCAGTTATCATTATTATTTTAATGAACAAAATTTCCTGTTAACTAAGTAAATATGTGTCATTAACCTTCAGTTCCCTAGACCCCAACACATATATTACTTAGTCATAATATTATTTGGTGATTCAGTATTAGCAACACTTTTATTATTTTGAAACACAATATAAATATTTGATGATGGATATTAGTTACAAATAATTATTACATATTGACATACCTAAGCATATCAATTATTATTTGGTGATTCAAATTAGGAGACAGATATATTTTTTAGGAACAAATATTATTTATATTTGGCAAAAATCATTTTTTTTTATTTACAGGTACAAGGCCAAATATATCATAGAGCAGGTTCACTGTTACCAGTGTCAGATAGCAAATAGAAATTCCTGCAAATTTATTTCATGGGCAATTCACCACAAGAAATTGATATGCTTTGTTTACATAACAATTCACTAAAGAGGTTTATTGTAGAACAATTATAAACTTTATTTCATGAGTACAATCAATTGATTATGTTGTTTAAAACTGCATTGGAACTGATGCCATCTGATAATGACAAAATTACGGAATGATCAATTACAACGTATAAAGGAAACACCCCGCTCATATGACGCACTGCAATATCTCATTATATTTTGGCAAGGTGAAGATGGCTATGATTTCTCAAACAAGATGATAAATCCCATTACAGGTAATAAAAAATATTAGTTTAGCTATGGAGATATATTATCAGTTACTATATTACCTATTATTTTTTTTATTTTCAATGTTATGAAAACAAAAATCTATTTTCAGGTTCTGAAACCAACAAAATAGTCAGTTCAATGAACTATTATTCATACCGCCTAATGATTCGTGAAAATGAAGACATACTCAAATGTCGGCGATTATATCACAAGTATGTTATAGACATATATGTTAAAATTGAAACGGAGAGATTAACAGTCATCAGGTTGAATCAGACCAAACTCAGATCTGTAGAGTATATTCACCTTCGAGATGCGATTAACTACTACTACTGACTATTCTTCTAGCACCATACATCGGAAGCCCTCTACATATGCATGAATATGCTCAAGATGCCATGTCATATGTTCGTCATTATGGTACAGCAGATTTGTTCATCACATTTACATGCAATCTACAGTGGATAGAAATCAAGCAGGAGTTATTCTCTGGGCAATCACCCATTGATCGTCATGATATTACAGCCAGAGTCTTTAGACAAAGTTGAAATCTTTAATCAATTTCATTGTGAAACATTATATGTTTGGAGAGACACACTACTGGATGCATTCTGTGAAGTGGCACAAACGGGGATTGCCACGTGCACACATTTTGATTTGGTTAGTTGAAAAGATAAGGCCAAATGAAGTTGATGCAGTACTATCAGCTGAAATTCCTAATGTAGAAGTAGATCCTGGATATGTAGCTATCAAAAACATGATTCATGGTCCCTGTGGAACTCTTAATCAAAATTCACCGTGTATGGTGGATGGTAAATGTTCAAAGCGATATCCACGGACATTAATATCTAAAACAATTAGTGGTAATGACGGTTATCCTTTGTATCGTCGCCGATCGACAGCAGACAATGGAAGATCAACAATTGTCAAATTAAATCAACAAGATATTGAAATAGGTAATTGCTGGATTGTTCCATATTCACCCATTTTATCAAAGACCTTCAAAGCGCACATCAATGTTGAATCTTGCAATTCATTAAAATCTATTAAATACATTTGCAAATACGTAACCAAAAGGAGTGATATGACTGTGATTGGTATTAATGCAGAGAAATCCAATGATGAATTTATCCAATACCAAATGGGTCGCTATGTTAGTAGTAATGAAGCAGTTTGGCGAATATTTTCTTTTCCAATTCATGAGAGACACTCTACTGACGTTCATTTAGCTGTGCATTTAGAAAATGGACAAAGAGTGTATTTTACAGCACACAACGCAGTAGAAAGAGCTGTACAGCCACCATCTACTACATTAAACAGTTTTTTTTAGACATGCCAAAACGATGCTTTTGCTCAAACATTGTTATATTCTGAAATACCAAAATATTATACTTGGAATCAATCCTCAAGGAGATTTATACAAAGGAAACAAGGAAAACCAGTTCCAGGATACCCAGATGTATATTCTACCGATGTGATTGGTCGAATCTATACAGTACATCCAAGCAACGATTAATGTTTTTATTTACGACTGCTATTAGTCAATGTACGTGGCCCAACATCATTCCAACATGTACGAACTGTTGGTGGTGATTTGTGTGGATCATACAGAGAAGCTTGCCAACGTTTGCGATTGCTAGAAAATGATGCTCATTGGGATCAAACTCTCAATGATGCTGTAATATCATCACAAGCTCATCAAATACGAACATTGTTTTCTATAATCATATCTACATGCTTCCCATCAAACCCAAAGGATTTGTGGATCAAGTACAAAGATAATATGTGTGATGATATTTTGGATCAAATACGGATTAGAAGGGGAAATTCAAATATACAAATAAGCGAAGAAATTTACAATGAAGTATTGATTTCAATTGAGGACATGTGCTTAATGATGCCAAACAAACTATTATTTAAATTAGGCCTGGCCGCGCCCAATCCTCCAATGCATGATGCTTTTAGCTAAGAGTTGCACCGAGAAAAACTGTATGATCTCAACACTGAAAGAATTAATTCAAACAAATCTTCCACTAATGAATGAACAACAGAAGTATGTATTTGATACACTTATGAAAGTAATAAATGATAAAAGAGGAGGGATTTACTTCTTAGATGCACCTGGTGGTACAGGAAAAACTTTTTTGATTTCATTGATATTAGCAAGAATTCGCTCACAAAACAAAAATGCACTTGCACTCGCTTCGTCGGGAATCGCAGCAACTTTGCTTGAAGGTGGTAGAACAGCTCATTCAGCACTAAAATTGCCATTAAACATGCAAAGCAACGAAACTCCAACCTACAACATTTCGAAGAACTCTGCAATGGCAAAGGTTTTGCAGCAATGTGAATTGATTGTTTGGGATGAACGCTCGATGGCACATAAAAAATCTATGAAGGCTTTAGGTTCTATACCTTACAAGATCTACGGAGCAATCATAACCCATTTGGTGGTGCAATGATTTTATTAGCAGGAGATTTTCGTCAAACATTGCCAGTGATTCCACGATCAACGCCAGCTGATGAACTTACTGCATGTTTAAAGTCCTCCAATTTGTGGAAGCATGTGTAGGTATTACACTTATGCAAGAATATGCGTGTCAAGTTGCAAAATGACCAATCTGGAGACATATTCTCTAAACAACTCATTGACATTGGTAATGGCAAATTTCTTATAGACACTGACTGGTTGCATTAAGTTTCCTCAAAGTTTTTGTCAGTTAACTTGATCAAAAGATCTTCTTATTCAAAAGGTGTTTCCAGATGTTGCTCAAAATTACAGAAACCATGAATGGTTAAGCGAACGGGCTATATTGGCTGCAAAAAACAGATGTAAATGAATTAAATTTCAAAATTCAAGAACAAATTACAGGTGAATTGAGGATATATAAATCAGTTGATTCGGCTACTAACCAAGATGATGTCGTCAACTATCCGCCTGAATTTTTAAACTAGCTGGATTTACCAGGATTGCCACCTCACAATCTTCAATTAAAGGTTGGATCCGTAGTTATAATGTTGAGAAATATCAACCAACCGCGTCTTTGCAACGGCACACGGTTAGCGATAAAATTTTTTGAACAACGTGATAGAAGCAACTATACTGAAAGGAAAGTATAAAGGAGAAGACGTTTTGATACCACGCATCCCAATGATTCCGACTGATGTACCATTTGAAATTAAACGACTACAGTTTTCAGTGCGGCTTGCTTTTGCTATGAGTCATAATAAGTCCCAGGTGCAATCATTAGGTGTTTGTGGTATTAATCTAGAAAACCCATGCTTCTCACATGGTCAACTGTATGTTGCCTGTTCCCGTGTTGGATAACCATCAGATTTGTTTGTATATTCACCAGGTAATCAAACAAAAAACATGTGTATCATAAAGCACTACAATAAAAATCAAACAGATATTTGTTAATAATTGTGATTCACTTGATTTATAACAAAGCGATTACTGAAAATAATTATATACGTTTTATTTCATTATTCTTTATTTCATCCCTATGTTAATAATAATAGTAATAAATAATTAATTATCTCCATTTTTTGTCATTGAAGCACCCACTTTATAAATATTTGTCACCTTTAGGTTCCCACTATTTTCAATCAGGTTTGAACCTTAAGTTTCCCTCTTAGTTTGAAGCCCTCTGGCAGACATCCCAGTCGGGGTTTTTAGTGGGTCTCAAAAGGGTGGCCAAAGTTCGTTTAAGTGGAAGATATTCTTAGGTCACCCGAGCTGACCTTTTTTTTTAATTCTCCTGAACAGAACCGTCACCATGATGATAGGGCGATATGTGAGAGTCAGCAGAGTAGAAACGTCTTAATAAACTGCCACATTCCAAATCTATTTGACAGAACGAAGTCTGCCGAGTTGTATAATTGTTGTATTTATTATAAAAATGTTTTTTTTTCATTTTTCATGATTTATCTTTTAAAATTTATGTTTTGAGTTTAACTTTTATTATATGCATTAGTAAAACCACCAAATATTTTTAATTATGAACTACTATAACTATATACAACTATATACAACTATATACAACTATATGCAACTATATACAACTATATACTACTAAACTACTTAACTGATTTTAATAAATTTACACACCACGTACGTTTTCAACTCAATTCATAGTCGCAATATTATTTTATTGCAAATTATTTGTTTATTATTTTGCAGTTGGCTCCTAATAATTCTAAAAGATGGTGGTATCTATTGACTGGATTGAGTAATTACGAATGAGGTATCTGCCCTACCTACCTCATTCGTAAGTTTAGTGTTCCAAGCTATTTACTAAAAACTTTGTAATATACAAATAGTGTTATAAACTTGGATAAAATTAAAAAAATAATTATAATTATTTTGTTTTGATTTTTGCTTAATATCGACTATAAGAAAACATTATGGTTTTCATGACAGATGTACTCTGAACGTTACCCCTTAAATAGTTTACTATAATGTAATACATCAAAAATAATACGAGTAGTCACAGCAACGCGTGACCGGGTCTGCTAGTATATATATAAATATACATATATAAATATTTAAAGAAACAATATTATTTAGCCACCGTTTCTCTCTGAGTATAAATCATGACAATGTTAAACATTTCACATTACAAACTATGTATATATTCTTAAGAAAATCGAGGTAAAAGGACTCAGGTACACAAGTGTTTGATTTATAGCGGATTGTATTTATAATGTAAATTTATACAGTAAATAAATTGTTTGTATTTTGTTTTCGCTCTTTGTCGAGAGTCTACTATCTGATAGTTTTTAATATAAGTATCTCAAACACAATACATTGTTTCTGAAAAAGAGTGTGTTTATATACTATCAAAATAGCATTCCCACTCGAACAAAGCCAATGTGTAAGTTAAGTTACATTTCTTTTATGCACAATAGATATAATAAAGTTACTCCATTAAGGTAATGAAAAACAGTGGGCTCTCGTATTGCTATTTTTTTCTCTCATCGTAGCTCTGCCGCACTGCAGTTACACTAATACATGTGTCAAAGCTCTTTTTCATTTGAATAAGTCTCTTTTATATTGACTTCGATAATAAGCTCAGTATACTACATTAAAAAAAAAACTCGAAAAGTAATTCACTTAATTACTGTTCTGATAAACACTAACTATATATTATAAACATTGGCAAATGTTCTCATTTATATCTTTCTCGATCACTAAAGGTGTCGTCAATCACGCTGTCTTGATTGAATCTGTAACACGAGGCTCAGCGGCTCTACTGAGACAAGTAACTAATAGCTACTTCCAAACTCGGCGCTGACGTGCTGACACTTCAAATACACTCTTAAGTGGCACCGAACAGTCGACGTAACAAAAGAACTACAAACGAACTTATTACCAACATCGGGGTGAGAAATGTTTGTGAAGGTAACATAAACAAGCTATTACAATGTTACATTAAGATCCTCATTACTAGATTGTTACAAATGAAATAAATTATGTAACAAATGTAATTAATGATGTATTTATCTCATTAAATAAAGCAGTTTCGCATTTTAATTATACTACCTTTTTGTTTCTGCCCGAGGGAATAAATTTTTAAGGAATGGAAAAATAATAAAGTAACATTGAGAATAAAAAAAATCCCATTAAAAGTCAAGTATTATGGAGCTATAGAAATTTTCGGGACAAACATACAATATAAATCTCATTCCAATCGAAATCTATAAAATAAACTAATATTTCGTACACGGTGGTAAAAATCTTGTCGGGTCGCAACTTCACTATGATAAGTTATGGGAACTTCTAAAATAGTAGCTGCACTTTGTTGTATTTAAATGATATTAATTGTAGTCTAATATATTTCTGTCTTTAACTTCTTACAGAAGTAAAAAAATTCTAAATTCTGTTGTTACCTAATGGTAACAACAGAATTTAGAATTTCGACTAAATTAATATTTAGTCGAAATTACGACATTCATTATTTTTTTTTTAATTTTGAACTTAGTTGAGCTTAGATATATTAACAACCTTAAGGTGTTAACTGCCTTAAAACAAAATAAATAATAATACATACGACAAAGTTTGGAGTCTGCCTAAACTTGGCTATCAGGCCAAGAGAGACTATTGATAATGGCTTTCTTGTGTTCCAGCTTCAGTTTGACAGAATCTGAATTCCCGGCTGCAATATTTAACAAGTTAACAATAATTTCAACACTCACTGTGCGCCATTGTCCATGTGGTAGTTGGTCAAACGGAATATTTACCTTAGATTTATTAAAATACTATAGTAATATTTATTTCTCTAAAAATAAAAACGATATTGCGCTTTCTGGAACAAATTATGACAAAGATAATAATCTCAAGAAGCGAAGATAAGGATCAGGAATGGTCTGCAATGAAGTTGAGATATTATTTTAGAAAATAATAAAGTGGCCAGTCTTTGAAAAAAAAAATAATCCATTTTTTTTCTATTAAAAAAGGGTGTAGTATGAATATATTAAACTCTTTACTGACATGTGATGCAGGAACATGTAAATGTTAAATAAAAGTAAATACAAGTGGTTTAAATACTGTGTAAGTATAAGATTTCATCATCATCAAGCGTATTAACTCCTTAAATACAACAATCTTGTTCGATAGAATGAATATTTACAAGCGTTGTGTAATTATAATGTAATTTAATAAACAGAAAACTTTTCACTACAACTTGGTGTTGTATAAAAAAAATAAGTCATGTCGTTTTACGAACCTTCATCTTATTTAACAAAGAAAGAATATGTATTTATCTTCAACGCTCACTTGTTTTAAGTAAATGCAGCCGTCTGTTGTATTTAACTTAATAATATTATTATATTACAATCGTTTCAAAAGTTGTTCTTATATCAATAAAAGAAGCTTAGGACGGAGTTAAATTAAGTAATATATAGATAAACATTTTTTTTTATTTTTAAAGAACATACAAACATTTATATATTTTAATGTAGTAACCGCTAAAACTTGTAACTGAATTTGTGAAAATTTTGATGTTTGTGTTATTATTAAATAAAATTTGTTTTACACTCTGCAACTCTTACTAGCTTGTGAAAGCCTTCCCACAACTTTATTAAAGGTATTGAAAATTATTATAGTAAAGATATGGATAATATAAGCAAATAAAAAAAAAACAAAATAATGGAGAGAATTTTTTTAATTTTGAATTAATTTTAAATAATGTACCCTTAATCGGAACAGGGTTCGGTAAATTCAACAAGTGACCACTCGCCTTTTTGTAATCCGGAATAGCTTTGAGAAAGTTATTAAATATTTTTAAAGCAATTAAGGTAAAAGAAGAATTGTTACATTAGCGTTAATCGTAGCTTCGATATTGTGTTACAGAATATCAGTTGAGACTAAAATATTTTCTCTTTTAAAAAGCTTAATAGAATTTATCATCATAATATTTTGAGTTTGTTTGTCAAGTTGCTTCATTCCATTCATTGTTAAATAATTGGAAGTCGACCATGCATTTCATGATCGGTATTAACTCCCTAGGAATTAAAATTTAATATAAAATTAGAGAATATAAAATTAGGTAAATATTACAATCGGCTTATACTATTACGTTAAGTAAATATAAATATAGTTCATTTTTAAACAAAATAGTTATATATACTTATCTAATGAATTTTTATTATAATTTATGCATTTAGTCTTTAGAAGGTTATTTAGTCATTCGTTATTCGTGGACTACTTTGTTATATTTTTTATATGCATCATAAGCACTACATCATCAAATGTGACACGCTTTGTGCATGCCATCATGTTTTATGTACATGTCATCATGCTTTATGTTCACAGGTTTATTTGTATATGTCCATTAGTGATGTCACCACTTATCTTTAGATAGACCGCCTGCTCGTGTGCCATCTCTAATATTATCTTATCTACATTAATAAGTAAAGATACAACATCAAAATATTTAAAAACTAAGATGAACCTCCATATCAGTCCACGTGGTGCTTTGGCAATCAAAAAGTAAGAATTTGAAGATATTTTGAAACAAAACATAATATTTTGTATATAACTATTAATTTACTTTTAGTAAGCACTGATAACGCAATAACGTATAAGTATGCTGATAGTGTACAATAAAACTAGTGTTAGGGATTATCATCTAGGCTGTACACAGCGGTCTGTGATAGACATGAATGCGACTGTAAACACACACACTGGTAAAGAACAAAGCGCTGGTAAAGAACAAAGTGTTTGCCAAATCTGTTATCCATTTTTTTGTTATTTGTACAAAGGCTTAGCTGTAGATTTAAAATTCTATGAATGCAGACGAAATAGCAGTCTAGCAGTAATGTAAAAATTGAATACACACCTTAAAATATATGTTTAGTTATTTATTTAATGTGCATATTCTAACTATTAAAACTTGTAAAGTACACACTGACGGCTTAAAGTAAACAACAAATGGAAGCCCAACTGTTCCATACCTATTTTGACCTCAAACGATAATTGGTCACTGAAACTAACTTCTCTTGCGTCATAACGAATTTAGAAAGTTTAGAGGCTGAACATGTGCATAATTCCTAGTATAATTATAAATATAAATATAGTATAATATAAGTATAATTATATATACAAATAACACTACTACACTTATAGTATTTAAATTAGTAAATATACTTTATTACTGCTATATTTTCACAATAGTCTCCAGTTTTATATTAAACGTTAATTCAATGAAGAGATTCTATCGTCTACGAGTTGATCGCAAAGTTTCAAGTTATGAAGTCGATTTTCGACTGAAAAGTTAAATAACTCGGAATGAGTCGCCCGTAATAGCAAATGAGACTGCTTCATTTCCTTGCTCATGTCATATCAGATTAAAATATATTATATTGGACTCTCGGTGTCAATTTTATAAAATATCTATGCAATCGCTTTCCTTCTTTGTCACATAATTATGTTGAGAGACCAAGACAATCTTCTTTTTAATACTATTATTAAAACTTTGAAAAACAACGACATTTAAAAATGTTTTAACGGTATTATAACAAGGTACAAACATATTAATAATATATTTACGTTCATTTGTACAATTGATATTAACAAATAACACACAGATACATTTATAAGATAAAAGAGCGTAATCATATATCCATTGCAGAGTTAAATGTTGCTTTAAATAATACTTCAAATACTTATTGCAATGTGAAGTAGTTATATTATTAACTATTTACGGTTTGTGCATAACAGATTTTTTTTTTAAATCATTCAAGAAATGACTCAAAGGCTTTGTGAAATCATAGACCGAGAGAGGCTTTATTCTGGTATTGCAATACCTTTAGGTACTTACCTAATAATTAGAAAATATAAGAAGTAGAAAGTTCTTGTTTGTTCAGTTTCACAGTTATAGTTTTAACTTGAAAGTCCAAGTATGTACCAGAATACAGAATAGAGATATACAATATATTGGAGTATACTTGATGTCGTGGTTCAAAAGATAGTAATGACTGTAAATATTTAAAATCTTCTTAAAACTATTCAACTTAATTGAACATGGACATTATCGACGAATGTTATAGAAAAAAAATTATAAGCGATTATATTTAAAAAAATAAATATATATATATATATAGAATAAAAAAGTAATGTCGATTAACTTCCATTTTGAAAGTAACTTCCTGAAATATTTTTTAAAATAAAATCTCGATATAAATATTTTTTAAAATAAAATCTCAAAATATTATTTTGAACGATCAAAATTATTGATATATTTCCACGACATTGTCTGTTTTTGAACAACCTGACATGTCTTTATAGATTTATTTATTTTACTCTTCGAGCGACAGTACAACTGTTATATGAAATTTACAAAGAAATTATATTTAAAAATATGTCAGTTGCAAAATGATCTATGTATAAGAATCCATTACTCCAGTATTTTAGATACTGTGTTTTCGAAGGTCACTCGAGGAATCCCCCTTTCTCTCTTAACACTCACTTTTCCTGTATAAATCTTTTTTACCATTCTTTCATCACTCATTCGTTCGACGTGCCCAAACCACCTGAACACGATCTTCTTCATTCTCACCTTGACATCTTCGCTAGTACCTGCCATTCTGTGGATCTCTTCATCGCGGATTCGATCAGCTAGACTGACTCCGCATATTCTGCAAAGAGATCGCATCTCCACAGCATTCATCTTTCTTACATTCTTCTTCTGTGTTACCCACGATTGGCTGGCACTTTTCCTCGCCGCTTTTCCTTGATGGCATCCTTTAATTTTTCTAATATCGTTGCGTAGTATTCTCCGGTTATAGTCCTTCCCTTTTCTTTGTAATCAATCAAGATTATCCCTTCACAATCCCAAAAAACAGTAGCCATCATCTTTCCAGCCGACTCCGTCACCTTGAATTTCTTTGACGGTTGTGTCTCCTTTTTATGCCATTGTATGGACTCTTCTTTGGACTCAGGCTCAAAGTGATGAACCCATGTTTCATCTGCCGTAACAATTCGGTCCAAAACCTGTGCAGGTTTATCTCCACACAACTCCAAAAAATGCTTTGACGCATCGCCGCGCTGCTCTTTCTGAAACGGCATGAGCATTCTCGGTACCCATCTTGCACTGACTTTTGTCATACCCAGGTGATCATGTAGGATTCGCAAAATGGTGGTATCTGATACTCCAACTAATGCAGATAATTGTTTTTTCTTCAAACGGGCATCCTCTAGTACAATTTTCTCCACATTTTCAACGATGTCCGATGTGGTGGCACTGGGGCACTGTTCCCTATAAACGACTTCAATTTAATTCAAAATGGTTTGAGCGTTCTTTCCTTGCTTGGTAAGGAATTTTATCACAGCGCGGTGTTCAATTTTCTCCATAGTTTCAGTTTTCTTCCGGATTGACTTGTTCAGCAGGCGACTGTTCGTAAACGAATGACGCAATCGGGTTGAAACTCGGTATTTATAGTAATGATGAGTCTCCAATTCGTATGACCCCAAGCGAGCGCCCCTACCCCCGCTCCATCCTCTCCATTCCACGAACTTTTGGACCTCCCCTCGTACTATAAAATCGTGGAAGGTGTATTATCACGAATGCAATGCATTGCCTCGTAGCAGTGACTAGTGATAAAGTAGTCATTAAACTATATACATGATCCAAGTAAGTAAGTACTACGTGGTAATTCCTTTATTTGCTCTCACTAGCTTCAAAGGAGAATTAAAGACATTTAAATTGATGTGGCTATATTCACAGGGAATTGCTTGTTCTCTTAGGAGCTACGGAATCAAAATAACCTTATATGGAAATGCATTGTTGTGTGAAAAGTTAAATTGACATTTATAATGACATTTAGTCTTGTCATTTAGTCAAATTAAAGATATCTTAATGTCAGTTATGTCTTCAGACACGATAAACTAAAAAAGGTAACGTTTATTTTAATAAATATAAAAATATATATTTTGCAACCAAACTCACGTTCACAGATGGAATCTTTCTAGAATATAAGCATCTGACATCTGACAAATATTAGGAGTATTTTATTATTAAATATATACCGAAATATTATGCAGAAATTGTTTCGGAAAAATTCATTGCATGGCACCGCTATAAAAATGTTCAAAACAGTGGAATATATATTAAAAGTGCAAACAGTGAAGCAAAGCAAAATCCTTTACATTCTGTTCACCGACGAATGTTTCTCACAATATTAAATAACAGAGTAGTACCATCCGTAGAATATAATGATGAATATTAATATATATATGAATGTACAATTGTTTTATATCGATTATACTGTAACATAATAAATACCTTTAGATAAATTATATATATATATATATATATATATATATATATATATATATATGTGTGTTTAATAAAATATAATAAAAAAGGTTAAATAATGAAAAAGAAACTTGCCAATATTTTAGAGTATATATTTAATTTATTTGTAGTTTGTTTTACGATTTGGCGGCAACTGTAAATAGTCAATGACGAAAGCTGGATTTAGGTACTGTTACAATCCTGAAACAAGAAAATACTTTGCTGAGGGGGTGTTTCTTTCCAAGGGATCGCCGACTAAAATGAAGAGGAGTGTAGGAAAAAATATGTTGGCTTCGTTCTTCAAAAGGACAGGTCATTACGGTTACTGCAGAGTTGTAAACTAACAATTGTTTGCCACTTTTTTTGAAAAACGTTCAGAAAAAAGGACCTCGCAGTAGGATCCTCCTAAACCACGATCACGCATTATCGCACACCGCTAAGCTAACGATAGACTACGACTACTGGCCACGACAGACGCGGAATTAAGGAGTCACCCGCTGTATGGGGCTATACACCTCGCATTTTGTGATTTTTATTTAGTCTCGACAGTAAAAGATAAATTCCGAGAAAAATGTTTTATGGACGCCAGTTGAATGCATAATTTCATAACGTTGTCGAAGAGATCCTAAGGACGAGTGGGCAAAGAGATTTTCTTAATGGTTGCATCGAATTCAGAGATACATTGGTGTTAATGGACACTATTTTGAAAAAATATAATAATACTTACAATTTGGTAATTTGGTAATTTGCTTATTTTTTTATTTTCTAAGCACTCTTAGTTTGTCCCTTGTATGAGTATCCAGTGAAAGATAAACTAGTGCTGGCAATTAGTAAATTACAATGAACAATTCAATATAACTCTATCACTTATTATATTTATTTATGTTTATATCATACTCTTAAATCATGAGAGAAAATATTTTCTATTAGGATAAAATAGCAATAAGTATAAATTAATAAGTATTTTAGAAATTACTATCTTTATTCATAAAGTATAAGTATTGTAATATAATTAAAGGAAAATGTTTTTATAGCAGACACCAAAAAAAAATTGTATGAAGGAAATTAAATTTATAGCTAACAAAATATGTTATAATGAAAGAAAATATGTAAGTATAAATTATATACGCCCCTTTATTGTTATAAACGAATTATTGAACTTTGATACCTTTGTTTCTTAATATCGCAATCATCTCTTTTCATTAAAGTTAATAGCAATCTAAACCCACTTATATCTCCGGGGGGTTGTGTTTGATTTACGATAACATTTTCACGTATTTATTTCTAGAGTACTAAATTATTATGACGTTGTTACTTCCTCCACCCTAACCTTACCCTTAGAAAATAAACGAAAACATTTCATTATTAAGTACCTGATTGATTTATTTATTTTAAACTAGCCGTAGGGCTCGCTTCGCTCACCGTTTTTTTTATTTTTTAATTCGGTGCCCTTATTGACCTTACAGCGTCGCCAAAACATAACCCTGGCATCGTTAGACTATAAGCTTTCATTTGATACCCTGTTTATAAAAATCGGATAAGCGGTTTAGGAGGAGTAGTGCAAGAAAGATAAAAAGTAATCGATTTTATATGGTAAGATAATAAAATACTCAAGTAATGAGGTATCTCTTTGCATTTTAATTTTATCATGATAACTATCATATGTAAAGGGACGTGCCTTGTTAATTACATTAGGTACAGTATTCAAAAACATGAATAAAAGCTTGTACGTAATAATTTGGTATCATTAGAGTCCGATTCGTGTGTCAGTATTAGTGATTAGATGCAATTAATATGAATTTGTAATTTAGTAGCAAATTAATCTTGATAGTTCTGATATCCTAAAATATAATTCTGATAAACGAACTAGATAAATGTTATGTAAGTAATTATATTCAAATTATGTGATCACTTTATCATTAGATAAGTCTTATATAATATTTTCTCAATTTACTTTAAACGATATATTATATTTTAGTAGATACTACAAAAAGGAAAATACTGTTAAATAAATTAGATCTGTTGTTGACTGAAGTTAATGAAATACAAACAGTTCTCATGTAAATACTGTGATGCAAATTTTGCTATAACCTACTTGTATAGTGACATGGGAGTGAAAGTAGGTGACCTTAAGGTCAATTGCTTACTATATGCAGATGATGCAGTGCTCATTGCATCATCAGAATGCAATTTGCAGGCATTGGTCACCACTCTGAAAGATGAGTGTGAAATTAATGGTCTTAACCTGAATGTAGATAAGACGAAGGTTCTGATATTTGAAAGAAATGAAGAAAGAACAGAATGTAAGATCAACGTGAATGATAAGATAATAGAACAAGTGAATGAAGTGATATATTTGGGAAGTATGTTTAGCAGAGACGGAAGATACGAAATGGATGTGGAAAGGCGTATTGCTGCCGGTAACAGAGTCAATGGTGCTTTGACTGCATTGTTGAGACGGCAAAACGTCAGTATAGCTGCACGTTTGGCTGTACACGATGCAGTTTTGCTACCGACGCAGTTATACGGCAGCCAAACGTGGGTAACACAGAAGATGAATGTAAGAAAGATGAATGCTGTGGAGATGCGATCTCTTCGCAGAATATGCGGAGACAGTCTAGCTGATCGAATCCGCAATGAAGAGATCCACAGAATGGCAGGTACTAGCGAAGATGTCACGGTGAGAATGAAGAAGAACGTGCTCAAGTGGTTTGTGGCACGTCGAACGAATGAGTGATGAAAGAATGGTAAAAAAGATTTATATGGGAAAAGTGAGCGGTAAGAGAGACAGGGGGAGGCCTCGAGTGACCTTCGAAAACACAGTAGCTACGATACTGGAGGAAGGTCACGTAAAAAGCATGAGGACCCCCGGAGGGCATGTATGAAGAGGTTGATGTCTGTGGCCGAGGCGAAAGAGGTATGCAGAGACCGTAGCGTTTGGCGCTCCGTCGTCTCTGGCTACCCCGCAAGGGATATGGCGTGAAGGTAAATAAATAAATAAATAAATACTTGTATCTCAAAGTGGGATGCTTCTTTCACTCTTTTTTATTATTCTGTAGTCAAATGGAACAACTATAATTTCGTTATGTCTGTCTGTCGATTTAAGAACCAATTGTATAAATATCTTTGAAACAATATGTAAGAAATATAAAAATATTATCTAATAAAAATAGAAAGACGACAAGTTATTAATCAGCAGACATACATTGTGTATTTATATTATTATTATAGTCCATTATTATGTTTCTATGGAGCTCCATTTAATTAATATTATCAATTAAATTTCTGTGATATTTTTTTTATTTATTTTAAGATATATGATAGAGTCCAAATCCTTTGATATGTTACAAAGTTTTTTTAATATATTCTTTGGTCATATCAAGGTATATAAATATAAATTTAAAAATTAAGATAAATTTAGTTAATTTTGAATAGTTAGTTCATAATAAATGTGTTATCAATATCTGCGGAGTTCATTAATGTTTCTTTATAACTGCTTAGTGTACGCTTAATAATAATTTATGAGGTGTTTTATATTTTATTGTTTACTCAAATAATCTTATTATACAAACACATTTTAAATAAGCTAAATTGAAATAAAAAATTTATTCTTTATTTTATTGTCTCATTTAAAAGGTTGAAATTTTTATAATTTTTTTTTATTATTTGAATTGCTTAAAGGATTTAAACAAATAAACTAAGTGAGTACCTTATTATATAAGACACATTAATTCAAAGTCACATCCCTATCTTTTGAACTGTTAAAAATTTGGCAACGAGTAAATCCATCTTATAAAAATAATAAATAAATATGTTGTATTCATTGTAAAGTTATTTGGATGTTCTTTTATTATTGTTTTCTTTATCTGTAAGACCAATTTAAAGTTCTTTATTTAGGACAACTTATAAAACATACACTATTTATAAATTTTACAATAATTAAACATTAGAATTTTTCGCTGAGTGTTGTTTCATTTACAAGTTACCACGGCATGGGAAGGGACAGTTTCGACTAATTAAACTTTTTTATTTTTGGCAAGTTACATTGTAAAATAAAAATATATATTGTCTTTTTGTTTGTTTTATTTTAATTACATAACGTGTAAAAAGAAATTTACGGATAAATTTAAACGTTGAAACATTATAACAATGTTTTTAAACAGTTAACGTAGTATATCTAGGATTATATAGATAGTAGAAATGTTCACTTTGTTCATTATAAAATCAAAAAGTAGTAAAATTTGTAACAAATTTACAATTTAAAAATAAAATACTTCCTCTTCAAGTAACAAACATTTATCTATTATATAAAAATGAATCGCAAAATGTGTTTGTAAGCGCATAACTCAACAACGCATGGACCAATCTTAACAATTCTTTTTTTTAAATGTTCCTTAAAGCCCAAGGATGGTTCTGACGGCGAGAAAAAATCGAATAATTTCCAGGAAAACCCTAAAAGAGCTCTTTTCTTTTTCCTATACAAATATTTTCTAACTAAATGTAGAGTCAATTTAAACTGTATTGCTATTCAATAAAGTTCATATTAAATTACAAGCATTCATTATTGTCTAAACAATGTAGGTGTGTTGCTAACGTCGAAGAGTCAATTCGCGCTTTATTGTCGCTTCACAAAGTTCAAATTCAATCAAATGTTCACGCGTTCACGCAAAAGTGATAAAATCGTGACCCGACCAAATTGAAAAGTCAAAAAATGTAAGAGCTATGGATTTGATTGGCCTTGGAATATTCTTTCTTTTGTTTTAGTTTCGGAATGCGACATAAATTGTCATCAGTTTTCACGTCATTGCATCTGTCAAACAAATCGCGTTAAAAAGCCTAGATAATATTTAATAATTAATTTTAATTGTTTTATATCGTGTTTTGTGCAAAGTGTTTTAATACCTGTGATTAATAATTATTGCATGTGACATTATTTAGGTAAGTATATTCGATATGCCTTCTATAAGACGAAGTAATTTAGGTAGAAGAACCCGAAATGCTACAAACCAAACTAATTACCGATCTTATCATACTGCACAAGAACGTGACGACGGAAATAAATGTCAAAGAATTTGTATATCGAGAATGCGGGCAGCGAGGGCGAGAGATTCAACTAATAATCGCGAAAGTTTGGATCGAGCTGCTTTCAATTACGATTTGTCCATTGACTACAGTAACCACCAATGTATAACTATTGGATCTATGAACTTGGTTTGCTCTCATTGTAAGGCATTGAAATACAAAAATGAAGCCAATGGATATTGATTTGGATTGTCAAATATCCAACAATATAACAATTGCTTTCAAATGACGTCATTTGGGGCAACAAACGTAGTTCGGGAAAATTTCATGCCAACTTTTAAGGTATGTATTATAGCAGTTATCATTATTATTTTAATGAACAAAATTTCCTGTTAACTAAGTAAATATGTGTCATTAACCTTCAGTTCCCTAGACCCCAACACATATATTACTTAGTCATAATATTATTTGGTGATTCAGTATTAGCAACACTTTTATTATTTTGAAACACAACATAAATATTTGATGATGATTATTAGTTACAAATAATTATTACATATTGACATACCTAAGCATATCAATTATTATTTGATGATTCAAATAAGGAGACAGATATATTTTTTAGGAACAAATATTATTTATATTTGGCAAAAATCTTTTTTTTTATTTACAGATACAAGGAAAAATATATCATAGAGCAGGTTCACTGTTACCAATGTCAGATAGCAAATAGAAATTCCTGCAAATTTATTTCATGGGCAATTCACCACAAGAAATTGATATGCGTTGTTTACATAACAATTCACTAAAGAGGTTTATTGTAGAACAATTATAAACTTTATTTCATGAGTACAATCAATTGATTATGTTGTTTAAAACTGCACTGGATCTGATGCCATCTGATAATGACAAAATTACGGAATGATCAATTACAACGTATAAAGGAAACACCCCGCTCATATGACGCACTGCAATATCTCATTATATTTTGGCAAGGTGAAGATGGCTATGATTTCTCAAACAAGATGATAAATCCCATTACAGGTAATAAAAAATATTAGTTTAGCTATGGAGATATATTGTCAGTTACTATATTACCTATAATTTTTTTTATTTTCAATGTTATGAAAACAAAAATCTATTTTCAGGTTCTGAAACCAACAAAAAAGTCAGTTCAATGAACTATTATTCATACCGCCTAATGATTCGTGAAAATGAAGACATACTCAAATGTCGGCGATTATATCACAAGTATGTTATAGACATGTATGTTAAAATTGAAACGGAGAGATTAACAGTCATCAGGTTGAATCAGACCAAACTCAGATCTGAAGAGTATATTCACCTTCGAGATGCGATTAACTACTACTACTGACTATTCTTCTAGCACCATACATCGGAAGCCCTCTACATATGCACGAATATGCTCAAGATGCCATGTCATATGTTCGTCATTATGGTACAGCAGATTTGTTCATCACATTTACATGCAATCTACACTGGATAGAAATCAAGCAGGAGTTATTCCCTGGGCAATCACCCATTGATCGTCATGATATTACAGCCAGAGTCTTTGGACAAAGTTGAAATCTTTAATAGATTTCATTGTGAAACATTATATGTTTGGAGAGACACACTACTGGATGCATTCTGTGAAGTGGCACAAACGGGGATTGCCACGTGCACACATTTTGATTTGGTTAGTTGAAAAGATAAGGCCAAATGAAGTTGATGCAGTAATATCAGCTGAAATCCCTAATGTAGAAGTAGATCCTGGATATGTAGTTATCAAAAACATGATTCATGGTCCCTGTGGAACTCTTAATCAAAATTCACCGTGTATGGTGGATGGTAAATGGTCAAAGCGATATCCGCGGACATAAATATCTGAAACAATTAGTGGTAATGAAGGTTATCCTTTGTATCGTCGCCGATCGACAGCAAACAATGGAAGATCAACAATTGTCAAATTAAATCAACAAGATATTGAAATAGGTAATTGCTGGATTGTTCCATATTCACCCATTTTATCAAAGACCTTCAAAGCGCACATCAACGTTGAATCTTGCAATTCATTAAAATCTATTAAATACATTTGCAAATACGTAACCAAAAGGAGTGATATGACTGTGATTGGTATTAATGCAGAGAATTCCAATGATGAAGTTATCCAATACCTAATGGGTCGCTATGTTAGTAGTAATGAAGCAGTTTGGCGAATATTTTCTTTTCCAATTCATGAGAGACACCCTACTGACGTTCATTTAGCTGTGCATTTAGAAAATGGACAAAGAGTGTATTTTACAACACAGAACGCAGTAGAAAGAGCTGTACAGCCACCATCTACTACATTAAACAGTTTTTTTTAGACATGCCAAAACGATGCTTTTGCTCAAACATTGTTATATTCTGAAATACCAAAATATTATACTTGGAATCAATCCTCAAGGAGATTTATACGAAGGAAACAATGAAAACCAGTTCCAGGATACCCAGATGTATATTCTACCGATGCGATTGGTCGAATTTATACAGTACATCCAAGCAACGATGAATGTTTTTATTTACGACTGCTATTAGTCAATGTACGTGGCCCAACATCATTCCAACATGTACGAACTGTTGGTGGTGATTTGTGTGGATCATACAGAGAAGCTTGCCAACGTTTGCGATTGCTAGAAAATGATGCTCATTGGGATCAAACTCTCAATGATGCTGTAATATCATCACAAGCTCATCAAATACGAACATTGTTTTCTATAATCATATCTACATGCTTCCCATCAAACCCAAAGGATTTGTGGATCAAGTACAAAGATAATATGTGTGATGATATTTTGGATCAAATACGGATTAGAAGGGGAAATTCAAATATACAAATAAGCGAAGAAATTTACAATGAAGTATTGATTTCAATTGAGGACATATGCTTGATGATGTCAAACAAACTATTATTTAAATTAGGCCTGGCCGCGCCCAATCCTCCAATGCATGATGCTTTTAGCCAAGAGTTGCACCGAGAAAAACTGTATGATCTCAACACTGAAAGAATTAATTCAAACAAATCTTCCACTATTGAATGAACAACAGAAGTATGTATTTGATACACTTATGAAAGTAATAAATGTTAAAAGAGGAGGGATGTACTTCTTAGATGCACCTGGTGGTACAGGAAAAACTTTTTTGATTTCATTGATATTAGCAAGAATTCGCTCACAAAACAAAAATGCACTTGCACTCGCTTCGTCGGGAATCGCAGCAACTTTGCTTGAAGGTGGTAGAACAGCTCATTCAGCACTAAAATTACCATTAAACATGCAAAGCAATGAAACTCCAACCTACAACATTTCGAAGAACTCTGCAATGGCAAAGGTTTTGCAGCAATGTGAATTGATTGTTTGGGATGAACGCTCGATGGCACATAAAAAATCTATGGAGGCTTTAGGTTCTATACCTTACAAGATCTACGGAGCAATCATAACCCATTTGGTGGTGCAATGATTTTATTAGCAGGAGATTTTCGTCAAACATTGCCAGTGATTCCACGATCAACGCCAGCTGATGAACTTACTGCATGTTTAAAGTCCTCCAATTTGTGGAAGCATGTGTAGGTATTACACTTATGCAAGAATATGCGTGTCAAGTTGCAAAATGACCAATCTGGAGACATATTCTCTAAACAACTCATTGACATTGGTAATGGCAAATTTCTTATAGACACTGACTGGTTGCATTAAGTTTCCTCAAAGTTTTTGTCAGTTAACTTGATCAAAAGATCTTCTTATTCAAAAGGTGTTTCCAGATGTTGCTCAAAATTACAGAAACCATGAATGGTTAAGTGAACGGGCTATATTGGCTGCAAAAAACAGATGTAAATGAATTAAATTTCAAAATTACAGAACAAATTACAGGTGAATTGAGGATATATAAATCAGTTGATTCTGCTACTAACCAAGATGATGTCGTCAACTATCCGCCTGAATTTTTAAACTCGCTGGATTTACCAGGATTGCCACCTCACAATCTTCAATTAAAGGTTGGATCGGTAGTTATAATGTTGAGAAATATCAACCAACCGCGTCTTTGCAACGGCACACGGTTAGCGATAAAAATTTTTGAACAACGTAATAACGTAATAACGTAAACGACAGAGACCTACGAAGACTTACGTGAGGCATGTCTTTGCGTGTGTTCATTGGTTCACATATATGCCTTAAATCAAATTATCTCAACACAGTTATAACAATACTGGCCAAATAAACTTATTACAATCTAAACCATGACAATCGTTTAATATCCAGCTCCAGGACAACTGACCATCGAAGTCATGTTTCCGAGCACACTAGGATAGCATGTCCGACACTCTCAATAACAATCACGTATCCTAAACCAAGAGACTCGCTTCCTTAGAATAATGTATCCGATGCACTCCAAGATAAACAATTATTCCAGGATCAGAGTCCCCTCTGGGATAACCTGTCTGATGCACTCCAAGACAAACGGTTATCCCAGATCCAATTTACCCATAGGATAACCACTGTCCGATGCACTCCAAGACAAATGATTATCCCCGGCCCAGGGACCCAGAGCCCAAGGCAGCGTGTCCGATGCACTCCAAGACAAACGCTCACCTTTGACTAAGAGACCCAGCCCTCGGGATAGCGTGTCCGATGCACTCCAAGACAAACGCTCACTCCATATTTTTTGAACAAAAATAAAACCAGAATAGTGCGCCCGATCTACCTCCAAGGCTAACACTAATTTCATATCAAGTAATTAAACTCTCACCTGCTTTAGCCCCGAGACTATGTGGGATTCTTGTCATAAAATGATAACAACAAATTAAGTAAAATATACTGAGTGTCAAATGGGTTTAAGTCTTAATTAAATCTCAAAATAAAGCGAAAACTCACCATCGAAAAAAACAGAACACACCTCGGGAGTCCATTCTCCCCGCCACGGAACGATATATTCCGCAGCCGCTTGGGTCGACTTGCCATATGAGCCAGCTAGCAGCTGCAGCTCATAGCGACCATGTGGAAGTATCTTCACCACTCGATACGGTCCTCGCATACACGAATCTAGCTTCCCGGTTGACTGCGCTTGTTTGCGTACAAAGACCATAGAGTGTAGTCCAAAGGCGTGAGCTGGTTTACGTCTCTGGTTAACGTAGGTATCCTGACGAGCTTGATTGGCGCGAAGATGTTCGGACGCCCTCTGTCGGCTCATCTCACGAAGGGCTTCCCGATTACCACTGGAGCCTTCAACAGTAATATCCCGTATCAAACTACGTATGAGCGGTGTGGCAGCTTCGATACCTACAAGAAGGTTCAAGGCAGAATATTGTGTCGTCTTGTGTTTCGTTATATTCAAAGTCAGCTGTAACTTCCACATAACCGCTGGCCATTTTTGCTGCCGATGGTTGTACTCAATACGGACCATGTTGAGCACGGTACGACAATAACGCTCCACTTATCCGTTGGACTGATGCATCTCGGGTGTTATAAAATGAGTGTGGCATCCCATGTTCTTAACCCAATTAAGGAAATCAATGCTTTGAAACATCCGTCCTCTATCAGCGACTATCAATTTTGGAGTTCCAAAGAGAGAGATCATGTTCGTGAAATGTCCTTTCAGCTCTTCAGTGTCTTGTCGGTACATGGGATACAATAAACAAAATTTTGAAAACGCGTCTATAATAATAAGCACATGACGGTAACCGTCAGTTTCTGGCAAAGGTCCTAGTGTCTATATGGACAGTGTCAAAAGGGGCATCTGGTTTTTCCCAAGAATGAATTGGCTGTAAAGGAGCCCGAGCTACTTTTTTATGAGAAAGGCAAACTAAACAATGGGAAATATATTTTTGAACAAATATTCTCAACCCCGGAAACCAAAAGTGTTTTGTTATTAAATCTACAGTTTTATCAACCCCGTTATGATCATGTTCATCATGAAAAATAAATAATAAAATAAGGCTAAGCCTATGTCCTTTTGGAATAAAACAACAAAGTTTAGGATGTTCACCAGTAGGTGTGAGCTTAACATAAAGGATATCGTTTTTGACCATATAACGACTAGGGTCCAACTGTCCATCAGCTAGTTTTTGTTTTAGAGACTGCGTCTCCTCATCAGCAGCCTGAGCAACTTGTGCCCAATTTAAAGGCTTTTGGATGGTACATACATTAACCGGGTTCCGGCTAAGGTAGTCAGCGTGAGACAAAAGACAACCTTTTCTGTACTCAAGGCTGAAGTCAAAATCTTGGAGGTATACCCACCACCGGGCGACCCTGGGCAACAGGTCTTTCTTACGCTGAGTAAGTTTTAAAGCGTTGCAGTCGGTAACCACAGTGAAATGTACACCCACAAGATAGTGCCTGAAATATTCGAGAGCGTTCACCACTGCCAAGGTCTCAAGCTCGTACGAGTGGTACCTACTCTCAGCCCCCTGGGTTAGTCTACTGAAATAAGATACCACTCGTTTGCGATTTCCCTCATGTACTTGCATCAACACAGCTCCGTAACCAATAGAACTTGCATCCGTATGCATCTCTATTGGCAATGAAGGGTCATAGATTGCAAGCACTGGCTCACTTGTCAGACAATCTATGAAGTATTGTCGAGCGGCCTGTTGTTCAATACCCCAGTGAAAGTTGATACCCTTTTTAGTAAGTGCCGAAATACAGGCAGCTTTTTAAGCAAATCCAGCTATATACCGCCTAAAATAGCTAGCCAACCCCAGAAATTGCCTTACTTGTTTCACATTTTTTGGTTCGGCTGAGTCAATTAAAGCTCGCACTTTTTCGTGACTCGGCCTAACCTGACCTTCACTAATTGTGCGACCCAAGTATTCTATATTGGTAGCCAAAAATGTGCATTTCTTTAGGTTGATAGAAAAACCAGCCCCTGTTAATGTATCAAGAACCTTTCTAAGCAAAATTAAGCCCTGATCGATGGTTTTGCTCATAATTAAGATATCATGGATGTAAACAAGAATGTCCCCAGAATTTATGAGCTCTCGAAGGGTTTTAGAGACGATACGCTGATATATAACTGGTGCATTCGCCAAACCGTAAGGCATTTTTCGTTATTGATAATGTCCCTCCGGTGTGATAAATGCTGTAAGCGGAATTGATTCACAATCTAAAGGAATCTGATGAAATCCAGTCGCCATATCTAGGGATGTAAAGTATTTATTATTACCCAAACGATCTAAACAATCATCTATACGAGGCAACGGAAATCTGTCTTTGATTGTAATCTCGTTTAGCTTTCGATAATCTACGCACATCCTATCCGTCCCGTCTTTCTTTTTAACTAACAGGATTGGACTCGCGTAGTCAGACTCAGACTCCTCTATTATCCGTTTGTCAAGCAAGTCTTTTATTATTTCACGAACACGAAGCGTTTCAGCGTTGGAGAGTTGGTATGGTCTGTAATACACAGGAGTGTTGGATTTGAGTTTTATGGACATACACCCCGTGTTTACAGTTGATGTTGCAGTTCCGGTAATGAGGTACCGAGAGAATTCAGTAATTATCCCTAGTAAATTGTCTAAATCATTATTTACCAATGGTGTATTAATTGGTATTGAACTCTCCGATTGAACATTCATCACCGTCTCTGAGTTGTGGCTTGCTCTCCTTGTAAGTAACTGACAATCTTTAGTACGTACGTATCTAACACCCTCTCTATTTAAAACATCTGTACCTATGATTATCGACACATTCATGTACTCGGAGGACACCACAAACAAATCTACCTCAAGAGTCAAACCGGCAAACTCAATAGGTAGTGTAACGTAAAAAGTGCTTTCAATTTCTTGACTACCAAGCCCTTTCAAAACCCGAAACGTCGGTGTACGCGAGCATTTAAAATGTTTTAACAGAGACGATGAAATTAAAGAAATAGTGGAACCGCTATCAATCAAAACGTCGACCGGCACATCCTGAATTACAGCTGCTATAATGTCCCTGGCTGAACAGATACGCTGCAAAAATTTACACTATCCGTGTTTGAATCTTCCGCACGCTTCTTAATAAAACAAGTTTCAGCTCTGTGTCCCGGTCTCCGACAGTATGTACATGGCTCGGGCCTAGATGGTACATACGAGGGCGATTGCAACTTAACCCCCTCACTATTAGGTGAACTTTCCGACGATTGTTCAACTCTGGGTCTCTTGCTACATGAAGCTTGTCTATGTCCTAACTGGCCGCAGGAGAAGCATCTAATATCACTGAAGTTGCGTTTCCGCGAATACTCTATACTACGCCTACTTGTAACGTTTCGCAAATCAGAGCGTGAGGAAGACTGTTTGAAAACGTTGCTAGTGCTAGGTTTAACGTAGACCGAAAAGAATTCAACTAAATTATTCGGTAATAACTTGGCATTCGTTGCTGAAGCTCTAATATTTGGATCGGTAATACCACGAATTATTATAGCCGAAATAAGCTCATCACTAAGCCCTTGCACTATACGTAAGCGAAGTAATGACCGGCGTACATATTCTGTGTACGTTGGATAGTTATCGGAGTTTTTAATCATAACTTCAAATAATATGCCTGCAAAATCTGGTACTTTAGGGCAGAGAGGTGTAAACTCTTTCTTAAAATTGGTCCAACTACGATCGCTGGAGACCCATTCATTGAGCCATGATTTCGCACCCCCTAGCAGACAGTTTCCTATACGTGAAAGACATTCAAAATCATCCCAATTATTTAAAACTTTTGCGCGATCTACTTCTAAACACCAATTATCAATATTATGTAAATTTGGATCAAATTTCGAAATATAATAATGCTGAGACGATTTGCCTACCGCATTAATCGAACGTATGGCACTAACAATGTGATCCGTAATATTAGCCTGTACCGAATCTGAAGGTATACCCGCATCCTTTACTTCGCTACTCGCGGACTGTATCGGCGGTGTTATCGAGCGAGGTCGTGAATTAGGGCGACGATTTCGATCGCGAGTTATTTCACGTCTAGTCACAAGCGAAGATGAAATGGAACGACCTACTAAGGGTAGATGACGTACGCTACGAGATACACGACATTCAGAAACACGAGACCTATCACACGCACCCGATGGTGTTCGCAATTGTCGCGATATTTGCCTTCTAGCAGGTGTCAAATGTTTATCCTCGCGGTCGCGGGAGTGCGCTAACACATGGTCTGACGATGGACCCGGCAAGGGTGAAGCCCTTATGTTAGTTTCTAACGCCTTAATCCGAGACATCATTGCCTTCATTTCAAGTCTCAACATGTTGTTCTCGTCGAGAGATTGTTCGCGGGACCTATTACCCTGACCATTGCGGCGATCACGGCAAGAATTACTATCACGATCACTGCGACTATGATTACGCTCACGTTCCGAGATATTAAACAAACTAATTCACTCAAACAAATTAACTTATTAAAAAACTTAACAACAACACAGAACGATATTTAAAGTAATTTATTCGAAAATAACTATGAAATCACAATAACGCAATAACGAAGTACTTAAGAAAAAATATTACTTAAAGTGTGGGTAGTCTATAAAAAAATAAATGAAAATAACTATGAAATCACAATAACGCAATAACAAAGTACTTAAGAAAAAAATATTACTTAAAGTGTGGGTAGTCTAAAAAAAAATATTAATAAACTAGGTCAAGCCGAGATGGGCCCAAAAAGTAAGAATCCTACTTCTGATCTTGGAAAATAGATCAGAAGGGACTTTTTTAAAAATAATATTACACACAGTTCAACAATCAATTTAATAATAATAATTAACACAAAGAAAATCTAACAATTCTACACTTTGAATTAACAAATCCTAAACAATTACTAATTATTATAACCGCTAAACTATATCCGATTTCAAAATATTACGACCGACAAACGTACCGCACTGACACAAAATATTACAACACGAAAAAATATTACGACAATGTTTGTTGTTGTTCACAATGTTGTGTTGTGCACAATGTTTCGCACTGACTGACGTAACGCAAAAAAAGCCCTGACTACCGTCGACACGCGCTTAAATATCATTCCTCCCTCCACTAGTCTCATATCTCTCTACAATATATATATACACATATATTATATATATATATATATATATATATATATATATATATATATATATATATATACATATATATATACATGTCATATAATACATAAATATTAATACATACCATGAATATATATTTTTACACACTATATATACATACTATATATATACTATTATACATATATATAAATATTGGCATACAAAAATTACATACTAATTTACATATATTAATTATGATGATGAGGAGAGGTAGTGTTGTTTAAGTCTTAGCTTGAATGAGCTAAGGGTTAGATTTCCATAGAAGATATTATCCGGAAGAGAATTTCAAAGACGAGCCGCAACGACAGTAAAAGAATTTGAATAAAAAGAAGTATTAAAGTGAGGCACTTCCAGAGATTTTAAAGAGACACACGAGCGATGTGGTCTTGTTCTGTGTGGGGTTAGATGAAAACGTTCACGTAAATAAGAGGGAGAGGAGTTATGTAAGATATTATAAAGAAGAGAGAGAATATGTACATTCCGGCGAAGGCGGATAGGGAGCCACTTTAATTGAGTTCGATATTGAGATATATGGTCAAATTTACGCAGTCCGAATACAAAGCGGATGCATAAATTTTGAAGTCGGTCGAGTCTATTTAGCAGCTCCTCAGATGCATCTAAATAACAGACGTCAGCGTAGTCGAGCAATGGTAAGAGAAGTGTTTGTGCTAGCATTATTTTAGATTTGAAGGGGAGGAAGTTCTGCAACCGCTTAAGTGAGTGAAGTGAGTAATATAGTTTCCTACTAACTTCATCAATTTGAGCTGACCATGAGAGATTACAGTCCAGAATAATTCCAAGATTTTTAGATTTGTCTACAAATGGTATTAAATTAGCATCATAAGTCAGGACAGGTAAATTTATAGTTAAAATTTTTTTGCGCAATTGCTTGCTATCTATAATCAGGGCTTGTGATTTCGTAGGATTAATAAGGAGGCCGTATTCATCAGCCCACTTCTTAATTCTACTGAGATCACTATTAAGAGCTTCGATAATACAAGCCAGATCTTTTATTGTAGTATGTCAATAAAGCTGCAAATCATCTGCATAGAGATGGTTGTGACATGAAATGACTTTTGTGATTTCGTTAATAAACAATGAAAAGAGAAGAGGAGATAACACACCGCCTTGTGGTACACCTGCAGAGACATCTGCCCAGTCTGAGAAGTTCTCATCTGTGCAGACCCTCTGCCGGCTTCCATGAAGGTAAGAGGAAAACCAATCGATTACTGGAGATGAGATATTACAAGAAAAATCTATTTACTAGATTTTCTTATTTTATTAGTCGCTGGCTTATAAATAAAACTGTCATATAAAGAAGAAAGTTACCGCACAAGAACACAGACGCAATTTAAAATAACATAGGTTCATAATTTTATGTAAAGGCTTTTACAAATAACGTGGTTGTACACATTACACAGTTAACAGTCAAATCAAATAACAACCAAAACTGAAATCCTAACTTAAACATTTGAATACATGTTTAACTCAAAACAATGCTGTAGTTATGGTTTTACTTCGGATTACCTTCATTAACTAACTATAATCAGTATATTTAATAACACTATAAAAATTGCAGCAAGCTTTTACCTAGATATATTTACTAGCTGAATCAAAGATTTAATAAAATATATTACAAAGATAAAGTATATTAGTGATTGCAGATACAACATTCAGGTTCGTTCAAAAATTCGCGAAAAACACAAGAAAAGTATATAACAACATTAACATTTAGCTTTTTCGAAATAAGTTAATTCAAATTATTTAAATAGAACAAAATTTCAAAAAGCGCAAGTTTTCTTTTTACTAATTAGTAACTTTCCATTTGTGCAAATGCCGAGTGAGTGTTTAACGTTTATTAGATAATCCTTTAAGTATGGTCGGAACGATAAATGGAATTATACAATAGAGACGAAAATTCAATCAACAAACATTACTGTTTTAGTGTATTTCTAAATAATTATTTTCTACATTCGCAATATAAAAAACAAATATACTCGTACCTACTTAATCCATACTGCTATAATCGTGTCACGAAGGTCTTTACCGTGTATTATTCAAATACCTTTTCTGAATTCCTTGAATGTATCCGGACTTAGCCTTCCGGACTGAAACGTTGTGATGTAAGCTGTACTATGTTGGTTAAATCTTGGAGAAGTGCAGACCTTAAAATATAGTGAATATAGTAACTATATAGTTACTGTACTAGAGGCGTCAACAGCCCCTTAGTTTCGACTCGCTGCGCTCGCGAAATCTCGAGTGCCGTTTGCATATTGAGCGAAGCGATCCCAATGACTCATCGTCGATGTTTTTTAACGTTTATTCCTCAACAACATGACATGTTTATTTTTTTTTTAAAACCATTTCATTTTTATTGCAAAATTTCATAATTTTCCGTCAAGTAGTTTTCGAGCCCATTCGAGACAAAGAATGTGCAAAAGTTTTCAGTAGAGGGCTCCGCTCGCTTCGCTCAATAAATATATCTTATAAATATTTGAAAAATATAATATATAAATATATATTTGAAATTGACAAGTTACATGTGTATTTTATTAAACAATTTCATACTCACTTTAATTCAAATTCTAAATTAAGAGAATTCTAATGTAAGACAATTTCATTTCATAAAAAATAAAACAAAAATTAAGGCTATATTTAAAAAATATTGTGTTTTTACTGACTACATAGTGTCGTGTGCGACAAATATAATTTATTTCAACAATAAAAGTCAATAATTTACAATACAATATAACGTTTATAATTATAATCAATCGGTCGGTCAGTGTTAACACGAACACTGATTTTGGTCTCATGGAAGAAATAACCGAAATAGAATAAATGATGAAATAAATTTGTAAGAGCTATTTTTCAATCGAGTTATATTCTAAAAAGTTCCAAGAGATAACAATTATTTACGGGTTTAGACTATAAGTAAATAAAATCTGTGATAGCGATTCAAAGTTGTAGTATTTTACATGAAAAATAACAAAAAACGGTTTATAACATAATAAGATTAATAATACTTTCTTTGTAACTAGTCGTTAAAAAAGGATTATTTCCTTATGAGTTTATTTTTATCTTTACCTAAACCTTATCTATGACTTAAATGTTACTATAAAATACTATACATTCAAGCCAGATCCTTGGAAAACCATCACTTTTATGACTTTCATACTTTACAATTAAAATATTGAGTGCTATGTAGCAGATAATAAATTATTCGTTTATTTATTATTTACATCTATTATAATGTTGTTTAGTTCGTTCGTTTAGTTAGTTATAATCTTAAATGTTATACTCTTACTAAATTAACTTACATTTCAGTGATATAAATTGCAACGTTTTCCCCGCTCTAGTCTTTTATCGTAGAAGTAAAATATTTATTTTCTCGAAATCAGCAAAGATTTTCTAATAAAAATTATAAAAAAAAATAATCGGTTTTAACTTTGTAACTTTTAAATATTCCTTACGATATTAAATAACATAACTAAAACAAATAAATGATAATAATTTTTCAATAAAAAGAAAACATGAATCATGACGGATATGTTTAAAAAATATGATGTAACACTAATACTAACTAACGCCATGGTATGTTATTTATTAACTTAATTAATTTGACACCAACAGAAAATATAAAAGAAATTCGTACGAAGCTATAAAACAGAGTTCATTTAAGATAGAGCTTAATTGTTGGTCTGCATCATTCGAAGTCCTGTCTGCTGCATTTCTTGAAGTAAATTAGAAGGCTGTTCTTAGCCTTTTCTCTCTCCTACTTTCTTCTACTATATTTCAGCCATTCTTATTACTTATTATTTCTGCAATTACATTGTCCATAGGTAAGGAAGACTTTTTAATCACTTGGACTGTTTGTTGTTTATAATGAATATAAATGGATTTAACAATTATTAAATAGAGGGGTTGAAATATGAATTCGGTAAAAATTAATTAAATTATAATGATATTCATATATTACATATATTTACTTTGCAGACATTTTTCTGCTTTGGTAAAAACTGAAATCCTTGAGTTTGATTACAATGCCGTCTATTTTTAAATACAAAAAATATATATGAATCGGTCCAGTAGTTTATAAGGTCAAACAAAAAAAAAGTATTGACATTTTTTTTTTACATACTTATCAATATATATCAGTACCTGGTTTTACTTTATCCAAACGATTTAATACTCATAATCTTCTGGAAATTAGCAAACTACTAAACTAGATAAGGTGAACCTTTGAAATTTGTAAAAAAGGAGTCTGTTTAATAGCACATTTTAAAAAGTGTACTTTGCTCAATTTTTTTTGTGATACATGTTGTTGTTAAAGATAAACATTTTCTTTTCATATCTAGAAATAAAAAAATAAGAAATAATAAGTCTGTGAACAATTTTTTTTCGAATTCGCCATGTGTCTCTCTTGTCTCAGTGTTCGTAATTACCGAACGGATAAGTTACATTTTAATAATTTCTAATTAGCGTTATCCAAGAGGGAATATAATACTGCCCTGTAAATAATTTAAAAAAAATTGCCTATAATAAAATCGTACAAAAAATATTTTTTTCCGCTTTTTATTATGAAAAATGTTGCTTTTCTAATAAAAGAGTTTGTCATTAAAAAAAAAGTTCATCTTAATTGTTGTTATCAGCTTGGAAACCATCTTATTTTTCAATAAAAATAATAAACATAAAGCGTCTGGCCAGAATTTAATTTACAATACAAATCTTCTTATTGTCGAGAATCTCGAGAATTTTTGAAGACCAAAAGACTAAAATCTTTAAACAGCAAATATTTTAAACTAATAAATAAACAATCCATTCAGTTTAGTATATTTCAGTGAGAGAATATTTGCTTGAAAGGATCAGTCAGTGCAATCCCATGCGTCAAACAGACTACGTTATCCACGAGCGTACTACTTGTACTTGTGCTAACAACTTAAATTAAATTTCTATTTACATTTCTTACATTAATCACAGTTTAAGTATGAACGTTACATTCTTGTCTATATTTTTATTAACCTTATTTTAACTTTTAGAAAAGATTCAAGTTATGTTAAAGCTAAAACTACTGCTTAAATGAATTTCTTTAATAAAAAAGAAAATTTAGTCGTCCATCTGCCAACTGTTATAAATAATGAAGCTCTTAGCTACTTTTAAATTGGAACTTTCAAATTGGAACCGGTGGTAAACAAAAAAACCGAATACAGAGCACTAGACTACGAAAAATTATATAACAGCGCGCTCAACGCAGAATACGATAATGAAAACTGTGACTTTAGCTACTTAGAAAATTTTATTCAAGAACAGGTGCAAAACAATAAAATAAACAAGACAAAGATAAACAACCCTCCACAAACAGACTGGATAACAAAAGATATAATCGATGCAATCAATTTAAGAAACGAGTTATGGAGTCAAACCAAATCAAACCCCGATAATATAAATATACGAAGCACTTTTTATACTCAACGAAGCAATGTGAAAACAATGATCAGGCAACACAAAAAAAAATACTATTACACTCTATTTCAGAATAATTATAGTAACCCGAGAAAGCTATGGGAAGTGATAAATAACCTGGCTCTAAATAAATTAAAAAACAGCAGTGCCCCACCGAAACTAATGTCAGAATCCGGTCTCATCACAGAAGGTAATGCAATTTGTGATTTGTTGAACGACTTCTTCACTTCAATAGGCCCCGACTTAGCGAACCACATACCAAACACATATCACATAAATACCGGTAACACTTTAGTCTACGAGAACACTTCCCCACAGACCTTAACCCTAACTGAACTCTCACCGTGTGACACAAACGAAATTTCAAAAATTATCGATGCCCTAGATAACAATGTTAGTACTGGATTGGATGGAGTTAGTACTAAAGCTATTAAATGCCTAAAAAACATAATCCTTGACCGACTAACAACATGTATTATTGAGTGGTGTGTTCCCCGATACGTTAAAAATAGCAAAAGTTACACCCATATATAAATCCGGTTCTAAATCATCCCCGGGGAACTACAGACCTGTATCGGTACTACCCGTTATGTCAAAGATATTCGAGCGGATTTTATATGACAGACTAAACACTTACTTAGTATAAATTTCTTTAACAAGCATCAGTATGGGTTCCGCGCAAAATCTAGCACTCTTACAGCTGCATTAGATATAGTTACAAACATTAAAACTAATATAGACCAGAAAAAAAAATTCCCTAGGAGTATTTATTGACATAAAAAAAGCGTTCGATACAATAAGTCATCAAAAGCTACTACAGAAACTAAGGAACATTCATCACGGGAATCACTTATTCCATGTTCGAGTCGTACTTACGTAATAGATGTCAAGTCGTCAAGTTGGAAAATTACTCGAGTACCACCCGTAACATTTCTTTTGGTATAGCTCAGGGTTCCATAATTGGCCCCTCGATGTTCCTAATTTATATAAACAACATAGACACATTGGGGCTCACAGCACAACTAACACTTTACGCCGACGACACTTGCCTTTTTTATTTTGGTAATAGTATACACGACATTATAAACGACGCTCAAAGAGACTTAAATATCCTAAACGAATGGTTCAAATATAATTTACTGACTATAAATACTAATAAAACATCATTTATGATTTTTGTTGAGAAAAACAAATGTATACCTGAATTTTCTCCTCTTACCATCGATAACACTATAATAAATCGCGTCACGCAAGAGAAATATCTGGGGCTGATAATAGACGACAAACTTATCACATATCGAACATTTGAAAACAAAATTAACCTCAACACTAGAAGCAGTACAAAAAATATCAAAATGCATACAAAAAAAAATTGTGCTATAATCTATAACTCTTTGGTAAAATCACACCTTGAATTGAAGTATGGGGTTCAGCGGCTAAAACCTATTTAGATCCACTCCAAAGAGTACACAAAATTATTAAAACATTATTTCACTATCACTACCTAACACCAACAAATACACTATATAAAAAGACTGAATTATTAAATTTAAAACAACTTTACACATACGGCACTTGTATACTAATTAAAAATATTACATCACGTAACATTGTCACAAACATTAATTTACCAAAAAAACTATATACACGAAACTTTAGATACAAAAAAGACCTCGAATTGACACGTCCGCGTACCAACTACTGTAAGAAGACGATATTGTTCGAGGGGGCACAGCTGTACAATAAAATCCCAAAAGATGTCAAGGAGTGTAGCAGTATGGCTGTGTTCAAAAAAAAATTGAAAGCACACGTCTTACAAATAGTTTAAGCGTCCAGACTAGCCCAGAGACTATTTAAATGTTACAATTAATAAAAATGTATATAACTCATTTTAAGTGAACTGAATGTTCTTATGAGAAAATAAAGTTCTTTAAACCTAAATACATCAATTTTAAAACAAATACTTTTATATTTTTTAATTGTACTTCCAATTGGTTTTGAATCTTGGAGCTTGTTAGTTATAATTTAATAGATAGTATATAATAGTCATTTATATATAAAAGAATTGTCGTAAGGATTCGACTCAATAATAATATACTTCAATTTCATTTATATCTAAAACGAATATTGTAATATATTTATGCAATACTGCGTAATTTATGTTAATTATACTTTAAACAAATGAAGTTAGTTTTAAAATAAAAAGGTTCGCAAGTAGTGTTAATTCAAATTTTATTTACTTAAATATTACAGAAATTTCACTACTATTAAAATATTAGCGTAGGTATATACCCTAGTGAATAGTGTATAACACTTACGAGTACCAAGAAGATTGATGATGAATCTGTATTCAAGGCTCGGTTACAGCGCGTAGTGCGCAAGAATGACTCGCGCTTCTCTCAAACCTAAGATAACAGCCGCCACGTGCCGCCTTTGGACCTCTCGTGTGACTAATTTACATTCAAAGTGTAAACAAGTGGGTCGGATCTGACGGACGCAGGTGCAGAGTGCGCGGACGTGAGCTATAGAGGAATGAAACACGACCTGAATGATATATCGAGGTTGTAGGCTCAATGGAGGAAAAGTATGGAAATTAAACCCTAGAATGTAATTTTCCCCATACCGCTTTTTGTATATACACTCAGTGTAACTAATATATATATATATATATAGAACAGGTACATGAAAATAGCTGTGATAACAGTAATAACTTACTCAATATCGGGTATTAAAGTCTAATGCTGTCAGATCTCATGCAGTCCGTGCATGATATTCTTTTTAACATATTTTTTTTCGGAGAAATAACTAAAAGTAAAGCAGGAAAGTTTGAAGGGAAAGAATAACTATACCAGAAAGAACCTAAAAATTTATTTTAAAATCATAACAATTAAGTCTACATAAACAAATTAAACTGGTAAATAAATAAAAATGCAAAAAAGTTGTGAGAATCACCAAAGAAAATGTTAGTCAATTTCAATAGAAATAACTAAGTTAAAAGTAAATTATCGATAGAATTTAATAATTGTGTAAAAGGCTGATTTAGTTTCATTGAAAAGCGGAAAATAAATTTCCTGGGTTTGACTTTTATGAAGTAAATCCTCTTAAAAATGATTGTTTTGATAAAATCTTTACTTTTGCTAAAGATATTGAGCACGGATAATTAAATATGACGAAAAAAGCTTACCTGGCGATTGAGGCTTTGAGTTACATTTACTTTAAGCCGTGCAGAATACCTTTCTATCTTTCTTTTAGGGTGTTTTAATACAAAAATATATTAGATTACTTCTAGAAATAACAATGACAAGGCCCTCATTTCAGTTAGAATAACTTTAAATATGATATATTCTAAGATTTAAAGTACAATTATTAACAATGTTGTCTGTTAACACGTACCAGCGAATGATTTAATTGTTATATTTTAATATCTATGAAATAAATGGTTTTACAATTTAAACAACTGCAACAGTGGAGTTTCTGGCCGGCTCTTCTCAACAGAGCAGCATTCCGAGCCGGTGGTAGCTTACATACGGACTGACTACACTGACCTTTGTTTTTATTGTAATAATTGACGATTCAAAAGTGCATGTAAATGCCTACTTGGGTATTTTGAATTGGAATTTGAATTTGAATTTAAAACAAACGTTATATTATATTGGAGTATATTTTTTGGTATTGATATGACGTAAAATTTTTGTAAGAGACCAGTGTGATAATACAACTGGAACTAAACTAGTTAGTTAGTTAACTAAACCGTTGCATACGGAATAAACTTTTTAATATTTTACGTTTATAGAATAAGTTACAAATAACAAAAATAAAACATATACCAAATACGTGTTAATTAAAAAAAGGTAATGACTTACTGTTTAATCATACCATCATACAATTTTAAATTTGAATTAATATTGTACCTACTTAAGAACACATTGTATATCGATACATTATATTTTTAACGAATATTTTTTTGGAAATTATTTGTAAGAATTTATGGTAACATTATTCTGAAGGAGAATGAAGTCAGTTCAATTTAGTATTCACTTTATATCTGTTACTAGACGCAGTTCAGCATGACTTTGTTTTCATTTCTTCGCAACTCTCATTGGTTTTCTGAAAATTTATAGTCGTAGGAACAGAATCACAGCGGGACTTTAAACTAACAGGAACCAGAACAAATGGGGCGTAGGGAAGAATAATAGATTTACTTAAATGTTAGTGATTCTACAACCTTTAAATATATGACAGGCCTCATTTTCAACATGAAACAAATTATTGTGAATGACGTATATAATATGTATAGAATGTCTCTCAGTTTTATAAATTATCTTCTAAGGCAGTTACAAGATAATAGAAGTTAGATATTAAAACATATTACATTAAGTTACCAATATCAGTACTTTTTACTTTACAAATTATTCTTCTCTTATAATCAGTTTATATCCTGTGAGTAGGTAAGCTGTACGTATCCAGCGCTCACAGCTGTTCAGACATGTGTCAAACACTCAGGTAATAAAGATAGAAGCTATAGGTGAACCATATTTCAAATAATTCAGCTGAGCTAGCTAAGCTACTTTAATATATTATTAAAAAATAATAATTACCATAACTAATTAAAATAAAAACTTATTTTGTGCTCGTTGTATATTGTTCGTCAGAACGTATTATACAATACACACTAATATAATAAAGCTGAAGAGTTTGCGTTTTATTTAAGGGTGCTAATATCTGAAACTAACGTGCTAATATCTTCGTGTATAAATACAATAGCCAAATGGCTTAAAATCATTTCTATGATACGAGTAGTAATAAGTACAGCGGTTGTGCAGTTGTAAAAGACTCGCGTCAAAGCCTCTCATAAATCTGACAACACATCGTACGTTTGTTACTACATATTGTTTATTTGATCTCTTTAATCTCTTTTATGTTTCGGTGTTCTCGTAAGTTTAAAATATTAATGTGTGTATTTTTTTTACTTTGACGTAAAGATATTTTATAATTTAGATGAGATGTTGTACGTTTTGAATAAAACTTTACAAGTCATCTTGAAACTGCACAAAATAAAACTTAATTTTAAAAATATTATTTTCCCGACACTACTAAAATAAATTTTAAATGCAAAGTTGTGCTTGAACTAAGTCTCATGCGTTAAAACTCAATAATGTCAACATTGGTTCTCACCCAGTTGTTTACTCTTCGTTATATAATTTTTGCTATTTCATTCAGTCCAATCAGGAAACGCGATATAAATAGAACGAATACTTCGTAGAGCGGCATCTCTTTCGCACTATGTTGCCAATTGTGTTCTTCAATATGTACTTGAATAATTTTCTTTTATTTCTATTACATTCACCATATAACATTCACCACTTTATATAAAAACAAGGTTTACTCTATAAGATAAACACTGCGTATTGGTATAAGAAACAGATTAAAAAGTACGTAGTACTTAATATTATTATCAATGTTTTAAGTGATGACTGATGATATAAATTACTGATATTTCTTATACTAACGACAGATATTTCTAATATTTTTAGGTAAATATATAGAAATAAAAAGTTCGTACCAAAAAGTTTCTAAGTTCAAGTCCTGCTTTTTTAAAAGCTTGAAAGCTTTTGATAACACGAGTACAAAAACCAATGCCTTGTATTACTAATTAACCGACCATAAGATAAATGTTTGCATCACGAACGATATTCATCAACCCTTCAGTCCTGACCGCTTTACCCGTCGTGGGTTCTTAAACCATTTGTTCTTAAACAAATTACTAACTAGCTTCACTTCACTAGGGTTCATTGTCAAGTTCAGTGTCATATTATTAAAAGTCACATGAAAATATGGATCTTACATGATTGTAATGCTTCATTCCTTATCAGAACTTTGAGCATTTCATTCGAAATACCAATAAAATATAATAAGATATCTTCTAAGTTACTAATAATTAATAAAAATATTTAAAGAAGAGATGTTTGTAAAAATATTCTACTAACATTGAGGCTTCATATTCATTTGATCAGGATTTTCCTTGTTTGGCTTTAATGGCAACTTGATATCTGAAACCTTTAAACATGTGCCTTATTAAAATAAGGCATATGTTTAAAGGCTTTTTAGTAATAATATATTGAAAATTGTTTAATGAATATGTTATAATAAATGAAAACCATATTGTTATTTACATAAATATAATATCGCCAAATCTATCGATAATTTAGCTTAGCTCGAGTCAACTGCCTGCAGGTCCTACATAGGGGTTAAATAGACTAACGTAGTAGGTCTTTTACTAATTACTATTATACATTACCATTATAAATCTGGTTGTTGTACAAAATGCGAGAACAAATTTAATGTTAGTGGATGCCGGTACTTACGCTAGTTGGTCTCCTTGCAAATATAAAGTAAAATAAAAATAGTCTTTCGATAATTAATTTAATTACAGCTATTTATTGTTTACTAAATAGTGTTTAATTCGAGTGAAAAACAATAGTTTTGTCAAATATTCTCTAACATTGAATAAATCGACATAATTCTACGGAGAGATAGCTCGCGGTGCACTGGCCGGAGCACGTAGAGCCTAATTTACGACCACGACATATCGTGCTTACTTAGTTTATTCGATAATAATAATATTAATCTAAGAATAGTTAGACTAATACAGAATTAGTTGTTCTTAGGTGAATGTTAAATAATAAAACTCAATAATGTAAAGAAACAGCAAAGCAAAATTATATTATTTCATGAAATTTGGCGTCAACATTTCTTATCATAATACAGGTTGTAAGTGTTCAGAGATAATTAGTTACATTGAGTGTTGTTGTTTTGGATAAAGACTTGATGCTGTTTGTCCTTTTGTTTGTTTTATGTTCTGATAAGCTGACAAAATATATAATGAATCTCACACGTAGCGCAGGTAGGACCCAAACATTGTGACTGAACAAAGGCCTGCCATTGATAAACAAAAACATGATTTAAGAGAAGAGAAAATAATGATGATTACTCATTTGATTTATTTATTGTTAGGAGTCATGAGTTAAATAATTAAACATATATTAAGGATTTGAATAAGAACATAAAAGAAGACAAAGTGTTAGTCCTTTCAAGTGAACACGCAAAGTTTTCAGAGAATTTGAATTTGTAGATGTCTAGCAGCTTTACACTGCCAGCAGAACTTGTAACTGCACTTCGGATTTCCTAACACAATATGATTGGAATAAAAAAAATACTGGTACAAATACTTTTTTGATTTAGTAAAATGTTTCTATTTATTTATAATATTTATTTGTGTTGTTTTTTTACAAAATAATAGGTAATATTAATTTCGAAAACTTTTATAGTTATTTCATATTCTTTTAATTTCACGCCAACAATTTTTTTTACACCAAAATATAAAAATTGTTACAGCTAGAACAAAAGTCAATTATATTTGAATTTAGTATTTAAAAATTATTTGCTTTTAAGACTTCGAATACATATTAGAAATGATAGACAACATTCATAGTTTATACAAAAGAAGTAAAAATGAATAAATAAGAATGTTATACATTGCTATGTTTTATATAATTAAAAACAGGGCATTTAACTTTGTAATGGAGGCATCCTCTTTGTAGTCCAACTTGTACTAGCTTAATAGCTTTTCTTTAAACAACTTAAGGATTGTCTTATGAGTATAAAATTGTCATATCGAAGTATATTATATACCTTTTAATTTTTTTATAATTTCAAACATTTTGTAACCCATTATAATTCATAACATTTTGTCCGCTGTGGTTCTTTCTCTTAATTTTTAAATTAAAATTAATGTATGAAAATGTTAGATCCAATTAAATAACCTGATACCAATACGTATTAATTGCCAAAATAAATGGTTTGTGTTGAAAACGTATTTAAATTTATTTATCACTTCACATTTATAACATTGAATATCACTTTAATTTAATTCAATTTATCACTCAGCAACGTTGTCTTTCAATCACGAACGTTATTTTAATATATTCATCAACACAGAGTTTATAATAAAATTAACGAATGAGATTTCTCTTCTATTGAATAAAACCAATAAACTCCTCTTTTTTATACTTTGTGAATGTATGTGAATGGTATTACCATTAAAATTAAACAAGACAACTTAAAAAAAAGTACTGTTTCCATTAACGTGGTACTGGTGTACATCGTCGTGAAGTCGGTCGGTGAGGACGAGAATCCGGAACACACGGCGTACCCACAGGTACCATATCCCGGGTATAAACTATAACATCATTTAATAACTCACGCGGGGTATGTGTGCTCGTGAGGAGGATATCTGCTACCGTCACCGGTATCACACATGGTATGTAACGAATGTGACTTTATATTGAATCAAGTCTCTTTTAATGTTTTGTGAGATTAATGAATTATTTATTTTAAATATTAGTAAATCCAAGCTAATCTATTACGGTTTATTAGTCAATAGTTGCAAATATAAATCGAAACACGCAAGTAAAAGATGTTTGTTCTGCCTGAGATTGTTACTTAACAACTCTTTAACTTGAAGTCAAATTTCTTCAACTTCGAGAGCTCTTAATTGACTTCTGTAACCCTATTATATCTTTAACAAACTCTTTAAGAGAGTATTACAAGAACTGTGTACTCGCGTTTGCGGGTTGACAAACTATTTTATTAAAAAAGACGAAATGTATGAGCACGGATGATGTAATAATGTTATAAAAAATATAAAAATATAAAACATATCTATCATGTTGATAAATCACTATCTACTTCTAAATAAGTAATTGTCGTGAACATAATATTTTTGTATCCTAATGATACATAGGTATCTCTAGCAGTCAATCTAAACGCATCGGAAGCATCACTTATTTTGTATTCTTCGTCCATCCTGTATATATTTTCTTAAGTTAGACATCAATTAGTTCCTTTGTAAGTTTTATAATAATATTTATTATGTTAGTGAGTTCTTTATATGTTTATTATATTATAAAAAGTGTAAATAGACTGAATTCTAAATTATTGTATTAAAATAATGTTGATTTCTCATCAACATCACGCTCCTTCTTTGTTTCCGTGTATTATTATAGACACTATATATTAAAGTTATTTGGCGTTTTTCCTCCATATCATAGTTCTACAGAGTCCGTTGAGTCAGTAAGTAATAGCTCCGTACTTGAGGTAGGTACTAACACCTTCATTAGAACATTTTTATTTTTTGTGTCATCTCAAGAACTTACCTCATATATTGTAATTATAAAAAAGTGTGAAAACTGAAATAAAAAAATATATATTATACTTATAATAATATATGTATATAAATTTTATCTCTTGCAGTTGAACACTAGTTGACGACGTCAGGGATATAAACTATTTTATTATTGATCACACAAGACTATTATAATAAACAATTATTCAGTAACAATCTCTAAGCGTTTATAGATTTATTATTAATAAATAAATAATAAACTTGTCACCCAAAACACAACAGAAGACCGACAAAGAACTCGCTAACAATCTGAATTTATTCGTAACTTTCCATTAATACCAACAATAAACAACCTTTTGTTTTCGGGCTTTGATAAAAATGGCGGATACGACCACTGAATGCTTTTATTCTGTCTTTCGCCGCTGTTTGAATAAAGGTATTAATACAATAGACTCGTTTTAAAACAAACATAAAAGACACAATCATCTGTACACAATTACGAGTATAATTATTATATAGTCACTGTTTTTCAATGAATGCTTTCCAAAATTGATTTAGTCTAGTAAAGGTTTACAGATAGAAAGATAAAAGTTCAAGAAATCTACTTTTGGAATTCGAGTGGCCTTTTGGCCAGTAATGTTCAAAGCTTCCAAATTTCTCAAATATTTTTCAAATTCTTCCTAATGTATCCAGGGAGAAAAACAATGCTAAATAAAATCCCTATAGTATTTGACAAGCAGAAAATATTTGACTGTTTTAGAGACAAACAAAGTTCAAAGCTTCCGTTGAACCACATTCAGTGGTAAATCAGATTCCTCACGCTCTCTGTGTGATTGTGAATGAGTTTCTGGTATAGAAGAGTTTTGCTGACCGATGACACGGACGGTTATATCATGTGATGTCGTTTGTATTTTCAAATTGTATAATAATGTTGTCAGCAATATTCCATTATACATAAATAAATATAAAATATTAAACAGCAAAAGAATATTTTCGTAATACCGAAGAAAGATGATTGATTAATTAGCAAATAATTGTTCTATTGAATTTGAAAATAGTTCACTGATAATATTATGATATAATTATTTTCTCACCAGTGCTAGACAATAATTTTGATACTAAATTCATAATGTTAGTATAGCGAACCGCGTTAGGAAGCGTTCACAATCCGGCAATTTACAAATTTAGGCGTACAAAAAATATTATTTACTTTTATTACAATCCTTAACTTTAATGCATAATATGAATATAGTATTCATTCTTTGTTACCAAAAGCTAAGAAAACAATCAATTAATATATCTTTGCGCCTGTGTGCGACTTACTGCATTTAATAAAAGTTTTTTTAAAAATACTATTCAATATTAAATTTATCATCTCTCCCCAATAGATATAAAACAAAATATTTTAATATTATTGTTTATTTATTAGTATTAGTAATAGATCGATGGAAAAAGACAACAATCTAATTTAAACAACAGAAGTCTTAACTTATAAATGACAATATTAATTAATAATAATGAATATGAAGAGTTGTGTAAATGATGCTTTAATTACAGTTTAATATTTCAAAGTTCTATTTTCGTTTAATCTTGCTGTTTTGGTCTGACATCGCTTTCACACAGACCAAATGACTGAATTGTATTTTGAGAGAGGATTATATCAACCATTCGACAGAAGATACTACTATTAATTTTAAAGAGCATTGCTTTAGATACATTTCAAAGATAAATTTGATTTTCTACTATATAAAATTAACTTCTAGCTAACCATTCCCGCCCTCACCTATCTGTTAAAAAAGAATTACTTACTTTGATAAGCCAATAAGTGAATCTCAAGTTTAGAATTTTCTTTACACACTTAAAAAGTTATATGTTAAAAAGGTTTGTAGTTTTCCTATTTACTTCGACTTTAGGTAAGTTATTGCAGTACCAGTATAAGGAATCTCTCGGTCTGTGATATCTCAATGGCTATTACTTGCATATCTATTTTTAACATTTATTATAGAAAAAAATTAAAACAAATAATTTATTTACATGGAATTCGGGGTTCTATTTGCTTATTTTTGAGTCATTGTATAGGTGCCTCGTACTGAGAAAAATGATTTGGACTGTAATTACAATGAACCTAAAAATATATATTCATAAAAAACATTAATTCTCATTAAACATTCTAATAAACGTTATTATATAATACTAAATCGAATAAGACGATTAGAATTCTTAAAGTAAATACACCCTCCGGTAAGCGGCTTTGCTCGTATTAAACCTGTTACTGCTCTCGAAGAATAATATTATTTTTATACTGTTGAAGATAACATTTATATTAGTAACAGTAAATAAATTATAAGATATTTTAAATTTAGATAAAAAGTAAATAGAATAATATTTTAATAAATATCAAAATACAATACTTCATATTTTGTAACCTTAAACTATAATAATTTAATAAAAATATGGATATGTGACTGTCAAATGAACATTAATAACAGAAAACTATATAAAGAAAATCTAGATCGAGAAATTTCAGACTAAACGAAATCTAGTTAACAAATTTGTTTTTCAATATACTGATTGTTATTATTTTAAGTTATTTATTTAATTACATTAAGTAAGTAATAATTTAGTTATACATACGAGTATACTTAAGATCTGCCCATTTAATATTACAGTGGTTAGTAATAGTGTTTGTTTGCGCGTGGTTTCTGGCTTATAATAGGAACGCCCCATATTCCCGTAGGTCCGCAAGGGCTAGCCTAGGATCAAACATTCCCAAAGGTTCATATAACTTTTTCCAAATATCTTTTAATAATTCTAAACCTGTCACGTTCAACCCTATTAAATAAGATACTCATAAGTGCTGGTGGATAATGTTAGTTTGTTTGTTGTTGTATATAGGAAACACGGTAGTAGATAATTTACATCTACAAAGTGAGCCTCAGATACATAGACGACTTAGCACTCAAATGAAAATTACTATGGAAGAATCCTAACACTCTCCTTTGAAGTAAGTAATTCAGAGATAATGCTATTGTGGAATACATCACACAATATAAACATTAATAATTGTGTTCAAAATTACTTGTTCACTTTTAATATTACAAATAAGAGATAAAAGTACAATATACGGCAATGAATCAAGTTATTCTGTACTTTTATTGTTCAAATGTTAATTATAATGTCTAGTTTTAGAACCGTTACAACTCTTTACGAATATACTCTTAAATATTCAAATACTTAACTATAGAATACATAGTTTTGTTTAATTTACCTGTAAGAATATTAAATACTGTTTTAAATGTTGTTCTGAAGAGTTTCAGTGACAAAATAAATCATTATATAGTGTTAATAGAATAATTAACTAGAATATAATAGAATAGTCATGTAACATTTCTACAACGATTAATTAACTACTATGTACGGTAGTAATTAGCTCTGACTCACAATAGAATACATTTGAACATTAGTAATAAATACACAGTTCTATAAATATTTACTTAAATTCGGACCAAAAGTTACATAACGAATAATGTTGTAGCAAAATCATTTTATAAAATATAATAAGGTTGGCTCTGCCCTTTGTGTTATCAAATGTTAAAAAATATTTTCACGGAAAAACAATAACTGATGTGACTATTATTACGTTATAAAGCAACTTGTATGTTGATAGGATTGGCTGATGTGATGTGATATTCGTTTATTATATATCCAAATATAGGATGTCTATTCAGAAATATCTCTCACTTGCTCCGAAAAACAAAAAAATAAAACTACTAGAACAATATATCTAAAATCCATGGACTTGTATAAATTCTAAATGAGAATAAGTTTTGTATTTGAGTCGAAAGAAAGGTAAATAAATCATATTTCTATTTATGTGTTCAAAGTAAACTAATAAGCATTCACACTCAAAAACAAACCATTCCTTTATAAACGAGTATATATATATATATATATATATATATATATATATATATACCTTCACACGCACCTAAAGTGTGTTATTAAGAAGTCCGATTTCGATGAATTCAACAGTAAACTAATTGGTAATTAATGAAAATTTTATAATTTTAAGAACCATGCACTCAATTAGGGATAGTTTCATTTCTAATATAATACGATGTCACACTAACGTCTTCTCTACTCTTTATATAATATTTTAATAAACTCAAACTAAGGACTGACTCCACCATTTCTTTCTTATTAGATCTATATTTGGAATAACCTAACTTACGATTTTGTTGTGAGATCATTTCGTTTTCTACGTTTTAAAACAACAATATTATCTCTATTGGCTTCGCGATGTAGTTAATGTACGAATTACTACAATTATAATTAATGGAATACATTGTGGCTAGCTGTGGTGAAATATATATTGAAATGGAACTTTTATAAGTAGTAATTAGTTTGGTTATATTATACCTGAATAATTTTAACATCTGAATAATTATTTTTTAAAATAACTACTAATTTACACTTCAGTAAGACTTGTTCCATCTATTCTAAATCAGCTCTTAGTATATTTACCTGGTAATTTGTATTTTACTATCAAAGTAAAGAACACGTCATCCATTAAGTGTATTTTAATACAATATTTGTTCATATTTTCTCAACAATTTTTGATAAAATAATATCATTGACGTTTTACTTTATACAATTACTTTTAGTAACAGAATATTTACAAGCATTTTTTACATTTATTCACTGTTATAAAAGTATTTTGTACATGAGTAACAAGATGAAAGGGTTTTTGATGAAATATTTATGATTTTGTAAGACGTTGAACCGCCTTTTCCCTTGTGTGCAGTCAAAGAGACTTGTAAATTATTTCCGATACTTAGAAGCAAATCATTTTTAGCTAAGAAAGTACATTAGATTCATAATAAAATATCTTAAAGATTCATAATAAAATATCTTAAAAAATATACATTACTAATACTTTTATAAGTACAATTAATTGTATAAGTCACATAAACAAATTGCTTTTTTAAGTCTTATTATAAATATGGTGCATAAATATATAATATAAATAAAATAATTTTATAAAGATAAACAAATTAATGTAATTAATGTGAAAAGTTATTTCAAGTCAAAGATTGTTGAAATGCATAAAACAACATAATATATTTCATTTATTAATATCCAAGATATAGTACTTAATACGTATTATATTATTAATATTTCCTCGACTTCTTTATCAATGTAATTTAAAGCAACTTGTATTGAATTCAATTCAGGGATTAATTGGTCAAATATTTATACATCTGTGTATTTAGTACTCTAATATTCAAATGTACCAAATTCCCGAGTATTCTATTATGAGATAACAACTAATGCACACGATAGTTGAATAATGTAATACAAATGTTTCATGATAATTGTATCAAAACCTGGTTGTTGGAGCATTGCGTAATTGAAAGTAAACCCAATTGGTTTACTTTGTCCACTGCAACTCCGCAGCGCAATGTTTACAATCAGTATTTAATATTATTTTAGATAAAAAAACAAAAGTATGTATTCAATTTTAAAACACCAATAGTACCAAAATACATTTAAAACTTGTTATTAGACAAAAAGATGGTTCTATTGCAGTGACAAAACATTTTTCATCATAATAGATATTTTACTAAAACTACGGAAGACGTTAGAATCCGCGACGCAACCTTGGACGAGATTGTAAAATCATTTGTTGTATGACTTGTGTGTCGTTGAAAGATTAAAAACTACACATACACACACACATAGCGTCTTTGCCGGCGAAGACGAGGCCCCCATCCAAGCACGTTGCTCCGGCGTTCTGCCGTCGGAGGACGTTAGTGTCAAAACCTAACCCACATCCAACCCTCGCTTCCCACCTAACGGCGTCCTGAGCCGTGGTCCGAGCCTCACAGGAGGCGCCCTCAGGACGCGCGTTCCCCTGGGTCCCTTCAGGCCCCCCTTTTTCAAGGGCGGGTCTCTGCACCCGTCCATTCCACCGGTGACGCTGTCATGGCCAGTAGGGCTAACAGCAGAGACAGACAAAAAAAAATAAAAATAAAAAAAAAATAAAAAAAAAAGAAAGATTAAAAGATTTGTTGTAATATTTATTATCGTAAAAAAATAAACCTAAATGTTATTCTTACCTTTATCCTTACCTAAAAAAATAATATTCAAATTTTCCTCAAATATTAATAAGGTTCTTCCGTATCCAATAAGTAGCCACTCGTCTTGACTCCGTAACCACTTTGAGGGGTTTATTGAATATTTTTGAAGAGAATTAAGATTAAGCTTAAAAGACCGAGTTCATTAAATCCGCAGCCTCTCAATTCTCATTAAGTATCAAGTCTGTAAACAGGCGACTCGTTCTGTAATAAAAATTGTTTGTCCTTCTTTGTCTTATATAATTTGGTAACGTTAATATCTTCAAAAATAATCTTCATTAAATCTCAGTATATTCAAATATTATACTTAATATTTAACTTCTTTTTCCTAATTTGTATTAAATCTGAATTAAAAGTCAGAGTACATATAAAAACGTGTATTATCTTTTACAACCCCTATCCTCGAAATTTATACTGCTACTTAATATATTTTAATCTGATATTACTGGAGCACGGAAATAAAATGATCTCATTTTCTATAACGGACTCATTCCAAGTCATTAACTTTTTCAGTCGAAAGTCGACTACTGATATTACAGAGTGGAACTGAGAGCTTAGCGACTATTTGGTGGTCGGTATTATGTCTCTGCAGAATTAAGGTTCAATATTAAACTAAAGATTATAGAGACAAGTAACTAAGAGGATCGATTTAAAAAATAGTACTTACTTCTTTAGGATTAATGAGTTTTCTTTGTAACCGTAATACAGTGCAACCTCGATACAACCATTCTGAAGGGAATTTCAATAAAATTTTTAGATGTACTTATTAAATAATTTGTTATAGTGTTTTATAGTGAGGTTTGTTGTATAGAGTTTAAAGTGATATTGTATTCGTATTAACGAGTTCAAAAAGAAACATTATAATGTAGTTTAATTAATATCAACTTTAAGAAGGTAATCTCAACTTAAAAATCTATTATAGAGAGATTTTCTCTAAAAAAACAATACCATTTTCATCAAACCACAGCATTCATTTCAGCATCTTTTAAGCGTTTTACAACACTACCGGATGGATAACAGTATAAGTAGTATTAAACAGAAAGCAAAAAAAAAAAACAAAAAGTGCAAAAAACTTGTGAAGAATAGGACAAAAATCATGATTCAGTCTTAAGGGTTGGTGAGGGGTGTTAATGGGTGATAGAGGTCTTAAATTTTATTTTTAGTTATCATTTTCGGTTCCAGCATCCTAAAAAACGTAGAAATACACATCTATCTTGATTTTATAGAAAAATTTACATTTTCACCCCCTGTAAGGGGTGGTAAGGGGGTAATAGTGGTCATGAATTTATTTTTAGTTATCATTTTCGGTTCCAGCATCCCAAAAAACGTAGAAATATACATCTATCTTAATTTTATAGAAAAATTGAAATTTTCACCCCCTGTAAGGCATGGTAGGGGGAGATAGTGGTCATGAATTTATTTTTAGTTATCATTTTCGGTTTCAGCATCCCAAAAAACGTAGAAATACACATCTATCTTGACTTTATAGAAAAATTTAAATTTTCACCCCCCGTAAGGGGTGGTAGGGGGTGATAGTGGTCATGAATTTATTTTTAATTATCATTTTCGGTTTTAGCATCCCAAAAAACGTAGAAATAGACATCTATCTTGATTTTATACAAAAATTTCAATTTTCACCCCTTAAGAGGTAGTAAGGGGGTGCTAGCGGGAAAACTGGCATTTAAAATTAGTTTTTATTGTCATATTCGGTTTCAGCGATCCCAAAAACCTAAGAATAATGGGGTCTCCCCTCTGGTTCATGACTTTTTTTTTTTTGTGTGCCTGTGTTATTATTGAGCGAAGCGAGCGGAGCGCTCTACTGGAGACTTTTTCACATTCTTTGTCACGAATAGGCTCGAAAACTACTTGACGGATAATTATGAAATTTTACGATCAAAAAGACACAGGTAATGGTTTAAAAAAAATGTCATGTCGTTGAGGAATAATCGTCAAAAAACTGATATCCCATTGAAGTCAATGAGAATGTGGCACGACTGTCGTCAGCCTAATCTGAAATCTCCTACATTAATGACATTGTCCACAACGATGATTCATTACACTGGGCTCGCTTCGCTCAATATTCAAACGTCAGCGAGTCAAAATTGAGGGTTTATTGGCGCCCTTAGTTATTTTAAAACGTATTTATATCGAATAAGAATATTTCAGAAAGTTACTATTATAAAAAAAAATATTCAACATTAAATTGGCTTCGTTTACACTGAGAAATACATTTGTCTTCAACAAAATTGTTTAACGATCGCCACGAGAGCTCTGATACAAACGGTTCAATATCAAAATAACTAAGATTTTTCTTTACATGATCCTTTCCAAAGTTTTTCCCATATCAATAAACGGAACTTCAGGACAGAAATTAAGAAACTAATTTGAAGCTAAAGATCGTCTTTTTGTTTAATATTTTGCTAACTGCTAAAACTGGAAAAATTTAATTGAATTTGCGAAAATATTAATTATTTAATTGAATTTGCGAAAATAACAATAATAATACGTATTTCAATATTTAAAAAACTGTAATATTTATTAAGTACTCCAAATATTATTACAGTCTAACGCAGCTTTATGAAGATGACTGACTATAATAAAATTATAACAAATGTATAGAATATTGCATGTTCCTAAATAGATCATCTAGTAAAAACTTTTGTATAAGTCCAATTTTATTGAGATTTTCCTTTTAAATTTATATTACTAATTTACGATTTGTAAGTCAAGCTAATACTAATTTTCATTAAGCCTTGCAGAATTGTTCCATAAAGAATGTGTGTGCAACTCTACAAGTTGGTTATTCCTTAATTGAAAGTAAACATTTCAGTTTGTTGTATCCTTTGAACCTCTCGAGCGCTTCTCGACTCGCCAGCGCGTAGCTTATTTTCTATTGTTGATTTTAAGAATATTAACTTTTTTACAACAAACTTATACACAATTTCTAGTTTAAAATAACAACAGTTATAAATTATTTTTTTATGTAAGTTTTATATTGTAATTTTTTTAACAAGAAATATTTTTGTAATGAAGGGTTCATTATAAAAATATTTCTTATTAAGAAAATAACATATATCATTGTCGTGTTTTAGCTTATAGAATTATCACAAACAATAATCGAATAGAAAAACTGTATAAAATTATATAAAATTCAGATATGAATTATGTTTAATACTAATTATACTTCCAATATTTATTCAAGTACTATCATCAGATTTTTTTAAATATTGCTGTCCAAAGAGACTTGATAATTATTAATTGATTATTATTATTATTATTAAATATTACAACCAACTGCTAATACTTTAGTGTTCACCTTAACTAACTTCGAATGGATATAAAAGATGACAAAATATTAGTCCTTTCAAGTGAACACGAGAAAATTTTCGAATTTGGAACTTCAAACTATCTACCAGCTGTGCACTCTCAGCAGACCTTGTATCTGCACTCACAGACTCACACACACTCTCACATAAACTCACACACACACTCACACATAAACTCTCACACACACACACACACACACACACACACACACACTCAAACACTCGCACACACTTACACAATATCTGTACACTCTCATTTGCACTTCCCATTTCGATTGGATTAAGAAAATATTACCAAAAAATCAGTTTTGATTCACTAAAATATTTGTATTAACGACATATTTATTTGTGTTTTATTTATATAATACTTTTACCGTAGAACCGTTATTTTAAAATATTCACAGAAATGCATTAATTTTGAGACTAATATAAGTTGTTCCTTCTAGTCTTAGGAGTACTAAAATGGTGTTATTAAAAATACAAGTCATATAAATGATATTGAGTACCGACAACTGCTAAAATATAATTCTCTCTTTTTTAATAATTTTTAATGTTTCAGTTTGTTGAAGTAGTTGTGTCATAGTAAGTCATGACATTGAAAATATACTCAAACGTATTTATCACTTTATATCTAAAACATTGAATATCATTTTAATTAAATTCAAATTATCATTCAATAATGTTGTTTCAATCATGAACGTAAGTTTTCATTTTTCGATCAAAAATAAAATAAAACATTTTATGTAAGAAATGAGCTTTTTGTTCTATTGAATCATGCCAATAACCTCTTTTTTTAATGCTTTTAAGATTAACGAATAATTTAATTTAAACATCAATAAATTAAAACTTATTTGTTACATTTTTATAAATCAATTCATATACCATAAGGTTAGAAAAATACTTTCGTAATATCAAGCTATTTTCTAAATCATCAAGTTAATGCACATTAAGGCTTAAAGAACTGTAATTAAACAGTCGCAACTGTTAACTTACACCGAATCTCTGGGCTATATCGATTATAATATTGGTAAATAGTAATAGAGTATTATTATAAGTGAGTTGGTTCATTTAATTATTATGGCCGGTTATTGTGGCCGGTAAGAACAACTAATAAATCATCCATTCTACTACATTATACATTCCATTTTTATTCGTTAATATTACAATAGTCAAATGTTGAATGTTAAGTAGCATATAATAGGAGATCCTCTATCCTCCTCATGGTTTTTGGTATCCTGTATCCCTCCTTTTCCTTAAATTTTATAATTTTAGAATAAAGAATTCATCGCCTCGAAGCTGCGATCTTTGTCCAACCATCCCGTCGCGGTGTCAATTGAGCTTCTGTGTCTTGTATTTATACCAACTGAGGCGATATGCATTCATTATACTATATGTGTCATTGCCTATATATTTTTAGAATCCGGATATCCATATCAGAATTCTCAGTATTACAATAATTCCTTTTCTTTATAAATATTATTAAGTAGGTAATTTAACAAAAAGTCCCAAAACGATTAAATGTTATTTAATAACTCTTAATAATTATCGATTCACAAAATAATAACTAAATTGACTTTCTAAAAGCACTAATAATTACGTTAACGTAAATTATAATAGTATTGACTGAGGATTGCGTCGGTAACTAGTGATTCGTAATAAACTTGGTAAAACATCAATAGTCATCCCAAAAGTGCCGGAAAGCCGCCTCGCTCATCACTGCCACTGTTCTGACGTTCCGCTACAATGACAGCCTTTAATTGTCAAGATGTTATCCTGTTGCCGACGTCGAAGTTTATTGGTAAGTCTCGTGTTACTCCGTTAATTGGCAAATTAATTTTACAACTTCATCTCAACATATTAGGGAAAGATGTTTGTTCTGCCTGAGATTGTCACTTAACAACTTTTTAACTTGGACTGGATTATTTCAACATCGAGAGCTCTTAACTTATTTCTGTAGTCCTATTATAACTTTCACATACTATTTAAGACATTATTTCAAGAATTGTGTACTCGCTTTTAGGCCTTAACATAAACTATTTTAATACATAAAATGAGTAGATATAATACTAGGATCCGCCAATCGTGCTCGGCGGTTGTTGAGCTGAGCCCCTCTCCTTTTTTCTTTTCTTGATAACTTTTGAATGGCTAAACATTTTTTCAATCTGTTTTTACTATAACATTCGCGTTCGGCTCAAACATACATGAGAAAATTTTTAGCTAATTATCTCGTCGCATTCTGGTGACAACTAAACACAATATAAGGTCTCCCAAACGGTTAAGAGCTTCGTTTACGCTCAGCTCAATAATAATAACAAAAAAAAACGCTTTCTCTACTTGTAGCAAGTGTAGCAATATTTTACTTCTACCTAGCACATATTGCCAATTTACGTACATCTTGCGCCCCGATTTTTTAAGTACACATATATTAGTTTATTTTTTAGTTGACTATTATTTATTTTCTTAGTATTTTTAAAATTTTATTAAATAATAAAGGCCAGTGGACTAAATCATATATTAATGTTTTAAATAATAATAATATTGTTGTAATCAATTTCCCATTGATATAAAAAATATATATATATTTTTTAACTACATTTTTACAAAATTGTTTTTTTTAAACCATCGCCTAATGTGTGTCTTTTTGATTGCAAAATTTCATAATTTTCAGTCAAGTATTTTTCGAGACTATTCGTGACAAAGAGTGTGAAAAAGTCTCCAGTAGAACGCTCCGCTCGCTACGCTCGCTTCGCTTAACAAACTGTCGCAGTCACACAAGACTATTACATATAATTCTCAAATAGTCATTTCTGAAACCAATTCAAATAACAATATATAAACAATAAACTTTTCACTCTAAATGCGATAGAAGACCGACAAAGAACTCGCTAACAATCTCAATTTATTCGTAACTTTCCATTAATACCAACAATAAACCACTCTTTGTTTTCTAGCTTTGATAAAAATGCCGGATAGGACCACTGAATGCTTTTATTTCGTCCTTAGCCGCGCTTTAAGCAAAGGTATTAATTTCGAACTAATAGAAAAGACTCGTCTTAAAACAAGTATAAAAGTCGCACTCACCGTGTTGAGAATTAAATAATTGAATTTGTTCTTATCAGCTGAATAAATAAAACCTACTTTTAATAATGAAACTATAACTATACTTGTACGGGTGAGTCGCTTCTGAAAGTATCTGAAAATTGTTTTTTTTTACGTTTCAAATCAAAATTAGTGAATCTGAGATATAATAAATATCTCTAGTATTTTGTTATGAACTCAGTTACATACGAGTAGCAGTACCGTCATAAGAAGTGTGTTATCTAAATAAGACGCATGGCCGAAGTAATGGAAAACGGAATGTGTCAGTATTTACGAGTAACACATTCTGGGCAAAAAGCCTTTGCAATTTGCAATTATTAGAAATAATTGCTGATGAATAATAATAAAAAATAAAATTGATTACGTTCATACATCTAATATTTTTTTTTTTTTTAGAAAAAATAATAAGCTGTTATTAATATTACGAAAAAATCCTTATTAAGTATAAATATATCCAAAGTCGCTTATATATGCCATCACTATACAAATTTAATTATTCGGTAACAAGAAAAATAAGTCGTGTCTGCAATCAGGAATGACGGTCTCAATCCTTCGATCTTAACTATTTCCGTGTTGTACTTTCAATAACAAATTACTAACTAGTTTCAACTTAGGGAACCCTTGTAACCCACACTTCTTATATTGCAGACATTAAGGATAATTTATGGTTTTTGCATTGCGTTACAAGAAACGTTCTATCTACCTTCAATAAAGTTTGTTTCATAGATAATTGATCTTGAATTCTTATTATGCTATCTATACTATATGCTAGATTTTAATATACATGGCAGTAATTAAAAAGAATAATAAATAATAATTAAAAAGAAGAAACAGACTATAAAATATATCAAACCATCCAATCTATTACAAGTATTACAGAATTTATAATAGCGGGTCACAAGATTTACTTCTGTATTAACTAGTATTGCTTGAGTGAGTGATCAATAATTGTATGAAAAAAAAATTAAGCATGCACTGTCCACCGAAATAAGCGTGTATATCCCATTTCAGCTCAATCGGTTAAAAAAAAGTGATTTAAAATTCAGTTGTAAGATGCCGCCCGCAACACTCACAAACACACATTGCAAATTAAACAAAAGCTTATTCTTTAATATTTGAGAGACAAGAAAGAATAAACAAACTTTGTTTAGTTATAAATATTATACAGATATGGACGAAAACGTCTTCGTTAAAAGTTATTTTATATTTAAATCAAAGTGTTTGTATACAAAAACAGAAAATACTATGAGAATTACAAAAAATTCACTGGAGCTTAAAAGGATTAAAGCTAAATTATTAAAAACTTTATATACTTAATTACCATTAATCCTCACAACAGAGCTTATAAAACGGTATATGAATAATCTTTAAATAAATAAAGTTAACAATGTGATTTGTTTTCCTACTTTTTTAATAAACATAAATATTGAATCTTAAATGCGGGTTTCAGTCAGATATGACCAGCTCATGATATTGCACAAAAATAACCTCCTCTCAGAATAATAAAGTCTGTTATTATGTAATATTTTATAAATATGTGACCCATGTCACGTACTAGTGCGTAAAACGTAAATCCTTCTTTATTGGAGGTACATGTATTGACTGAGCTGGTATTATGTTCTAGTTACCAGATCTTAATAAGGAATAGAATGCTTGTATTTAATATTACTTCTCTATGCAGAACTTATACGTAAAAAAATTATGAATACCTAATTTTAAATGTTCTATAGATTTTGATAATGTATAATTATGATAATATTATGAAGTAATAAATTCCTCGGAAAACGACATTTTAATTACAGTACGGTACAAGAAATGAAGTGAATAGCTTAACTTTTATTGCGAGCGTTAGCTTGAATGCACGATATGAAAAGACTATTCTTTCTTTGTTACTATAAACTAAAATAAACAACAAACAAAGAATTCAAACTATTTCTGGATAAAGTTAAATAGAGATGTCTTATTTTATGATTCAAGTAAGTTATAACTTAGTGTCTCTATTTACGTAAAAGCTGTTTGTTGTCTATTAACTTCAGTCAACCTCAGATCTAATTTATCCACTCGTATTTCTAGTTTCACTGTATTGACAATCTTAAGAAAGCGAAGATCTCTAGTGAGGACATTTGATCTATAATGACTATAATCAATAATTTAAGACTAATGGGCTTCAATAATCTTTTGTTGAGCAACCGGTGATTTTCTTTGAAAAAGTGTCACTGTATGAAGGCATTTATTAAAATAAATGAAAATAATTCACACGCAAAACAGACTTGCGCGGTCTATGAGATATATCTCACCTTATATATATCTAAAACAGTACCATGGTTTGATATTAAAATAATGGATGCCAGGTCTGCTCGTGCTTAAAACTGAACGTTGTTATGTTCGTCAAACTATTGTTATTATTATGTTGTCCTTAGTACGGCCATCTTGAAAGGTACATAGTTACTTTAAGTCACTCGAGCGAATCAAATATCACATTATTATACTGGAATAAATTAAAACAAATAAAATAGTTTTTTTTTGACTCCAGTAGCGTCATTGTCTATTAAGCCAAGCTCTACATATGTACGAGGAAACACTTATTAATAATAATATGAAAGTGTTTCATAAATAATGAAACCAAATAGAAATATACCATAGAATATTGGGGTTGTGGTTTCTAGAAGCAGTACAGAGACTTGCTGCCTTTAATAGTAAGAGTAATATATATCTAAAAATAATATAGAATTATAATTAGATGAGAGATGAGATGAGATGATGACCTTAAGGTCACCTACTTTCACTCCCATGTCACTGTCTTTCACGCCTTGGAGACAACTATCCAAATACAAATTGAACAAACAAGCTGACATAGCGCAAACTTGCTTATCACCCGATTGGATGTCAAACCAGGGCGACATGTCAGCTCTTACTCGCACACAGGCTGAGTGATCTCAGATGATGTGATAAAATCTTATAATGTGTTCTATTAAAAATGTATGAAAATACTTAAACCTCGTCAATTATCAATGTTCGAGACCTGGAGGATACTCTTGTCTAACTAAAGTACTTATTTGTGGTTATCGAAATATCATCTATTAAAACATTAAAATTTCCTAAGTTAATATCTATAGTGCTTATTTTCTTTGATCGCATTAAATTAAACAGCTATACATAAATATTTACCTTTAAGTCAGAATAGTCACTTAAAATACAAAAAATATTTAGATTCCGCTATATTGTATTCTGGTTATTTATGTATATATATTTAAATTTTTAATATAGAGGTAAAGGATTCGGTTGATTAATACTAATAAAACACAAAATTTGGATATCAACATACTACATGGAATACTTGGTTCACTGAAGCATTACAAAGTTCTATTTATTTGGTACCGGACTTTACATTGTAATGTTGTGTAGTCACGACATCTCTGACAGAGAATAATATGACTTGTTTATTTTTCTTTCAGGTCTATAAATGTATCCATAGACAAGTCAGGACGAAATATATATAGTTAGGATTAATACTATTGTACTAATGATACGAAATATTCATAAAGTAATATTTAAATACAGATAAAATAAAAAAATTAAAAAATTAAAAATTATTTAAGATAAATTAAAAAAAATATTGTATATTTTACTCTTTGCACAAAACATTTGACAGCTAAACTATAAAATGTAATGTAACAAATTTTATTGTAGTATTCATATACATTACTGAAGTTTATAAAAATACAGAGGACTACCTTAAAGCAATAAAAAGTATTGTTGGAACATAGTTGTTTTATTTTAAAATAGTTGCTATACGACAATCCATATATTTTCCAGTACTAGAGAATAGTTATTTTCGAGTTTTTTATTATATTTAGCGTACTGATTTATCGGAGTCAACATAAAAGAGGCTTAAATTAATTAATTAATAAGGCTTTAATTTTGACTATAAAAAGTAATAATTTAACAATTTTGTTAATATTTTATTCTAATCATACGTTATGTGATTCAGACGTGACTCGTGTTACAATAACACTGCGACAAGGAAGGCTCTTAAATAGCCGTCCTTACTGCAAACAAACTGATTCACTGAATCGAGTGACGTCAGGTGTTTATTCTTTTATCTGGCACCTGCAGAATACCTGTATAACACCTGCACAACACCTACATTCCACCTGCAAACCAACTACATGACACCTGCAAACCATTTGCATGACACCTGCATGACACCTGAATACCACCTGCATAACACCTCTTGTGACGTCATTTTCAATTGGTTATCTTATTTTTAAAAATGCCCGCCGATCTATACACATCTGTTGTTGACTGTAACAATTTAAGGATACAAACATTAAAATTTATTTAATCTCACTAACCATAATGTAATCCTCTACTGCATTATAATAATTTTATACTTCGAGAGACACTATTACTATTGAACATTATTTCATCTAATAATATTAAGTATGTGTCTGTACTACTTAGTTAGTTACATTTACCATAACTAAGTAAGCAAGTGTTCAATGTTCAAGTAAGGTAAGTAACTTATCAAAGACAGTGACGTATGTGCACATACATGGATTGAAAACTCGGTTCAACTTCTGAGATAATCATAAATATTACAACCAAAACCCTTAAGAAAACAATTATATAAAAGAGATTAAATGTAAAATTGACTTATAAGCATTTTGTTACATATTTTTGTACGAAATATAACCTTGAAAATAATAACTGTGAGACTTCTGTATTATATTATTGACAAAATAAACAAATATATTACAATAACTTCCAAGAATGATGTGTTTTACTTTGATTACAAATAGAAAATGCTACATAAATGTCTTAAGGAACTAATTAAGATGAATTACGTACTCCAAAAATTTATTATACCAATAGTAAAATAAGTAATAGCAAAGTAATCGTTTAACATAAGAAATAAAGCTACTCACAAAACCTAATGAAATAAGTGCTATATTTTCATAATAATTTTCATTTTTATTTTAATTCCCCGAAGAGGTTCCCTCGCCACGAATTGAAAAAGTTAAATGACTCGTAATAAGTCGCCCGTAACATAAAATGATATCGCTTCATTTCCTTGCTCGTGTCATATCAGATTAAAATATATTATATTTGACTCTCGATGTACATATTATAATACCAGTGTTTGATTAAGGTGTAAATTCCGCATCGCCTTTCTTCTTATACGTACGTACGTACGTACGTAGTTTATTTGAATTTTATTTAATAATTCAAAATAGATTTAGAGGTATAGAAAAATGCTTCAACTTAATGTTTCTTAATTAATTAAGTAAAACTTATCTAAATATAAATAATTATAAAACTATGTTTTTCATTGAAGTGACTAATAATGCATTATATAGTGTTCTATGCCTAAAATGTACACAGACAGTGATTTTACGAATCGCAGTAATATTAATAGTATTTACTTGTTTGATGTGGCTTTTAACAGATTGTATTCGTATTTCAATCCTTTTACTTCCGATCAGGTTACCAAGTAAAAGCAGTGATATTGCGTTCCAGACATCCATTTATATGATTAACTTCTATGATTACACAGAGAAATATTATTTGTACTTCGTTACTTGTAATGTTAGATACATTATTAGATTGAATTTAGAATGTTACTAATGTAAATAAAATTTTAAATATTACTTGGTAGTTCTGTGTGAAGAGATGCTTTTCCAGAGGTCGCAGGTTCGAGTCCTTACCGTGTTATTACTTTTTTATTCCATATTTTAAGATTAACATATCTTAACATGCTTACCATTTCACACATAAAATTACAAATACTTAAATTTGATTACAAATATTATGTTAATATAATTAATGTTTCATAATAATATTAGTTAATATATTATTGATGTAGTTTGTTAGTTTGTGATTATTATCGTCACGTCGCTGAACTGATTTATGTGACACTACTACCGCAGTACCAGCGTTATAAATGTACTCATAAATAGTAAATTTGATAGTTATTGTATATGTAATTCACGGAAATAATAAATAAAATTGTTTAATTGTAATGCTAAATTTATTTTTAACTCGCATTCATCCATTACATATATTTTTAAACAAAGTTATTTAAAACACGTTAAACAAATAACAATAATATTATCGTATTAAAAAGATGTGTAGTGCGAATAAGACAAGACTGGATCTGAAACCAAACTACAACCATTGATGATCATCACAATAAAAACCATTTAAAAAAATTTAATCACAAAAACCATTTATCAAGTGTTAACTTGTCACATTTTCTAATGCTATGTAAGAGTGTCACCTACTGGAAGCTGTATTAACTATCTCCAAATATTCAGATACGCCGTCATCTGCCAGCTATCGGCAATTAACAACAACACTTGACACGCTTCCATAGACCGATCAATAAAAATCCTAGAAAACGCCTATAGATGGCACCACGAGTATCATAGCGTAATAAAATATAAAGGAATTGAAGTAGATGAAATTTAGCATGCAGCAAGATATAAAATATTTAAAATAACACGGTATAGAGATATGTTAGAGATGAAAGAAGACATTCAAAATTACAATAGTTAATAGCCTTAAGGAGAAATTCTTTATATTTGATTTCCTAAACGTGTAAATAACATTTGCTATTGTTTTCTATAAATAAGCATGCAATTGTTTTTATATGTTAAATACTAGTATATATGTATAGGTCAAGTACCAATGTTTTCTTCCCAATGTTAAATCTTTACTTATCGGGATATATAAACACTTTGTCACTTATATTTTATTAATTACTGTTAATATAAATATTAATTTTTAATGTATATTTCCGTACAACGTACGTACGTACGTATAAAAGTAGTCATAATAATATTTTTTATTAAAATTATAATTTTTATAAATGAAACATTCCCAAGGAGGGTTGGCGTCAGGCAGGCGCTGGCCGTAAAACAAAGCTAAATCTTTAGAAGTATGGTAACACCGGTGCCATGCAAGAGCTAGCCCGGAAACAAAGGGATGTAAGACTGAGGTTTGAAAGTTGAAATGTTGGTACGATGACTGGAAGAGAAAGAGAAATTGCGAAAGTTTTGAAGAGTACAGTTCCTACTAGTCTTCAGCGTGGCTCGAAGTCAACTAGCCATTCTTTAGTACCACTCCACAATGTAGTCTCCGTCGTAGTACGAAATATCCATCTAATGACGTCATTGTGATAATTAAATAAAGATCAGTTGGTAAAGTATTTTTTACACAACTATTAAATATCAGTTAATTATTGAAAATAAACTTTTTCATTCCGTGTTTAGTAGTTTGGTTCTGACAATATGCAGAAGTTATTAAACTAAAAGCACTAAGACATTTCTTTATTACATCTATGTATAAAATTGATAAAAACGGGTATTCGTTTGCTGCAGTTGATAAACATACAAATGTAAGAGGGTTTTGATACATGTACTCGTGTAACTGCAGTGCGGCAGAGCTAAAAGAGAGAAAAAAGCTAGAAATACGGAAACCCACTGTTTTTGATTACCTTAATGGAGTACATTTTTGGTTACCTGTACATTTATTTTTGTAACTTAATTTACCAGGTATTTAATTTTATTATGAGTGAGAATGCTATTTTGGTAGTATTATTATATAAATTCTTCTGAGAAACAAAGAACTGTGTACTTGAGGTATTATATAACTTCTTAAACTAACTACAATTTATTCTTAAGAAATGAAATATTTATACAGTAAATAAAATAATATAATAATAAATAGTTTTGATAATAATATTCACTTGTTAATAACCTGTCTTACACTTATGGAATTAACATAACTCACTTAACCCGAATTTAAAATTGCGATTCTAAACTCTGTATGTAAATTATTCTCAACGAAGTAAATACCGAGTGACGAAAGCGAATCCACTGACAAAACTCCTGATATGAATTTTGCGACGAAAAAAACCAGGAACATTTTTATTCACAAACGTAAACAAACACAAAAAAATTTGAATGTGTGCGGAACGTTGCCAAACAAACAAACAAACAAAAAACAAACCAAAAAAAAATACAAACAAAAAATGTGAATGTGCTCGAAACGTTGCACAAATTGCATTTTTGTTTTTATTTTATTAGATTGATCAAGGCAATTTGGTAACGTTCCGAACACATTCACATTTTTTGTTTGTATTTTTTTTTTGTTTGTTTTTTGTTTGTTTGTTTGTTTGGCAACGTTCCGCACACATTCAAATTTTTTTGTGTTTGTTTACGTTTGTGAATAAAAATGTTCGTGGTTTTTTTCGTCGCAAAATTCATATCAGGAGTTTTGTCAGTGGATTCGCTTTCGTCACTCGGTATTTACTTCGTTGAGAAGTTTTTGTTTTGATATCAATAGTTTTGTAAAAGGATTGGAAACAAAATGCTGTGCGATTATTTTTCATGCAAATATATACTCATTTATTTGACCAACACATGGAACTATCTATAATGACATGAGGGATTCTCGTAGGGCCTTTAAAAACAAACTTAAATGGTGCCAAGACAATTCAGAACAGATTAAAATGGACATACTGGCTACGTCATATAGAAACAAACATTTTGGAAAATTCTGGCAACAAACAGACAAACTGAATACAAGATCGAATATTCCGGCTGAAGTAGGGGGAGTGAGCGGTTGCCGTAACATAGCAAATATGTTTAAAACACAATTTACAGTGGATCCCTGTGAGTTCAATTTCGTCGAGGCTGGCAGGGGGGATATTATAAATAATGGGGAAAGCTTTGTACGTTTCACGTCTAGCGAAGTAGTAGATACAATAATGGGTATGAAGCGTGGAAAGTCGCCTGGACATGATGGCCTGAGTGTTGAGCATCTGCGACACGCTGGTGTGCACCTTCCTAGAGTCCTAGTTTTGTTGTACAATATTTGTATAAGCCACGGCTTTCTGCCGGACTCGATGACAAGGACAATAGTCGTGCCTATAATCAAGAATAGGGCGGGGGATGCGGCGGACAGAACAAACTACAGACCGATATCTCTTGCTACCATCATAGCCAAAGTGCTTGACGGCTTGGTTGATACTCAACTTAGCAGAACAATTAACATACACGATGCGCAGTTCGGTTTTAGATCAGAGCTGTCAACTGAGAGCGCAGTATTGTGTCTCAAGCAAGCTGTAAGGTACTACACGGATAGAAAGACCCATGTGTTTGCGTGTTTTTTGGATCTGTCGAAGGCATTTGACCTCGTATCCTATAAAATTCTATGGCAGAAGCTTGAAAAGGATAGCAGTTTAAGACCGGAGTTGATATCACTATTAAAGTGCTGGTATGGTGCCCAAAGTAATGTGGTAAGATGGGGTGATGCACTTAGTGAACCATATAAATTAGGGTGTGGAGTAAGACAGGGGGGCCTGACGTCACCCAGATTGTTCAATCTTTACATAAACGGGCTCATAGAGAGGCTTAGCGGGGCAGGCGTCGGTTGTTCGATAGATGGCGTAATGATGAACAATTTTAGTTACGCAGACATTATGGTTCTGTTGAGCCAGTCGGTCAGTGGTCTTCGAAGACTGATAAAAATCTGTGAGGAATATGCAAAGGAGAATGGACTGAGGTATAACGCTAAAAAGAGCGAAATTTTAATTTTTCGAGGAATAAACAAACAGTTAAATTTCATTCCTAAAATAAATCTGTGTGGAACTTCTCTGAAACTAGTATCTGAATTTAAATACCTTGGTCATATTGTGAATGAACGCCTGGGTGATGATAGTGATATCGAGCGGGAGCGCAGGGCTCTGTCGGTTAGAGGCAATATGTTGGCCCGTAGGTTTGCACGGTGTTCGACACAGGTAAAATTAATATTATTTAAAGCCTATTGCCAGTCCTTTTACACGTGCAGCCTATGGGAGAACTATACGCTGCGGACATATAGCGCACTGCGTGTTCAGTACAACAATGTGCTGAGGGCTTTGTTGAGGAAGCCTCGATACTGCAGTGCATCGGCAATGTTGCGATAATACGAAAGCGGACCGCGTCCGCAATGACAAGATTACTGAACAGCTCCAACAGTCTTCTCAGCATATTGGCGTTAAAGCTAGACGCTCCCCTCTGGAGGTCCTGGGATAGTGTACACGTAGCATCGAAGCGTAGCGTATACTGACTGTAGGAGTATAGCGTTGGGTTATTTGTAGAATTAAAAAAAATAATAATAATAATTAGAACGATGATTTCCATGAATTTTATTTTATTTAATTTCTTTAATAGTATTTTATGATTTTAATTATATTTGATTTGAATTTAATTTATATTTATTTGAATTGAATTTATATTTAATTTTAATAATTTTATGAATTTTGTGCATTTTATTAATTTTATTTTTCTGTATAATTTGAGATTGTTATGTTGAATACTAACTACGAGTACTATTATAACATTAGTTACTTAAGTTAAGATGTTACTAACACTTATGGATGAATTATCTGAAATAAATTGATTTATTATTATTATTATTATTATTTGGAATAGTTGCCTGTGCCAAAATGAGAGTGTTTTGGCTCAGAGGATGAGCGTTGTAATGACAAAGACGAGACCTCGAGTTCGATTCCCACAGGTGCCCGATTTTTTTTTCATTTGATTTTTTCAGTTTCCATTTATTTTTTAAATTCATTGCTTCAAAACAGAATTTCTTCAGAATTCGGATTTTTTTCTGTAAATTTTGTTTTATTGTTACAGACGGCAATGCATTAGTGAGTTTATTCACTGTGCTACTAGCATTGAATTTTAACCGTGTTGTGAGTACGATTCTGGCTTTAAAAGTCATTTTTTGGCAATTTTTGGTCATTTTTCATGATTTTTTGAACTTCTCACGGCCATATCTCGAAATAACGAGTTTTCCCAGATATATGCTATATACCAAATTTTAGCTCTAATTTGGGGCTACGAATGAGGAAATTTTCGAAAAAATCGTTGGCGCCGTTTTCGAGAAAATGGCTGATCTGTCCCCGGCCTGTTGGCCATTTTTTGCCTTTTGACCAAAAATGTCACGCCAACAAATGTTTTTGCCATTAAAATGGACATTATTCAAAAGATAAGCTTGAGACCTTTCCAATGATGCCCAATTTGTCAATATACGTCAACTGGTTTGGCCACAGTACCTGTACGAAAAATGGCCATTTTTGGCCTTTCGAGGGCTGGCCACGGCCAACATGGCGGCCAAATCGAAATGTCGTAGAACAAAAAAGTCTTAGTTTTTGATGTACTTCAATCCCTGAAAGTTTGAACAAAATCAGTTGAAACTACGAATATACCCACACACAGACAAAGTAATCATCGATGGGGGCGCCAGTCAAAATTTTCAAAATGTCATATCTCATCAACCGGTGGTCGGATTTTGGCGTTTTTGGGCTTGTTGAAAAGGTCTCGATAAGGACCTTTAGGAAAATTTTTTTCAAGGTGGAAATAAGTGATTTTATACTGGTACGGAGCCAAAAACTAAATTTTAGTCTCATTTTTCAAACGGCCGTAGAGGTGAGGCAGTAGGTATATTGCTAAGTGTAAATGCATTTTCTGGGTCTATGGGCCAAGGGCTTTCTAAAAATACCACACTCATACCAGAAGGTCTCGTGTATAAAAAAATCGATATTGCGCGTATATATACAGAGTTAGACTTTCAGCACTATGGGTGCTTTCGTCACTCGGAGCTAGCTAACGCCCGCTTTGATAATGTAAGTACTGTGAGGAAATTGCATTTTACTATGTAAAGTAAACTACTAAATGTCTAAGATGAAGTTTCTAACTTAAATTACTATTAAGATAAACGTATGTATCATCTCTGCAAATATCGTCATAGTATTGAGAAGTTGTAACATATGTTGGTATTTGCTATTATGACTAGCAAAAGATAAAAATAGTAAAGCAGAATATAACAGCAAAAGATAAGTGTACTAAATGGAATATCTATATTTTTATGGTTATTGTAGCAATTCCTTAATTATTATCTTTGTTATTAATGTGTATTTGAACAAGCCGTACATAGAAGGCAACTCTCTGTAAGTCTGTTTAAACTTACATTACAATAATCTTAAATTGAGAACAGGCTAATGTGTAAGACTGTATGAAATTATAGATTTAAGACAGAACTTATAAATATTTAAAAATACGTAATAATCAATAACAAACAAAAGAGTTATTTATTATATTAAAATATATTGATTGCTTTCATTACTAGTTGTAAAAAAAGCAAAGATATTGCATAAATAATTTAACATATCATGGAAAGTTGTGATTGTTTCGAACTAAACTATTTACGTAAAGGGAGACCACCACAGAAATAAATATTACATTTAATAATATAATAAATTTCAGGTTATAAATTATGAAAGTCGATACAGAGATTGACTTAAACTCATTACATGTAATAAATGATGCAGTATGTCTATGTATCAACACAGAGCAAGTGTTATCGTGTGGTACATGCGGTATTAGCTTCTGCTGCCAACTTGGTAAGTACTTAAACATTTTCGATATTTAGTTATATAAGGGATATATTTCAAAGAATATTTTTAAGATAACCTCTGAATAGCGGCTGTATGCGCTTGTTTACGTTATTAAATTTAGGGATAGATATTAGTTTTAATATAATTTATACCGTACTCTTAAGAAACTACCTGATTGTTAATGTTGTTATTACAATGTTTTAGGGATACTTCTAAAACTACTAACATCATATAACATCATATATATATATTTTTTTACTTTCGACTCTTAAGTAGAAGATATTATTACTGTATAGTTTCATCTGAATCCGTTCGGTAGTTTTTGACAGAAAGAGTGACAAACAAACATCAATACATCTTCACAAATTTTTAAAGCTAATAGTAATATCTTCTGTTCAACACATAGCAAATAGAAAATTATTTCACTATCAAATATGTCGAAATCAAGCTGACAAGATTATGTTTTTTGGGCTATGGACCTCTCATAATTAATCATTCATTATTATTTTAAAAACTATACTGTATATTGCCTACGAAATAAGTTAAGAATTTATTTAAAAATAAATTGTATACTGTTCCTTAAAAATATGTGATATAGCCTTAAACTTCAAATACATACTTTGTCACAAGCAATAGTCTTACAAGAAACGCTCTCAGGACGACAGTTAACTGGAGGACTCTTCGCTTCCATTTTATCCGCTTTTCGTGGGAAGATTTGAAATCTTTTGAGCTGTCTAAGTCACTAACAATTACAATTTCTTAATCAAGCTCATTATAAAAATAAGTACAGTTGGTGTACTATACAAATGTGTATACAAATTTAATCGAAAAAAAGTTTATAATGGCGTCTCAAAAAAAAAGTAAGGAAACATTAATTCCCGCATTAAGTATTATCCATTGCACACGCCGTCATTAGATAAATGTAATTAATAAAAGCCTTACAATTTTACATTACAATAATGTTTAGAAAACACATTGTATAAATGTTAATTCTATGATAAGTATTATTTTCCTAGCCACAGACATAATATCATAGAATTTATATACGTTCAGTATTTTATTATTAGATATCTAAATCCAACATTTCCTCCTACAGCCTTTGTTTAATTAAGTGTTAACCGCTCTCCCTATAAATACATTTATACATAGGAAATATTCCACTATTGCTCTGTTAGTGTTAGTGTAAAGGGATGCCATATTATACAATCTCATTACTAAAAAAGAGAAGTCTATTAAAAAGAATATCTACACCTACTGTTCAAAATCTCTTTTCGTTTATAATCTGTCTCTAAGTAGGGCAATTATTACCATGTGAGTACATATACGGGGAAGTAGAATATGGATTAACGTTTTTGAGAATGATCAATATTTTATCGGAAATCCTCTCACGTGACCACGTTATTCAGATAATTTTATTAAATATCACAAAAGTCAATTATTACAATACAAAATAAAGGTCAGTGTGGTCAGTCCGTGAGTAAGCTACCACTAGCTTTCGATCCACTAAAAGCTCTTGAACGTTATAATAAGATTTATTTAATAATAAACTTTTGATTTTAGATTTAAAACTAAGAAATGGAAGGTTAAAGATATTTTGTGAAACTTTATTATATATGCGTATACTCAAACTATTATAGTAAATAAATAACTCGTACTTTTAATGAATATATTTTGAATCAGAATATCTAACTCTGTCTTTAATAAAATTTTACTCATTGCCGTACATTATCTGAACTCCATCTAAGATGACGGCAACGTGTTTTAGTAAAAAATTATACTATTATATTGTATAAAATATCTGATAAATATTCATAAATATTTCATACTGTATTTTTTTTTTAATAATTAAAAGTAATTTCAGACGCCCCGAGATCATAATTGTTTCTTCCGCTCCTTAAGATCATTATACTTTTGCGTATGTTCTAATTCCGCGCTGAGTTGAGCACAACATTACTTAATGTACGCTTCAGCTATAAACCTATTAGAACCTCTTATTTGAAATTAAATTTGTAATTATAAATTTGCATTCAAAGTAATAATTTGTTAAAAACGCCATATGAATTAAGAATATATTCAAAATGATATTAATGTAACACCCAACCATCGCGAATTAACTTTTTTAAAAGTACTTACTAAAATATTAATCTTAAATTACTTGTGCTTTCGTAAATAAATAAGTTTGTTTTGTGTCTCAGTGAGCACTTTATATTCTTTATTAAAATAAATATATTAACAATGTAGATAAGCTTTATACATTACTGTGGTAAATAAAACATGCCACATTTATTTTAAAACATATTAGATTTAAAGTTCAAGCTGTAACTTCAACTTTATTATATTTAGTATCGTCCTAATAATTTATGTTGAAAATATATTACATTTTATCAGTAGAGTATTAAACTTGGGGTCAATGTTATTTGTATCTCAACAAATTTTAACATATTGAAGTTAGTTAACTAGCACGGATAGTTTTAGTTGCGATAGAGAACTAAAGTTGGTACACAACTAAGATATTATCAGTACAGACTCAGTCTTAACGCAAGCTTAGACAGACTTACAGACAGTTTCAGCTAATAACAATCAAAATATTATATTATACTTCAATAGCTTCAGTTTGTATGATTTCAATGATGAGAAGGTATAAAAGAAGCTCCGTTGGTCTCACATACTAAAATAGAGATGGTTATTTTTATTTCTTATAACATACGTCATCCCATTTATGGTCCTATTATCAGGTTTGTTAATCATTATATAATGTTTGTGTTTGTCTACTTACACGTACGGTGTATAATATCTTAGCATCCAAGATTGTTATCTTTAGTGACGATGCTTCTTCGCTTTATTTGACTCATGGGTCACTTAAATAATTTGCAGTCAAATAAGAGTTATACTCTTAATTACGTATTAATTTTTTTAATGATAACAATAGGTTTTATGTACTTATTTTAATTAAATCCTATATACTTTTAGATTTAAATATTTTACCTTGAAATATTTTAACTTATAAATATTGATGTAATCTTCTACTGTATAAAATGATATAATCTTATGAGAGCAGTAATAATGCATTAATTAGACTATAGCGTAAAGTTAATATCAGTATTATAATTTAAAAATCTAAATATTTTATACTTGAAAATTATCTTAATATTGTAAATTAAACCATTTAGGACAGACTAATGAATCAGTATTTGTTTGCTGAAAATTAAATAAAACAAGACAGGCGTGTGTAGGATTACGTCCCCACAGCTGCGTACTAATTTGAATATTAGGATTTAACATACGCATTTTACTAATTTAATTAATCTTACAGCTCTATTCAGAGGCTTTGAAAGGTTATGAAAACCATCACGATTTTTTAAACAAATGTAGCTCCGACGACTCAGAGGTACAGTAACAAAAATCTGATTCCTTTGATTTGGTGTTGCATAAAAAAAAAAAGTCATGTCTTTTTACGAACCTTCATTTTATTTAAGAAAGAAAGAATATGTATTATCTTCAACACTCACTTGTTTTAAGTAAATACAGGCGTCTGTTGTGTTTAACTAAATAATATTATTATAATATAACAATCTTATAATGAAGCATACACTTATATTAAGTTAAAATGTATTACATTTGTTATCAACAAATAGATTACAAATTGCCACGAGAGCTTCGACACAACCGGTTCAATAAAATATTATATCTTTAAAGAAATTATTAAATGACTAACATTTTACTTTACGTGATTGTTTCAAAAGTTGTTCCTATATAAGCTTAGGACTGAGTTAAAATAAGTAATATAAAGATAATTTTTTTTTCTTTAAAATGTACTAACCGGTAAAACTTGTGACTGGATTTGTTAAAATAATTTTATTTGTGATATTATTATGATTTGCTTTACACTCTACAACTCTTACTAGCTTGTGAAAGCCTTCCTTCAACCTCATTAAAGGTATTGAAAATTATTATTAAAGATATGATTTTTTTTTTTTTTAAGTAATGGAACGAATTTTTTTAATTTTAAATTGATTTAAATAATTTACCGTTAATCGGAACAAGGTTCGGTAAATCCAACAAGTAACCACTCCTTAAAGAAGAAATGTTTTAGTAGCGTCAATCGTAGCTTCGATATTAATTGTGTTACAGAATATCAGTTGAGTTGAAAATGTTATCGCTTTTAATGAGCTTAATATAATTTATCATCATAATATTTTTTTGTGTGCTTGTTCTAGTTGCTTCATTCCATTTATTATTAAAAAAGTCGACCATCCATTTCATGATCGGTATTGACTCCCTAGGAATTAAAATTCAATATAAAATTAGAGAATATAAAAGGGATAAATATACTACTACGTTAAGTAAATATATATATATAATTAATATAATTAAAAATATTAATATAATTGTTGTATATACATATCTAATATAATTAAAAAGTTATTTAGCCATTCGTTGTCACGTGGACTACTTTGCGATATTTTTTATATGCATCATAAGCACTACATCATCAAATGTGACACTGCTTTATGTATCTTTGTTCATCCCGTCCCATTTTCGCAGGTTTATTTGTATATGTCAATTAGTGATGTCACTACTTATGTTTAGATAGACCGTCTACTCGATGCCATCTCTAATATTATCTTATCTTCATTAATAAGTAAAATATTTAAAACCTAAGATGAACCTCCATTTCAATCCACGTGGTGCTCTGGCAATCAAAAAGTAAGAATTTGTTTCCAACGTGAAAATAATTAATCTTTATGTTTGAAACACGTGAAAAGTTAAAATAAAAATTGAGAGATGCCTACCATCCTATAAATAATCTAAAACCCAATCTGTTCTACATCCTATAAAAGTTATCGATAATAATACAAGTATTTAAATATTTAAACTATATTATTTATAAAGTACTAAAGATATTCTTACAATCTACCACAACTTTATGAAAATTAAAATCTTAACAAAGGCGTAGCGTATTACATGAATAAGTAGACCACCTAGTAAAACCTTTTCGTAAACGCAGCCTTATCGAGATTGTCTTTTTAAACTTATGTTGATAATTCATAATTTGTAAGGTAAACCAACTGAAAAGTTCATTACACGAAGTAGAAATATCCCATGAAAAGTGTATGGTCGTGTTGACCATTCCTTAATTGAAAATAAACATTTGAGTTTACTTTGTCCACTGAACCTATCGAGCGCATCGCCAATTTACGTAATAACATAAAACTTAGGTACATAGATACCTTTTAATAAAACCTATTCCATAAATAATAATATGGAGATTACATGAGATCTCGATCAAGTAATTAAAAAATCTCAATATTGCACTAAATATTGAGATTATTGAATTACCTCTAGTCATTATATTCTCCCGAGAATTAAATTTATGTGGGAATTCGAATGAATGCAGGTGCAGTTCGAGATTTCACTTTACTTTGCAATATAGTTATTTATAATAGAACTATAAGAACAAGGATGTGCAATTATGAAATTAAAATTTTCTTTTAATGATTATTTTGTAATTATTCAGTGGCCAAATATAAAATACTTAAATAAAATTCAAACCTAGAGATATTTATTTTTGTGCATTTGTGGCAAAAAAAATAGAAATAGAAATATTAATTCATCAGCTAAAGTTCTAGTTTTGTTTTGAGTATGAAACTACCAAGTTTCGTAACGTATGTAATCTATTTGTGCAACTTTGAATTTTCTAAATTTGTTTGGCTTTTTTAAAAAAATAAAAGCTATTACTCTCGTGTTCTGTTTGCTCTCTTCCTACACTAGTGATGAAACTAGCGATTACATATTCCATTTATTAAAACTTAAAACTTTCTTCATTATTATCAAAACTTTCCATTTATTAAGGCTTAAAGTAAACAACAAGTGGAAACCCAAACTGTTCCATATCTATTTTGACCTCAAACGATAATTGGTTACTGAAACAAACTTCTCTTGCGTCATAACGAATTTAGAAAGTTTGAAAGCTGAACGTGTGCATTATTCCTAGTATAATTATAACGTTAAATGCATACAAATAACACTACTACACCTATTGTATTTAAATTAGTAAATATATTTTTATAACTTAATTACTGCTATATTTTAACAATATTCTCCAGTTTTATAATAAACGTTAATTCAATGAAAAGATTCTATAGTCCACGAATTGATCGCAAAACTTCAAGTTATGAAGTCGATTTTCGACTGAAAAAGTTAAATGACTCGTAATGAGTCGCCCGTAGTAGAAAATGAGACCCCTTCATTTCCTTGTTCTTGTCATATCAGGTTAAAATATATTACATTGGACTCTCGATGTACATGTTATAAAATATTTATGCAATAATTACATTAAGGTTTCAATTCTGTATTGCTTTCCTTCTTTGGCACATAATTATGTTAAGAGACCAAGACAATCTTCCTTTTAATACAATTATTAAAGCTTTCAAAATAACGACATTAAAAATGTTTTAACGATATTATAACAAGGTACAAATATATTAATAATTATAATACTTTACGTTCATTTGAACAAATGATATTGACAAATAACACACATACAGATACATTTATAAGACGAAGAAGAGTAATCTTATATCCGTTGCAGAACGAGTTAAGTAATGCTTTAAATAATACTACAAATACTTATTGCAGAGTGAAGCAGTTATATTATTAACTAACTACGGTTTGTGCATGATAGAATTTTCTTTGAAAACATTCAAGAAATGACTCAAAGCCTTTGAGAAATCATAGATCGAGGGAGGCATTGCAATACCTTTAGGTACTTACCTAATATTTAGAAAATAGAAGAAGTAGAAAGTTTGTTTACCCATAACATTTTATGGGTGTAGCATAGAAAACTTTAAATTTGAGATTTATTTGTTGGCTTATCAGTTGTTAAGTGAATGTGATTATTATTTATTATTTTAAAGAGACCGCGGATGGTTAGGTAGAATACGCCGCCATACTGGAAGCCATGTGGTTAAAATATAAATTATATATTTTTGGTTATGTTCACATTTTCACTCAATATAGTTTTCTATTGATTCGGTTCCTCCGATATTGAACTGTCTGTTTGTATTCCATCACTTGCATCTTTGTTATGACGCAGAAGCACCGCCGGCACTTTGGAATACAAACCAACTTGTTGATTAACTTTTCGTGAATGATATACAGTGAAAGGCATTATTTAGTATTGAAAGTTCTTGTTTGTTCAGTTTCACAGTTATAGTTTTAACTTGGAAGTCAAAGTATGTCCCAGAATAAAGGTATACAATATTTTGGAGTATACTTGATGGCGTGGTTTAAAAAGATAGTAACGAATGCAAATATTCAAAATCTTGTTAAAACTATTCAAGTTAATTGAACATGGACATTATCGACGAATGTTATAGAAAAAAAATGCGATTATATTAAATATATATATATATATATATATATATATAAAAATAGAATAAAAAAGTATTGTCAGTTTACTTCCATTGTAAAAGTAACTTCCTGAAATATTATTATTCCATATTATTTATATGGAATTAAATTTTAAAATAAAAATGTCAAAATATTATTTTGAACGAACAAAATTATTTATATATTTCCACGACATTGTCTATTTCTGAACAACCTGACATGTCTTTATAGTTTTATTTATTTTACTGTTCGAGCGACAGTACAACTGTTATATGAAATTTAAAAAGAAATTATATTTAGAAAATATGTCAGTTGCAAAATGATCTATTATAAGAAGAAAAGATGGCGTCTTAAGAATGTTGTGTTACTACAGTTATTACAAATATATCAAAGAAAAACAAACATTACTTATATAATGATTTATAAGAAAGAAATCATGATATACTTGTATTATAATTCTTACATCATAAAACTAAAGCCTATGATAAAAAAAACTATAATAAGAATCCATTATGGATAGTATTCTCGGTGTTCGTTGAATTTAATAAACACTATGTAAAAACATTTTTATTAGTTTCATGTTATATATAATTAGATTTGTCGTTTGTTCTTGAACTAACATTTCGTTTGAACAGTATTATAAGTTAGCAAAATACAATGAATATTATCTTTTAATATAGCTCGAGTCACTTAGGATAGTTCAGTGGCGGCAGATTAAACTGGAGGTACATTTACATATTATCAGATTTATCCACGGACGACATCCGCTACGAAGGAATCGTATTTAATATGAATCAATTACATTTATTGAATACGTAATGAAGGTTTAAAAGTTTGTTTTTAGTTATAATATCTATGTATGAATGTGACTTAACAATCAATTATCAATAAATTTCAGAATTTTGCTCTTGAGTCCATTTGATTTGTCTTTGAAAAACCTACAAATAATCTTATGATCTGTAGAACATTATAGTAGTGTGGAGTTTGAGCGGGTTCATTAACTACCATACACAATACTGCCAGTGTAACAAGGAGGACTAGAACGTGAAAATACACAGAAATACAGTATTGTATATCATCAGTGTGAACGACAACTTACCATTTGTAAGCAAATTAAATTTACCAAAAACACTACTTAAGTAGAAAAAATAAAAATAGAACATATATTCCATTGTTAAAAATTATGACACATATGTTTAGCCTTTTGTACATAAATATAAAGAATGATTATTCATAAAGATACGATATAAATATAGATTTACTTCATGATATACTATTACAATAGACTGACAGTGGTCATTTATAACTTCTAGGACTTTTGACTAAAATTAAAAGTTGAAGCAACCGCGATACTTCCTTACAATCTAGTAAAATGAATATTTACATATTTAAACCAAGCTCTAAAATAAACTGGATTTAGTTCTGAAATAGTTTTAGTTGAATAAATTAATAATTGACATTGAGTTCTTAAGTTTAAATTTAATGGTATTTGTTAATAACTGTCTTATATTAAAATAAAGCAAATAGCAATAAAAAGCAAAAGTTATCAATTAGCGGTGTGTATCTCTGGGATACACTGAGTTATATTTTTATTAACCATATTTATATATGTTTTAATTGTCTAAGTATTTACATGAGAAGTGTTTGTTTTCTATTAACTTCAGTCAACAACAGTACAGTACTTCAAGATTGTTAACATAAGTTTTGGTTTCATTTAAAGCGAGATATCCCTTTTGTACTAGTATTCTAAATACATATAAGAATATTATTGTGCTTAAAATAAAGTATAAAGCGAAAATATCAGACGAGAAATGGAAAATACATATTTATGTTAACTTTAAAATTTAATACATTACTGTATTTTTCAAAAATATAAATGTTTTCTTTTGACAGTCATAATTAATAATAAAACACTATTAATAAGTATTTTTCCAAAGCTTTCTTACTTAGAAAATTATATTTATATATAATATAATATAATACTTCCAAAATATACAATTAACAATTACTATCAAACAAAAAAGAATATTAACATAAATATATTGATATAATAAAGAAAATGTACTCGTATATGATAACAAACAAAGAACACAAGCACTTAAAAATACATTTTATTAATAAGTACTCTTTGTATAAGTAACATTTTCTCATACTTTTATAAAATTAACATGAATATTAAGTTAACCTACATTCTAAATTGAATATTCTGCATGTATATTATAATGTAACTGCTGTGAGGTAATTACATTGTACTTGTTAAGCAGAGTGTCTCAGTTTAATCTTCTAACTTTAAACACTATTTGGAACAACATACTTAAAGTCTTCGAGGTCAAGTTTATGAATAAATAATTTCTGAAACAATATTTTATTATATAATTTAATATTATTAATATTACATTTGGCACGTGCGAGTTAATAAAGGTCTGTTGATTCTTTTAAAATATCTAATAAAAATATTTCGTGTTTGTGTGAGAGGAATTTTAATAAAATATTTATGATTCTCAAACGTTAATCCATGTTCTGATTCCCCGTATATGTATGTACTCACATGGTAATAATTTCCTGGCTTAAAGACAGATTATAAATGGAAAGGAAACGAACATTTTTATATCGTATGTTTATCCTTATATGTTTTATACTTGCTCTTAATAAAAAAAAATCTGTTAATTATGATTTAAACAACAAAAGTAATATAATAGGTTAGAAATAAGATAAGATAGTCGTCTCTTATTTAGTGCGGTTAACGTTTAATGACATCCCTACACAGAGCATACTGATAGAGCAATAGTGGATGGATAATACTCGTGTATATATATATATAAATGTACTTATAGGGGTGTCGGTCAGTATGTATTAATCAAAGGTCGCAGCAGGAATTGTTGTACTCAGATATCTATACTTATAATAAATCTGTAGAGAGGTCAATTCTGTACATGAAATATATTTACAAAATAAGTAGCAGGGGGTGATTAGTGTTCGATACTGATGCCAAAAATGCAGTTAAAAAAATTTTTGTCTGTCTGTCTGTCTGTCTGTCTGTTTGTATGTTATTTATAGAAAAAAAAACTACTCGACGGATTTTAACGAAACTTAGTACAATTATTCTTTATACTCCTGGGCAGGTAATAGTATACTTTTCATCACACTACAATGAATAGGAGCAGAGCAGTGAAAGGAAATGTTGAGAAAATGGGAGAAGTTGCTTGATTTTTTAAGCTTCCGTCGCGTGTGCAGCCTTAATGGTTAGAGCTACATAGAAACTATGTATAACGGAAATATTCTACATAAAAATACACGAAAAATATTCCAAGACAGCATATATCTACCTTTTATAGTTAACTCACAATAACACGCATAACTCTCGATAGCTTAGCAGTTCGGAGATTTCTTATTATATTTGTTTACTTTTACGTTTATAAAACCAATAATGCTCACCATCATTCCTAATTAAAAAAAAAATAAACATTAGCACCAATTCAATAAAAAAAGAATCATTGAAATCGGTATAGAAACACCAAACTTATACTTACTTACATGAAATACGCCAACAAGACATCGCGCGTGAATAGTGAATCAAGCTATAAGGATTATTTTTGCGTAACGGTTGCCGCGCTCGACGGGGCTCGCGGCGGCAGAGTATAAAAGGGGCGGGAGGCGAGCGCAAGCGTCATTCAATATTTGGCTGTTGATGCGTTCAGAGTGTTGAACTTTATTGACAGACAATAATTGTTATTTTATAAACCGTGCTTATCAGCGCGACTTTTTGTCTTTAAATAGTTTATTTTAATTTCTTTTGTTGTTATTTTCTAAATTAGTTTTAGTTTTGTTTAAATTCTTAACTATTAATAGTTCCTATTTTATTTCTTTTTAAGTAGATTTAGATTCGATTTTTAGATTAGATAATAGATAGATAGATTAGATTATTGTTAGATTTTTAGTTACTGATAGGTTAGTTTTGGGCATTTTATGTTTAGTTTTTTTTGTATTGAGTAGATAAAAGCGTAGGTAGGTACTTTTATTAATTATAGTATTCATAGGTATTTTTTATTTATTTTTAAGTGAAGTAGGTATAGGTAGATATTGCCTACTATCTACCTATACTGCACACGTGTTTTAGCTTTATTTTCATTTCTTTTTTTTTTGTACCTAAGTTGTAGGTAGGTAGGTACATATTTCTTAGTTTAATTCTATTAGAATATTAGGTATTTAAGTTTAAATAGGCACTTAGATTTATATTTTTTTATTATATAGCAGCTGTACTTAGAACATCTAAGGTTTTTTTTGTATTAGCATAGGTACTTTGATTAATTACAGTAGTTGTAGGTATTTCTTATTATTCATTTTTAAGTGAAGTAGGTAAGTGTAGATAGTATTGCACACGCATTAAGTATAGCTTTATTTTCATATTTTATTCTTTTGTAATTTGTAGGTACCTACGTACATATTTATAATTCGATTAGAATATTATTTTAGTTTTAATAGGCACTTAGATTTATATTCTATTTATTATATACTTAGCTATAGTTAGGACCTCTGACGTAAGTTTTTTGTTGGGTAACTAAATAGAATTTAAGTTACCGTCGATTAAAAATAAAATAAACGATGCCACCTAAAAAACGACCATCTTTATCTCGAACTTCGAGTCAAGCTAGGAGAATGAGAATGACGCGTTCTCAAGAATCGGAAGAGGAAAGAGCACATCGGTTAAACTCTATGAGAGTTAGTGCCTCAACATCTCGAGCTAATGAAAGCTCTCCAGAAAGAGAGATGCGATTAGCAGCTGAAAGAGCGAGACGAGCTACAACACGGGCTTCTCAAAGCTCTTCTCAACGAGAGCTAAGGCGTTCCATTGACCGGGAACAACATGCGTTATCCCGAGAAGCTGAAACTGCTTTACAACGAGAATTGCGACTCACAGCTGACCGCGAACGGCATACATTATCTCGCGAGTCTGAAACCTTCACTGAGAGGGAATTACGGCTTACAGCTGACCGCGAACGTCATATTTTATCTCGCGAGTCCGAAACCTTCACTGAGAGGGAATTACGGCTTACAGCTGACCACGAACGTCATATTTTATCTCGCGAGTCCGAAACCTTCACTGAGAGGGAATTACGGCTTACAGCTGATCGCGAACGTCATATTTTGTCTCGAGAATCTGAAACTTTTACTCAATATCAAGACCGTTTGACAAATGATAGGGCGCACCATAACATGATTCGATCTCTTGAAGATGAACATGAGCATGAACAACGACTAGAGTCGGGACGCGTTTATTACAATTCTTTGAGACAAGAACAATTGATTACTTTATCTAATGAAAGATTAAGAATTGAAAATATTCGGTCGCTTGAAACAGAAGAACAGCGAGAGGCCCGTCTTACTGCAGATAGATTTCGACATGGTCTTAATGACTTAGATATACACGTGGTAGATCAATCTACAAATTCGGTGGCGTGGTCCGATAAATATAAAAGTGGGTTTGCTTATAACCTCACAATTGATTACAGATCATCTTCTGAAATAGGCGATATGAACGTAGTATGTTCCTTTTGTAATGCTTCGAAGTGGAGGAAGGAGTCTGCTGGTTTCTGTTGTTCTGGAGGTAAAATAAATTTGCCTTCTTTCGAAGACCCACCGGAACCTTTAAAATCACTACTTTTAGGGGAACATTTGCAATCCAAACAGTTTTTAGATAATATTCGCACTTATAATAGTGCATTCCAAATGACATCCTTTGGTGCTAAACAAATCTCAGAAGGCCCTTTCATGCCTACTTTTAAGGTACAAGGTCAGGTTTACCATTTGATAGGGTCCCTTTTGCCTGAAGAACAACCTAAATTTCTTCAAATATATTTTGTATCCGATTACAACGAACAGTCGAATATAAGAAATCAATATTTTCCGAATTTAAATACTGAACTCATTTCACAACTTCAGAACATGTTACATCAGGTTAATTCGTACGTATGCAGTTTTAAATCGGCATTAGAAGCCCTTTCTCAAGATGGTAATAACAATTATAAAATTGTTATAAATGCCGATAAGCGTCCAACTCAGGAACACCCTGGGCGTCATAACGTTCCATCCACGAATGAAGTTGCTGTAGTACTGGTCGACCAGGAATGTGATAGGCGTGATATCGTTATACGTTCCAGAGACAATCGTTTGCAACGTATTTTCGAAACCCACAGGGCTTACGACAGTTTGCAATATCCTATGATATACTGTCGAGGGGAAGATGGTTATAATTTCGCTGTATACCAAACCGATCCGCGCACAGGCGCACCTAATTATAATAAAAAGGTGTCATGCCTTCAATTTTATTGTTACCACCTGCAAGTGAGACGGAATAGATTGGTATACTTTCAACGTTTTCGTGGCTTATTTAATCAGTTTATTGTTGACATGTACGCAAAAATTGAAACCGAAAGATTAGTTTATATACGATCTAATCAAAGGCAGCTGCGCGCTGAAGAATACGTGCACCTTCGCGATGCCATGCAGCAAGATAACGATACTGTGAATATGGGTCGTTTAGTTATTTTACCCTCTTCTTTTACTGGTGGTCCACGCTACATGCATGAACGTACTCAAGACGCTTTTTGTTACGTAAGAAAATATGGACGTCCCGACTTATTTGTTACTGTAACTACCAATCCCAAGTGGGATGAAATCACTCGGGAGCTTCTTGAGGGTCAGGCACCGCATGACCGCCATGATATTATTGCAAGAGTGTTTCATTTAAAATTAAAATCAATGATAGATCTTCTTACCAAAGATAACATTTTTGGAGAAGTATTGTGTTATATGTATAGTGTTGAGTGGCAAAAACGCGGCTTACCTCACGCACATATCTTGCTTTGGTTAAAAGATAAGGTTCGACCTAATGATGTAGACAGATTAATCAGTGCTGAAATTCCAGATCCGACTGCAGATCCCCTGTTATACGACATTGTTAAAACTCATATGATACATGGTCCATGTGGTGCATTTAACGCAAATGCTCCTTGCATGCAAGACGGTCGTTGCACTAAAAGGTATCCAAAAGCATTAGTGGATGAAACTGTAACAGGACATGATGGATACCCATTATATCGTCGCCGTTCAAGAGACAATGGTGGTTTTACTGTTGAAAAGCGAATGTCTGGACAACAGGTTACTTTAGATAATAGGTGGGTCGTTCCGTATTCGCCTGTATTGTCCAGAGCATTTCAAGCTCACATAAATGTAGAAATGTGTAATAGTGTAGAGTCAATTAAATATATTTGTAAGTACATTAACAAGGGCAGTGACCAAGCTACGTTTGCGTTAAGAAATGAACATGATGAAGTTACTAGATTTCAGTCAGGCAGATATATCAGCTCTTCAGAAGCTGTGTGGCGGATCTTAAGTTTTAATATTCACGAAAGATATCCACCTGTGACCCATCTGGATGTTCATCTGGAAGGCGGTCAACGTATATATTTTAACGCCGAAAATGTTACAGAACGATTAGAGAACCCTAGACAAACAACTTTATTGGCATTCTTTCGACTTTGCCAAACTGATAATTTCGCAAAGTCTCTTTTGTATGAAGAAGTTCCATCGTATTATACCTACGATAAACAACGAGGTGTCTTTAACCGTAGACGCCGAGGCAGGCCTGTAGATGGCGAGACAGGTATTTTCAAAGAACATGTTCTTGGTAGAGTGTATACTGTTCATCCTAACAACGCAGAGTGTTTTTATTTGAGATTATTAGTACATACAGTGCGAGGACCAACATCATTTATAGATTTGAGAAAAGTAGACGATGTTGTTGATCCAACTTATCATGCAGCTTGCCAAGCGCGTCATTTGCTTGAAAATGATCAACATTGGGATGACGCTTTAGCAGAATCCTGTGTTAGTGATAATCCACGACGGTTACGCCATTTATTTGTAACATTACTCACATTTTGTAATTTATCTGATCCTGTCCAATTATGGGAAAAATATAAAGAAAAATTTGCAGAAGACTTTCTTCGGAATTTATCTCACAATAATGAAGGCGCAACTAATGATAATTTTCGAGATCTGGCTATAAATCAGTGCTTATTAGCTCTTCAGGAAGACTTAACAGCAGTAGGCGGTAAATCACTTTGTGAATATGGTTTGCCAACGCCAACCTCAGTCGGAGAGGTTACCAATAGGGAATATTCCGCAGAGATTGGTTACAACCCAATGGAACTGCTGGTAACATTAGAAAACGGTGTCCCAATGATGACTGCAGAACAACGCTTAGTCTATGATCGCGTGTGCGAGAGTGTGCAGAATAATTTAGGAACAATATGGTTTTTAGATGCACCTGGAGGAACTGGGAAAACTTTTTTGACTAAATTAATATTAGCTTATGTTCGAAATCAGCGTAAAATCGTTCTTGCCGTGGCTTCATCAGGTATAGCTATACCAAGCAACATTGCTACCAGGAGGTAAGACTGCTCACACTATGTTTAAAATACCAATTAATTTAGATCGCACGGAAAGTCCAACCTGTAGTATTTCAAGAAATAGCGACAAAGCTAAGGTATTGCGTGAGTGTAATTTAATCGTATGGGATGAATGTACGATGGCCCATCGAAAAGGAGTAGAAGCAGTAGACAGAACTCTAAGGGACATAAGACAAAATGATCGACCAATGGGCGGTATTACGGTTTTATTTTGTGGTGATTTCCGACAAACCTTACCGGTAATACCACGGGGAACCCGAGCTGATGAGATTAGGGCTTGCCTGAAAAGCTCTTATTTGTGGCGTGATATACAATCGGTGCATTTGACTATAAATATGCGAGTGAGAACTGGAGACAACGCAGATAATCGTGAATTTTCAGATACATTATTGAAGATTGGTGAAGGTACCTATCCACAACTACACCAAGGAAAACTTATTCTGACACCTGAGTTATGTTGTATAGTGCAATCCCAACAACATCTTATATCTTCGGTTTACGGTGACATAACAATTATATTAAATAGGGACAATTCTTGGCTTTGCGAAAGGTCCATTTTGACTCCTCGCAATGACCAGGCATCTGAAATTAATAATAAAATACTGTCTAATATACAGGGAGAAAGCAAAGTTTATAGTTCAATAAATAGAATGGTTGATGAACAAGAAGCCACTAATTACCCGATAGAATTTTTAAATTCTTTAAGTATGCCTGGACTACCTTCTCATATAATTTGTTTAAAAATTGGCATACCGATAATTCTGCTCCGAAATTTAAGACCACCTCAACTTTGCAATGGAACTCGGCTAAAAGTAACCCAGTTGCAACAAAATGTAATCGAGGCTCAAATTTTAACAGGTTGCGGTGCAGGAGAAACTGTCTTTATTCCCAGAATTCCCATAATACCAAATAATTTTCCATTCCAATTTAAAAGAACGCAATTCCCAGTATCGGTGTGCTATGCCATGACTATCAATAAAGCTCAAGGGCAGACTTTTCGTGTTGCTGGAGTAGATCTCGGTGTTAGCTGTTTCTCGCATGGTCAATTATACGTCGCTCTTTCCCGGGTTAGCAATTCTAGGAATCTTTACGTTCACGTGCCGGACGGGTCGACTCTTAACATAGTCTACCCAGAAGCTTTGCGCTGAAACATTTTAATTTGATCTAAAAATATTAGCAATATATTATCTTAATAAAAAACAAGGAGTTACACGCTGACCGAGTCGTGGGTATAGCGTGGGTATATTATAATATTCTGCGGTTACTTATATTTTTCAACAGTTTTGTGGATTGGCATATTATATTACTATTGCCCTTCTAAAATACGAAAGTGAATCTGCCTGTTACGTCAAAACTATGAGGGAGGACATCTGCTAATTTTTTTTCGAAAAACGACGGAAACGCGGACGAAGTCGCGGGCAAAAGCTAGTCTTATAATAAAATACTGAAAATATATATGATAATAATTTATTGAATGAAAATACCATAAAATCAAATGTGTGTCAACCTCTATAAGTAATCTTATGGTTAAGGCAAAAAATGTAAAAAGTATATGAGAACTCTAGTTAATGGAAAATAATGTATCACATTTCTTGTAATATGTTACACCAAATGGTTAATATGTTAATTGAATTGTGTTACATAAATAGTTAGGGACGGCTATAGTTCAGAATATCATAGTCGTTGGTCACACATGGAGATGGCTTCGTCCCAAATACATTCTGCACTACTTCCCATCCGATCACAATGGAACGACTCACTAGTATTGTAATTGGTTTCAATTATCAGTAATATATTATGACCTCATGTGGACCTCAACACTGTGGACACACTATAATGAAATTTATGAGATAATTCTTGCCTGTGGAAGAAGATCTTAAAATTAATTTTTTTTTTTTTTATAAAACGAGCTAGTGTAGTGGAATAATTATTTTATAAAGGCTCTTATCGAGACCTCGATACAGGAGTATTAAAGATAATATTTAAAGAACAGAAATAAAAGTTAAAATAATATATAATACGTATGTATGTATATTCAAATTATTTATTTTAATATGTACTCATAAATTGTCATTTAAAATAAGGTATAGTCACTTCAGTGAGGTACCACAAATTGAAATCTTCCCTTGAAAAGCGGCTGAGGTGAATACGAAAAGTCCTCCGGGAACTGACGTCCTAAAGGCGTTTCTTATAAGACGAGGACTATTGCTTGTGACAATGTTGCTATTTGAAGTTTTGGGCCTATTATTAAATATTTTTGAAGTATAGAACATAATTAGTTTTAAAAAAACCTAACCAATTTATAGGTATTATACACGAAAAAAAACATAATCTTGTCTGCTTAACATCTACATATTTGCGAATTTGCTTTTGTTTAATGATATATCCGCAAATACAATCTAATAATCATATGTTACATACAATATATGTACAACATCAATAATAAGTATAAGACCAAGCCCGTCATATTAGTTAATGAATCAACCGCATCAGTGATTTGATCTCATCTGTCTTTCACTCGACACATTCTGTCACTCGACTGATTGACTCGAACCAATGGATGACAAAGAACTGATCGAAATGTGAAAAGTTTACATTAAAAAAGTCAGTAATCATTATTAATAACTAGTATTGAACATTATATTAATAATATATAAATACAGTTGAAGACAAAGTTGGTTTATTCTGTAAAGCTAGACTAAAGTCTCATTTAAAGTTACCGTTGGAGAGTTGCTACTTCGTTGACAGTAGGTATTGTCCTGTTAATATTATTAGGTTTAAATTTATCTTTTCAATTGCTGAGAGTTCAAGCAAGTTCGTTTGCTTACTTGCTTCCTTAATATTATGATTATAATTCAACCTTTCCACCGTGACTACAAGGTACAAATTAATATATGAGAATCTGACGCTATACCAAATGTCATCACTATTTTTAAATTTAGCCCAGTATTTTAAAACCTATAAAATACAAAACTTTAAATAGCCGTAATATATAATACATAGCAATACCGTTTATAAATATAAATTCCGATACCTGTGTTACATCGAAGTTTGTAACTGTGTGTACAAACATTTCAAAATAACATTGAAAACTTTACGTTACTTTTACTATCTTCGATGCAAAATATCTTGAGCAAAATTAATATCTTATTATATTTTAATATTTGAAAATTCAAAATGGCGGCAGTTGATATAAAACACAAATAAAAGTTACATTATATATATATTAAGAATATACCTGCTAATAATGTATAATATCGCACAGGACATCATATTATCGTTTGAAATTAGTCTTTAGTCTTTAAACGACAACTTTGTGTAAAAGGTTTTTGTAATAAAGTCATAATAATAAAATAATATTAATAATTAATTATCTAAAGTTTTTCTTACTTAGAAAATAATTAAATTAAATCCTCATTTAATTTTAAATGTATTCTACTGCTGATACAAATGGTTGTTCTACCAGAGTTTATTATTTCCTTTTTTAAAAAAAAAAGTAGTCAATAGTTACTCACAAACAAAAATATATTTAAGATAAATATATTTCATAATCAATATATGTATATACAAATATACATTGTTGTTACCAACAATGAACGTAAACACTTAACATATATATATGTACATATATTTTATTTTTAATTACTTTTTATATAAGCTTTTCTCTTACTGGTGTAAAATTAAAATAAAAATTAAGTTGACCTACATTTTAAATTGATAATCCTGTATGTAAATTATAATTTAACTACTGTGAGGTAATAGCATTATACGAGTACGTGGAACAGAATATCAAAGTTTAATATTCTACCTTAAAACACTATTTAGATAAACATACTTATAACATATGAACCATGTTTTTAAATTTAATATGAAAAAATTATAATGATTGCTACAATGTATTTCGTAACCTTATCGTCTATTGTCAGAGTCAAAATAAAGAATACTTTTACTGTGGATAATGTACACTAATAAACATTGACACTGGTTTGTCTGTAGATAACAAAACAAAGTTACAGGACTTAGGGATTTAATAAAATATAGCTTTAAGTAAGCTTCATAAATAAGATATATAATAGAGCTGAAGAGTTCTTCTTTCAATAAACTATCTTTAAAAATTAATCAAAGAGCAAAATACCTATCCCATGAGCATCAAGCAACTTTTTACTTTTTATAGATATATTTTCTTATGTTTTATCTAAGAATAATAATTTATTATACATCTAATAATAATAAAAATACATTTTTATATGTTTCAAAACAGTGACATATAATTAAATTTAATCGAATTTGGTCTGAATTCCAAATGCTAAATTCGTCCTTAAAATACGAAACAAACTTAACAGAATAAGTTTTTTACATATTAATACCGCAGTAATTACAACCTTCACACACAGACACAGAAACAAACAGAAATTTTAAAAACTGTCTGAGCACTTACTATAATTTTATATATATTTGAAAAACATGTTCAATGCACATGAAATGCCCCGAGCAAAAGTATAACTCGTTTCTTTTCAATCTGAAGTTTGTTTGAGTTTCAAAGTGCTGGCAATTGTAGAAAAAACACAAAATAATAATATATATATTGCTACGCTTATTATTTGGTCTAAATGGAATCTTAGATTACTCATTGAAATTAATTTAGTTTTATGTATATGTATATAATCCTTGCAAGTTATGATTCATACTTAATACTAATTAACTAGTGTCAGGAACAAAGCCATACGGCTAAGTTTCCTCCAGAACATAATATCACACATTCTGATAACAGCTGCTCTGTGTTATCTACATACATGAGCTTATTACGTATTGTGAGTTTGAATCAATATCTATATCGGCTTTCAGGTTGCATCAATTACATAGTATTTGTTTTGTAATTTCTAACTGAACATCTAATAATATCTAAATGTACTAATAATTAATATGAATATTTTGTAACTGGCTGCTTTTTTGTATTATTTATAATATGAAACTAAAATATTTAGTTAAATTAACAGTTTTATCTAAATTGCTACATTCTTAGTTCAGTGTGTGTGTATCAATACACTACGTACGCGTGTGTGTGTGCGTGTGTGTGTGTTTGTGTGTGTGTGTGTGTGTGTGTGTGTGTGTGTGTGTGTGTGTGTGTGTGTGTGTGTGTGTGTCATAGAGTACACTGACGGTGTGTATTAATCGTGGGACTGTTTATTGGAGACACGTCACTGGAGAACATGGATCAGTATTAGTGTTACCACTTTAGCCCTTTTAAGGCTAGATCTAACACTTTTTACTGAAGGTGAACTCGTTTCTTAATGATTTTCTTAGGAAAACAACTCTGTACTACCCATCGCTACAATTGCTGAAGTGTTCGATGTGCAGCATGTTAAATAACTAAATAATAAATTATATTTTTGTACCTATTAATTTAGTTTTTTTTTTTTAATTCAGTTTTTTTTTTAAACTGATAAAGTGATTCAAACTAAATAATAAATACATAATTTAAATCATTAGTAAAAGTGTTATTAAGCCTTTTTTTATATCAAATACCTTTTTGTTAATATTTGCTCCATCTAGTCCGAATTAGCCCTTACCGGGAAATGTGCCATCAATTAAGCTCAACGGGACAAATCTTGTTAGAGTAAACCAATTCAAGTATCTAGGCCAGGTTGTCTCAGAAGAGCTAAAGGATGATTTAGATGTTGAGCGAGAGCGCAGGGCGGTGTCGATCAGGGCGAACATGTTGGCTCGCAGATTTGCCCGTTGAATATCTACACCCAGAAAATTTTAAATTCTGTTGTTATCCCGGATAAAGTTTTATTTAAAACTTCATGATTTTAATGACAGAACTTATAAATATAATTTAATATCGCTTAATTGTTTATTTACTTGTAGGTGTTAATAAAGTAATAATATATACGACAACTTTGGAATCAGCCTAAACTTGGCTATGAGGCCAAGAGAGACTATTGGTAATGGCTTTCTTGTGTTCCAGCTTCAGTTTGACAGAATCTGAATTCCCGGCTGCAATATCTCACAACAAGTTAACAATAACTTCAACAGTCAGTGTGTGCCATTGTTAGTTTGATAGTCGGTCAAATGGCAAATTTACGTTTAATTTATTCAAATACTATAATATTTTTTAGTAAGAAATAAAGTAAATATGTAGCATATAATAACAAAGATAATATTCCTATACTCTAAAAAATCTTGCAATGAAGTTGAGATATTGTTTTACAGAATAATAGAGTGGGTAGTTTTGCTTTCTTAAAAACAATACCCCGTTTCTTGAAAATAGTTAATACCAAGATAGTGTGTTATAAAAATATTGTTAACTTTCTTGACGTATAGAGTTAAGATATATCACATTTATAACTCTTTGTTATAAATGTGATATATCTTAATAAATAACAATAACTTGTGTAAGATTGTTGTTAACTTTTATGATTCAATCCGTAGCTCTCGCTGTCTCTAGTTTTTAGGTCTTTAATAATAGTAAAAATTATAGGAGAGCTAAAATCATCAGAACATTTTCTGCTATGTCTAGCGACTCGTCCTTAAAACTTTAAAACCAATGAAATGACTAAGAGTAAGACAATGAAAATTATGAAATCTATGTACTAAGGAAGGGTAATATAATTAGTAGCACTTACTTGTGTTCATTTTCTAAACCTCAAGCGTCAAAGTAAGTAGCTATATTTAAAACTCATGAAAATGTACAAAAAATAGGCTACACTTTTCTGCTACGTTGGTGGAATGAAATACTGTAATAAGTATATTATAATTACAATATACATACAACAAGCAAACAAAACGATAGCAACCTTTTAATTTCATCATAAGCGGGGAGCAAAAAAGGCTAAGAAGTTTTATGTACATATATATTTATAATTTTCAACTTAATACCTTTGAATAGTTTTTCAATTATCATTATATTGTAATACTGTTGTGGATAGCGTACTATTATGAATTTAAAGAACTTGAATAAAAATTATATAAATACTTTTGTTCGAGATAACACATATACTATGATGTTTGTATAACACTGCGTTCTTAACAATTCGTATATGGTAAAACAAATTCTTAATAAATATACCAAAAAAAATATATAAAGTTATATGTTTCCTGGTGTTGATTAATAATTCCAAACTAATGAGACGGACGTGTCTTGCCTTAGTCCACGTGGACGAAGTGACGGGCAATAGTTAGTATGTTGTTAATAATACTATACATAGAAACTACTTAGAGCATAGGCTCTTTGTGTCTGAAATTTGTAATTGATAGTTAATCAATAGTGTTTTTAATAACTTTGTTGATTTTACCATTTTTATTTGTTTAAGACTTTATATTTATTTTTCTATGCAATTTTTCATAGAATGTACAAAAAAATTTGCACGTTATACAATTAAAACTATTATTCAATAATATTACGGAGTATCGGAAAATATAATAAGCAAACACTCATCTTTAAGTAATCTCGATAGTTTTAATAAGATAATGGAATATTTTTAAGGAAATTAAGATACTTGAGCCCGGAAGCTGGTGATTATAAAAGGCTATTAGATTATATTTTTGTATGTAAATAATATATATTTAAGAAGTAAACAAGACGTGGCAATGAAAATAAGATTTCTTTATTTGTATAAAAATGCATGTCTCTTGTAGCTTACAAATAATTAATAATTAGTTTCAAGATTTCTTACAAAGTTACAGAGAAGAAAAGCATTATTAATCGCTAGGTGTGTTTGAGAAGATAAATAAAAAAATCACATTCACCTTTTTGAGAAACATTATTTATTAACTCTTTTATTTGCATTTGAATCCTTCGAGTTTTATGATATTCATTAAATAAGAAACGGATACTAGATTTGTTGTTATTCATTTTGTAATTATAATTATTCATTATTAACTCAATTTATTGGTTCTGGTCATGAAATTCCAATAATGTATTTTTAATAAACATTAATAAGTACCGACGTTATAAAGACGTTATACGAGTACAGAGAAACAATATACTTATACTTTACAAATTATAACTATCGTCTCAGTTCTTTCAAGTGTTATGTGTTATCAACTAAGCTGTGCATAAGCGCTCTGTGACTGATATGAATGTTAAAATACTTCACACAGCGCTGGTAAAGAGCAAAGTGAGTGTCATATCTGTTTTCCATTTTGTGTCATTTTACATTTCCCTTTGCATAACGGTTTACGGGAGATTTACAATTCTATGAATGTAGACGAAATAAAGTCTTGCCGTAAAGTTCTATTTATGAACACAAGTAGTATAAATTATAAAAATAACATATTTTATCAATAAAGAAATTTCATTTCCCTCAACTATTCTATTTAATAAAATATCTGTGTTATATACTCTGTAGACATTAGGTTGATTTATTATCCGTTGACGACTAACAACATATATACAATATTCAATATCTTATGTTCACACAAACAACTTCATCTGAACGACAAACAGAAGTCCAATCTTACTTACAACTACCTGAAATGATTATTGGTTATTGGAACAAACCTTGCTCAAGTCATAACAAATTTATGAAGTTTTGAGGCTAACCATTTGTGATGAGCGTAGACTTCATATTGTTTTGATTCGTATCGGTAATTGGGTTTGTTTGCAATATTTTTAGTAAAATTATAAAGTCAAATACATACAAATAACACTATTATTGATATAGTATTTAATGTTTTTAAATATGTTTTTAGTTTTTGATCATCTCAAAATGTTTCATTGGTTTCATTTGTCTTCTTGCTATCTTATATCCGTTGTAAGATGTCATGACAATTAAAATAGGCCAATAAATAAAAATCATTAATACAAAATGAAAGATAAAGTATGTTATCTTAATAAATAACAAGGCGGTGTTATTTGTGTCAATCAATGATTATAAAGTTGTCAAAGTTTTTATAAATTTGTGCTAAGGATAAGGATACTTTAAATTAAATTAATTAATTTACTTTATATTTTTTATTTCTATTACTAAGCTCCATAAAATAGATAATCCCATTAGGTTTAATTGTATAAGTTTTTAGAATATACTCTCCAGTAGGTAAAGCCTTAGATTTTAAATGAAATGGCAATGTTATTATAAAATTAATGTTTGATTTTCAGCAGACATTTAACAAATAGGTTTCATGATTTTTCTACAATTATATATTCTATTAAGTACATTCTAATAACAGATACAAATGCCACATGTGTTTGTACAGAATTTGATAAATTTGTAAAAAATAAGTAAATTTACGCCTTGTGTGTAACTCATTACTCGCTCTTGACATTTTCCTCAGACTGATACGGTTGGTTTTATTTCACGTGTACTTTGGATCATGGTGACACATAATTTTTTTTTTTTCTTCAGTTTCTTTTGTTTCTTTCTGATTATCAGAATATTAATTTTAAATCAAACCGTGTATCAATTGATTTTTTTATTAAGTTTAATATATTATGATATATATAATTCTTTTACTATAAAATATATGTTTTTGGTTACTTTCACAATTTCACTCAATAGAGCTTTCTTTTGATTCGGTTGCTCCGATATTGAAACGTCTATTGGCAACTCTGTTATGACGCAGAAGCACCGTCGGCATTTGGATTGAAAACCATGTCGTTGATTAACTTTTTAAGTAAATGATGTTATTTATTGGACATTATTTATTATTGAAAGTTCTTGTTTGTTCAGTTTCACAGTTATAATCTTAACTTGGAAGTCTGAGTATGTATCAGATTAAATGAATATACTGATTAATAATATACTGAAGAAAACTTGAAGGCGTGCTTGAGAAAAAAATAGTAACGATTATAAATATTTACAAATTTATAAATATTAATTTAAAATAATTATATTTTTTTTAAAAGTATAACTAATGTTGATTAACTTTTTTTATAAAAATAACTTTTTAAAAGATTCTTATTCAATATAAATACTTTCCATAATAAAAAAAAAATATTTATTGTTTTGAATTATCAAAAATATTGTATTATATTTTCTGTTTCTGAACAGGCTGACTGTCTTAATATTTTTTCTTATTTTAAAATTCAAAGGAAAGAATATTATAATGATAGCTATTTCTTACTTCCAGGATTTTTGTCTAAAATGATTAGTGGCTTTATACTTCCTCCAAATCTAATATAATAAATATTTCCATATTGTAATAAGGCTCTGAAATAGAACTGCTTTTACTCGTAATTCTGAAAGTTTGAGTTGAATAATTCATTGATATTGAACTCAAAATTTAAATTTACTATTTGTATTAATTAACATCTTATAATTATAACAACTAATATTAAAAAAGTAAATTTCATTTTTCTGTCAACTTGAAGAGATTAATAAATATTTGTGTCCAAAAGATAACAACAACAAACTCTGAGGACAGTCCCTTATTTAATACCCTCCTTCATCAGACTAACTTTATTTTTACTGTTTAACTTTTAAATGGTTGACCCAAATGTTAGTATACTTAATACTACAATGATTTATTACTATATGTAAACATGATGAAATTATGACGAGGCCATTGAGATCAATAGTAGTAGAAACCTACGAAATATGTTTATTTAAATTTATTATACCATAAATTCGTATTATGTTTGTTTCTTGATTTCTTTATATGCATGAATAATAAAACTTTGATTTTTTATTACATTTTTTTATATAAGGATATATTAAAATTGTAGGCTTTTTGTGTTATGGATGCCAATATTTTTTTGTAAAAAATAGAAAATATTTCGAAAGCATTTCATATTAAGATAACATTACAATACCTTACTATTTATTAATAACATCAAATACTAAATTATTACCAGTTTAATATTTGAATGTTGTATTTTCCCTGTAATCTCAACTGCTTTGCTTCTCTTTCGTTCGCTTTTGTTTCGCTTTTCGTTTTCTTTTCTTCTGCTTTTGTTCGCTATCAGTACTGAGGACAACATACGAGGGGAGGTCCAAAAGTTCGTGGAATGAAAGGGATCTAAATAAAATAAAACAACAAAACTATTTTTCCTTTTCAATATAATCACCCTTAAGCTCAATACATTTATTAAACCTATAAATTAATTTTTCTAAACCACTATAAAAAATGTTTTATCTTTTCCGTCAACATGAGCGGAAATTGACTCCCTTACCTCATTGTCGTCGGAAAATTTCCTTCCCCTTAAGTCTTTTTTTAAATTGGGGAGTAAAAAAAAGTCACTCGGGGCCAGGTCTGGACTGTAGGGTGGGTGAACGAGGAATTCGAACCCATGCGTGTGCAGAGCAGCCTTCCCTTTTCTTTGTAATCAATCAAGATTATCCCCTCACAATCCCAAAAAATAGTAGCCATCATCTTTCCAGCCGACTCCGTCACCTTGAATTTCTTTAGCGGTTGTGTCCCCTTTTTATGCCATTGCATGGAATCTTGTTTGGACTCAGGCTCAAAGTGATGAACCCATGTTTCATCTCCCGTAACATTTTGGTCTAAAATCTGTGCAGGTTTATCTCCACACAACTCCAAAAATGCTTTGACGCATCGACGCGCTGCTCTTTATGAAACGGCGTGAGCATTCTCGGTACTCATCTTGCACTGACTTTTGTCATACCCAGGTGATCATGTAGGATTCGCAAAATGGTGGTATCTTGTACTCCAACTAATGCAGATTATTGTTTTTTCTTCAAACGGTCAATATTGTATATTAAAATAAGTTGTATTACAAGAACGAGTTTCGGGTGAAGGGTTCCTTTGATCTGAGAAGGAAAATATATTAATGATGTTTCATATTACAACAGTTACGTTAAAAATATGAATGTTTTTGAAAAAATCTACTTGTACTTTGTGATTTAGAACCATATTGTTAAAGGAATGTTGTAGTTCTTATATATTATTTATAATAACTACAAGATTCCCTGAAAATTTTGGAAAACCTTAAGGTAAGAAATAAAAACATTTAAAGTATTTTAATAAGTACTATATTTAGTAGATAATAAAACCATTTATAAGATTTTCAAAGCTCAATGTAACTAAGCGAGGAGATATTGTACTCAATTGTATTCTGAACTGACGCGGAACATGCTCCATAGCATTACTACTGATAACAATTACAATAATGACATTATACTGTTATTGATATAAATATAGTTTATTACTTCCCGAGAACTATTATAATTAACAAGACATCCTGCATTATTTATTTATTTTTTATTTATATACTTTATTGTGCACCACACGGAAAAAATAATTACAAAGAAACAAAAAGAAACAAACATTGGGAACATACAAAAGGCGGTCTTATCGCCAAACGGCGATTTCTTCCAGACAACCTTAGGGTTAGAAGAAATGTAGACAAAAATGAGATGATATAGGTAGATTGTTTGTCAATAGTTAGGCCATTTAACTTATTAAACTTATTACTATTATATTTTAAATAACACAACTGCTCTTCGTGTAACTACATTTTATAAGAAGCAATATTCCACGATCGCCTTGTTATTCTATTGACATTATACTATAGACTGTGTAGGAATGTCATTTCTGAAACTTTATTTGATACATTTATAAAAACTTTAGTAAATAGAAATAAAAACAAATACAGTACATTATAACAATGTACATGTGAATTATTTATTTACACCAACTCTTCAATCCTTTTCCGTTTATAATCTGTCTCTAAGCCAGGGAATTATTACCATGTGAGTACATACACGGGGAATTAGAACATGGATTAACGTTTTTGAGAAACAAATATTTTATCGAAAATCTTCTCACACGAACACGCCATTGAAATATCTTTATTATATATCTCAAAATCAACGACCTCTATTAACTTACTCTATATAACTTACTTCACTACAACAAATTATTTCATAAGTATATCTAACAAACTTTTTCTATAAATTTATTTAACTTAAAGAACTAAGTACTATTTTTTAATCAATTCTTTTTAGTTACTTGTCTCTATAATTTTTGTTTAATATTGAACTTTAATTTTCCAGTTCATAATACCGACCACCAAATAGTCGCTAAGCCCTCACTCCACTCTATAATATTTGAAATCGACTTTCAACTGAAAAGTTAATGACTTGGAATGAGTCCTTTATACAAAATGAGATCGTTCTATTTCCGTGCTCCGGTAATATGATATTAAAATATATTAAGTAGGTACATGAAGGCTCTAATGTACGTATTATATCTATTTGTTAAAAATCTTTGTTATTTTGTGTATAAATAATAACAGTCTATTAAATATATTTTTCAAAACAATCCTTAACGTTTACTTAATTTAATTTAAGAACGCTCAAAAATGATAATAAAATAAGTAGACTATAAAGTGTATATACATATTGTAAGAAGAATTAATAAAGAATATTTTTAAAGATATTGACGTAACTAAATTTTATAAGGAAAATTTTCATTACAGAACGAGTCGCCTGTTTCAAGAATTGAATACTTATGGAGAACTGAGAGGCTGTGGTTTTAATGAACTCGGCATTTTAAGCGATAGAATTTTAACTCCCTTGAAAGATATTCAATAAACGTCTCAAAGCGGTCACGGAGCACAGACGAGTGACTACTTATTGGACACAGAAGAATCTTATTGATATTTGCGGCAAATTTGAATATTATATCTTTAGGTAAAGATCAAGATCAAACATAAGGGTAAAAATAATTGTATATTTTATATATTTTTTTTCATTTTGGTGTTACCAAATGTTAGTAAATAAATATTATATCCATCTTTTAATGTTTCATCAACACATGTTATATATGTCATACAACAAATGATTTTGTGATCGCGTCTAAGATTGTGTTGGAAACTCTTCAACCGATTCTAACGGTTTCCGTATTTCTCCTCGGTGACAATAATTTCCCGCGGATAACGAGAACTCTGAAGAACGCAGTAATGTTTTACTTGATCATAAATATTTTATCAAAACACTTTCATATGGTTACACATTTCATACAGTTTTAATATTTTTAAGGAATAACTTGCTTTTGTTGTTTTACATGTATTTGTTGTCTTATTATAATGTCTATTAAATAAAGTAATGACTGTCGTGCTAAAACAAGATTGACGAAATGTAGTTTAAAAGTTATATGTAACTTATCAATTGTGCTCGTTATATTTAGTATGAATAAAATTCAATCACTTTTCCTTGAGTAATTTTCACTGTAACAAAATAATGTTAGTCGGATGTAGGGGAGTCGTAAGGGGCTCTCCTCACAGATTGTAAGTCTTAAAATATATATGTATGTAAAATTCATATTGCTGAACGGTCAGGAACTTTATAGATTATTAAAAACCGATCCTCGTGTAGAGGGCGCTGCCTCTACGTCATAACAAGGCTGCCAGTGATGGAATTAAAATAGACATTTTCTACTTCCATCGTTTGCAGCCTTTCATTACTCCTAGAAGGTAATCTAATAGAAAACTGTATTCCACTGAATTCAATGAAAAAACTGATAGACGTTTGCCTCAGAATTTAATGCTTGTAATATTTTTATTTTTATCTCTTTCACTCTTAAGAGAAAATTATGAAATAAAACTAAATATTAAAAATAAAACGTACTTTATAATAATTTAGTTTTCTTGTCTATAATTATATGTTATATGTTAATTGTAGTTTCATGAAATAATATATATAATGTTTTATTTAAATCAATTGAAATATATAATTAATAACATTATCGATTATATTTTATTGTCTCGTGTTGCACTGTTCTTATATTTGACTAATCTCCTATAGCGGTACTTGAGGCAAGGGCATGTATATAATATTATAATAATAAATTTAAACAAATTATTAAATCTAAACTACACATACATTTTGTAATAAGAAATTACATTTATCTTTTAATAAATTTTAAAGTATCAATGAATTCTCCTCACAATAAAAGTAAGTAATCTACAATAATATATGACTTGTCTCTATTAATAGTAATGTTATGTACACTTGAATACTTAACTACATAGATAGGAGATATAACGCGTTCCAACTTAATTACAAGATATTTTTAGTTGAATGACTTCCTTTTGCGTTTGAATATAAATAATATTTGTAAGATCGTTAATTTGGAGATCCTTATTCCGTTGTTGTGACATTGTTAAAAACAACACAAGTCACACTATACGATAATATGTAATAATTAAATGTAATAATCATTGTGTAACACAGATACTACATTTTACTTTTATCAACTTAACTTAAAAAAGTTTAACATGTAATAAAGTTGGTGATTTATATTTGATTAATATTTTATATTGTAATGTAATGATTACTTCAAGCACGCTCTCTGCAGTGAAGTCAGAAATTAAAACAAAGAAGTTCAATTCGTAGAGAACTGAACTACGCTTTATTAATTTCCTGATTATCTTTATTATACTATATACAATATTAAACTTATACTATTTAAATTAGTATCAGTGATTAGGTATTGGTTCGCTATTTTGATTAGAAAAATTAAAGTAATAGTTGAAAAATTGTAAAATAGTGATAGGCAAAGCTATATGTGCTTTGGCAAATATTACAAAGTTAATAATCAAATGGCTCCTCACCTGCAGGGCGGGTCCTTTACGTACAACCAGACTGTGTGATATCATACTAACGAGCAGATTCAATCTCTGTAATGCACTTCAAAAGAAACCGCACCCGAGTTATGTTACTATAACTGTTAGAAGACTAGTAAGTATTACACATACCTTTAATTATATAATTAAAGGTATGTGTAAATAATTTATATATTAAATTATATAAAAAATTATATATTATATTGCGATATATTTTGTATATTGTACAAGTATAATTAGGGATTGAGCGATGCGTGTTATTATAACAATATTGTAGTTAGCGATTTCATGATGTATGAGAATATATGTTTGTAGATAATTTCGAACATTCATGAAATTAAGTTTTGCCGAAATAAGTTTAGAATGCATTGCACCTTGTATCGCAGTATCCTCCTGCTTGCACAGTCACAGTAGTTATACTACACAATACAACCATTATCCTTTGTAAGCACGACTACATCTCTTTACTGGATTTTAGCACCAACTTAATCTTAACTATCTACAGAATTCATTAAATACATTATGCAAAATTATATAAAAAGTAACGGTATGATAAAATTATACACAAAAGAATATTGTTGTAGTATATCTTTGTTTTTGCTTTTCTTTAAACAGTAAACAGTCTCTATTTTGGGACAACGACAAATAAAAACTTCCATATTTTTTTTGTTAAACTCTCGCTATCTGTTTCTTGACTCAAAAATGAATACTACTATCAACAACAAAAGCATAAGAGAAATATAAAACAATAGGGATTTACTATACAATGTATGTACTAATTAATATTTTATGAACTGCTTTATGTCTATGCACTAGTTTTATAAAAGATAATTCACATCGTAATCTTTTTCCTCATTTCGCACCGCCATCAAAACCCAACACTACCGAGTTGCTTCCTTTACAATATTTGTAGTTTTTGAACCCTAAAATAATTTAATTTTTAGTTAATATTATTTATTGTGATATTTAAAATCAGGTGTTATCTTAACGTTACATATAAATAACACATTATTAATAGTTATTAATTATAACAAGCTATCGACGCCACTGACGAGCGAGTTTTTGTTGACTTAACATCAAAAGTATTATAAAAATAAAATGAATAAAATTCCAAGGATTTCATTTACTTATACTTTACATTGTTATTATTAAATGTTTTGTTTATTTTACAATAATCGTCTTTAAAACTATGTGTATATGTTTAGAGATTCATGACGTTTTCTCTACTACACTAGCTTTACTAAGATTCCTGAGATTACATTTAAGGATGTTCACGCGCTTTGTTGAATTATTGCAGATTACATTTCATCAAAATTGAAAAGGTGTAATAGATGCTGTACTCGTCTCCTCTATAATTTTATATATCAATAACATACTTTATTTATATCAATCAGTATTTCATTGCATTTAAGATTTTATTTCTGAGGCATAGAATTTTAACAAATCTTTTAAGACTGTTGGTCTTATCAGCTTATGCACACTGCACGGTGAGTGATCTTTTCTAGTATAAAAGATCTTCTTTTTATCTTTGACCCGATGCTTCGTTATATTGGACAATTGATTTTACAAGTACATATATATAATAATTTAAAATATATATTTTTAAATTATTTAATATTTCTAATACATTGATGTAATTCTCCAGTATATAAAAATAATATAGTATTTCATACGAACAAAGCCGCTTACCTGAATCTGTATTTATTTTAAGCTATACGTACTACACGTTATATTTTAAAATAAATTATTTATACCAGTATTATAATTAATTATATTGTATATCTTATACATATTTTATACTTAACAATTATTGTAATATGTAAATCAGTATTTGTTTGCTGAAAATTAAATGAAACAAGACAAGCTTGTGTAGGATTACGTTCCCACAGCTGCGGATAACAAATTATAATATTTGGATTAAACATACGCTTTTAACTAATTTAATTAATCTTACAGCTCTAATGTGGAACTTTTATTTTATGAAAATATTTATATATTTTATATTGTTGACGTTTTACTTGAACATTTCATACACATTATAACAAATTACTTGAAAAATAAAGCCCGCCTTACATTATGTAGGATACTGTTTGTAGTCATTATATTAAAAAGTGATTCAAGTACATTTTATTAACTTTTAATATCACTTAAACAAATAAATTAGTTTTCTATATATCTTTGTTAAAGGATTGTGTTTTATGATGTATATTATCACATACTAAAACTTAATTATGAAATGCACTTGGGTAATTTTAAATGAGATAAACTAAATGATCTGATTACATAGCGATGGAGATGATCGAAGAAAAAATTTGTAAGTGTCTAAAAATATAATAAATCAGATTGATAGATTTTTTTACTACATACCTTTTGCGTTCCAAAATATATATTGTGCTTTAAATTTTGGTGGAAATGGAATGTTAGGTTACTCATTGAAATCAATTTAGTTTTATGTATATGTATATAATCCTTGCAAGTTATGACAGGTCTTATACTAAATACTAATTAACTAGTGTTAGGAACAAAGCCATACGGCTTGGTTTCCTCCAGAACATAATATCACGTATAATAGTGTATATTCTATAACAGCTGCTCTGTGTTATCAACATACATGAGTTTATTACGTATTATGAGTTTGAATGAATCTCTATATCGGCTTTCAGGTTGCATCAATTACTTAGTATTTGTATTGTAATAAGTAAGTAAAATCAGAGAACATTGCAAGCCAATTTACACATACTTTCCAATATTAACATAGACTGTCAACTTCACGCGATATTGATAGAAAAAAAATGATTGTAATAAAACAGATATATAACAATTATCTATTAACTTAAAATATATGTTTTACAAAGTGACACATAAAAGCTATTATTATCCTGAAATAAGTTGTAATATAAAGAAGAGTTCCGGGTGAAGGGTTCCTTTGATCTGACAAGGAAAATATATTTATAATGTTTGATATTACAACAGTAACATCAAAAAATATAAGAATGTTATCGAAGAAATCTGCTTGTACTTTATGATTTAAAACAATATTTTTTGAAGGAATGATCTTATCTATACTTATAATAAATCTGTAGAGAGGTCAATTCTGTACATGAAATATATTTACAAAATAAGTAGCAGGGGGTGATTAGTGTTCGATACTGATGCCAAAAATGCAGTTAAAAAAATTTTTGTCTGTCTGTCTGTCTGTCTGTCTGTTTGTATGTTATTTATAGAAAAAAAACTACTCGACGGATTTTAACGAAACTTAGTACAATTATTCTTTATACTCCTGGGCAGGTAATAGTATACTTTTCATCACACTACAATGAATAGGAGCAGAGCAGTGAAAGGAAATGTTGAGAAAATGGGAGAAGTTGCTTGATTTTTTAAGCTTCCGTCGCGTGTGCAGCCTTAATGGTTAGAGCTACATAGAAACTATGTATAACGGAAATATTCTACATAAAAATACACGAAAAATATTCCAAGACAGCATATATCTACCTTTTATAGTTAACTCACAATAACACGCATAACTCTCGATAGCTTAGCAGTTCGGAGATTTCTTATTATATTTGTTTACTTTTACGTTTATAAAACCAATAATGCTCACCATCATTCCTAATTAAAAAAAAAATAAACATTAGCACCAATTCAATAAAAAAAGAATCATTGAAATCGGTATAGAAACACCAAACTTATACTTACTTACATGAAATACGCCAACAAGACATCGCGCGTGAATAGTGAATCAAGCTATAAGGATTATTTTTGCGTAACGGTTGCCGCGCTCGACGGGGCTCGCGGCGGCAGAGTATAAAAGGGGCGGGAGGCGAGCGCAAGCGTCATTCAATATTTGGCTGTTGATGCGTTCAGAGTGTTGAACTTTATTGACAGACAATAATTGTTATTTTATAAACCGTGCTTATCAGCGCGACTTTTTGTCTTTAAATAGTTTATTTTAATTTCTTTTGTTGTTATTTTCTAAATTAGTTTTAGTTTTGTTTAAATTCTTAACTATTAATAGTTCCTATTTTATTTCTTTTTAAGTAGATTTAGATTCGATTTTTAGATTAGATAATAGATAGATAGATTAGATTATTGTTTGATTTTTAGTTACTGATAGGTTAGTTTTGGGCATTTTATGTTTAGTTTTTTTTGTATTGAGTAGATAAAAGCGTAGGTAGGTACTTTTATTAATTATAGTATTCATAGGTATTTTTTATTTATTTTTAAGTGAAGTAGGTATAGGTAGATATTGCCTACTATCTACCTATACTGCACACGTGTTTTAGCTTTATTTTCATTTCTTTTTTTTTTTGTACCTAAGTTGTAGGTAGGTAGGTACATATTTCTTAGTTTAATTCTATTAGAATATTAGGTATTTAAGTTTAAATAGGCACTTAGATTTATATTTTTTTATTATATAGCAGCTGTACTTAGAACATCTAAGGTTTTTTTTGTATTAGCATAGGTACTTTGATTAATTACAGTAGTTGTAGGTATTTCTTATTATTCATTTTTAAGTGAAGTAGGTAAGTGTAGATAGTATTGCACACGCATTAAGTATAGCTTTATTTTCATTTTTTATTCTTTTGTAATTTGTAGGTACCTACGTACATATTTATAATTCGATTAGAATATTATTTTAGTTTTAATAGGCACTTAGATTTATATTCTATTTATTATATACTTAGCTATAGTTAGGACCTCTGACGTAAGTTTTTTGTTGGGTAACTAAATAGAATTTAAGTTACCGTCGATTAAAAATAAAATAAACGATGCCACCTAAAAAACGACCATCTTTATCTCGAACTTCGAGTCAAGCTAGGAGAATGAGAATGACGCGTTCTCAAGAATCGGAAGAGGAAAGAGCACATCGGTTAAACTCTATGAGAGTTAGTGCCTCAACATCTCGAGCTAATGAAAGCTCTCCAGAAAGAGAGATGCGATTAGCAGCTGAAAGAGCGAGACGAGCTACAACACGGGCTTCTCAAAGCTCTTCTCAACGAGAGCTAAGGCGTTCCATTGACCGGGAACAACATGCGTTATCCCGAGAAGCTGAAACTGCTTTACAACGAGAATTGCGACTCACAGCTGACCGCGAACGGCATACATTATCTCGCGAGTCTGAAACCTTCACTGAGAGGGAATTACGGCTTACAGCTGACCGCGAACGTCATATTTTATCTCGCGAGTCCGAAACCTTCACTGAGAGGGAATTACGGCTTACAGCTGATCGCGAACGTCATATTTGTCTCGAGAATCTGAAACTTTTACTCAATATCAAGACCGTTTGACAAATGATAGGGCGCACCATAACATGATTCGATCTCTTGAAGATGAACATGAGCATGAACAACGACTAGAGTCGGGACGCGATTATTACAATTCTTTGAGACAAGAACAATTGATTACTTTATCTAATGAAAGATTAAGAATTGAAAATATTCGGTCGCTTGAAACAGAAGAACAGCGAGAGGCCCGTCTTACTGCAGATAGATTTCGACATGGTCTTAATGACTTAGATATACACGTGGTAGATCAATCTACAAATTCGGTGGCGTGGTCCGATAAATATAAAAGTGGGTTTGCTTATAACCTCACAATTGATTACAGATCATCTTCTGAAATAGGCGATATGAACGTAGTATGTTCCTTTTGTAATGCTTCGAAGTGGAGGAAGGAGTCTGCTGGTTTCTGTTGTTCTGGAGGTAAAATAAATTTGGCTTCGTTCGAAGACCCACCGGAACCTTTAAAATCACTACTTTTAGGGGAACATTTGCAATCCAAACAGTTTTTAGATAATATTCGCACTTATAATAGTGCATTCCAAATGACATCCTTTGGTGCTAAACAAATCTCAGAAGGCCCTTTCATGCCTACTTTTAAGGTACAAGGTCAGGTTTACCATTTGATAGGGTCCCTTTTGCCTGAAGAACAACCTAAATTTCTTCAAATATATTTTGTATCCGATTACAACGAACAGTCGAATATAAGAAATCAATATTTTCCGAATTTAAATACTGAACTCATTTCACAACTTCAGAACATGTTACATCAGGTTAATTCGTACGTATGCAGTTTTAAATCGGCATTAGAAGCCCTTTCTCAAGATGGTAATAACAATTATAAAATTGTTATAAATGCCGATAAGCGTCCAACTCAGGAACACCCTGGGCATCATAACGTTCCATCCACGAATGAAGTTGCTGTAGTACTGGTCGACCAGGAATGTGATAGGCGTGATATCGTTATACGTTCCAGAGACAATCGTTTGCAACGTATTTTCGAAACCCACAGGGCTTACGACAGTTTGCAATATCCTATGATATACTGTCGAGGGGAAGATGGTTATAATTTCGCTGTATACCAAACCGATCCGCGCACAGGCGCACCTAATTATAATAAAAAGGTGTCATGCCTTCAATTTTATTGTTACCACCTGCAAGTGAGACGGTATTCCGCCACGAAAACGTTGAAAGTATACCAATCTATTGATTGGTATACTTTCAACGTTTTCGTGGCTTATTTAATCAGTTTATTGTTGACATGTACGCAAAAATTGAAACCGAAAGATTAGTTTATATACGATCTAATCAAAGGCAGCTGCGCGCTGAAGAATACGTGCACCTTCGCGATGCCATGCAGCAAGATAACGATACTGTGAATATGGGTCGTTTAGTTATTTTACCCTCTTCTTTTACTGGTGGTCCACGCTACATGCATGAACGTACTCAAGACGCTTTTTGTTACGTAAGAAAATATGGACGTCCCGACTTATTTGTTACTGTAACTACCAATCCCAAGTGGGATGAAATCACTCGGGAGCTTCTTGAGGGTCAGGCACCGCATGACCGCCATGATATTATTGCAAGAGTGTTTCATTTAAAATTAAAATCAATGATAGATCTTCTTACCAAAGATAATATTTTTGGAGAAGTATTGTGTTATATGTATAGTGTTGAGTGGCAAAAACGCGGCTTACCTCACGCACATATCTTGCTTTGGTTAAAAGATAAGGTTCGACCTAATGATGTAGACAGATTAATCAGTGCTGAAATTCCAGATCCGACTGCAGATCCCCTGTTATACGACATTGTTAAAACTCATATGATACATGGTCCATGTGGTGCATTTAACGCAAATGCTCCTTGCATGCAAGACGGTCGTTGCACTAAAAGGTATCCAAAAGCATTAGTGGATGAAACTGTAACAGGACATGATGGATACCCATTATATCGTCGCCGTTCAAGAGACAATGGTGGTTTTACTGTTGAAAAGCGAATGTCTGGACAACAGGTTACTTTAGATAATAGGTGGGTCGTTCCGTATTCGCCTGTATTGTCCAGAGCATTTCAAGCTCACATAAATGTAGAAATGTGTAATAGTGTAGAGTCAATTAAATATATTTGTAAGTACATTAACAAGGGCAGTGACCAAGCTACGTTTGCGTTAAAAAATGAACATGATGAAGTTACTAGATTTCAGTCAGGCAGATATATCAGCTCTTCAGAAGCTGTGTGGCGGATCTTAAGTTTTAATATTCACGAAAGATATCCACCTGTGACCCATCTGGATGTTCATCTAGAAGGCGGTCAACGTATATATTTTAACGCCGAAAATGTTACAGAACGATTAGAGAACCCTAGACAAACAACTTTATTGGCATTCTTTCGACTTTGCCAAACTGATAATTTCGCAAAGTCTCTTTTGTATGAAGAAGTTCCATCGTATTATACCTACGATAAACAACGAGGTGTCTTTAACCGTAGACGCCGAGGCAGGCCTGTAGATGGCGAGACAGGTATTTTCAAAGAACATGTTCTTGGTAGAGTGTATACTGTTCATCCTAACAACGCAGAGTGTTTTTATTTGAGATTATTATTACATACAGTGCGAGGACCAACATCATTTATAGATTTGAGAAAAGTAGACGATGTTGTTTATCCAACTTATCATGCAGCTTGCCAAGCGCGTCATTTGCTTGAAAATGATCAACATTGGGATGACGCTTTAGCAGAATCCTGTGTTAGTGATAATCCACGACGGTTACGCCATTTATTTGTAACATTACTCACATTTTGTAATTTATCTGATCCTGTCCAATTATGGGAAAAATATAAAGAAAAATTTGCAGAAGACTTTCTTCGGAATTTATCTCACAATAATGAAGGCGCAACTAAAGATAATTTTCGAGATCTGGCTATAAATCAGTGCTTATTAGCTCTTCAGGAAGACTTAACAGCAGTAGGCGGTAAATCACTTTGTGAATATGGTTTGCCAACGCCAACCTCAGTCGGAGAGGTTACCAATAGGGAATATTCCGCAGAGATTGGTTACAACCCAATGGAACTGCTGGTAACATTAGAAAACGGTGTCCCAATGATGACTGCAGAACAACGCTTAGTCTATGATCGCGTGTGCGAGAGTGTGCAGAATAATTTAGGAACAATATGGTTTTTAGATGCACCTGGAGGAACTGGGAAAACTTTTTTGACTAAATTAATATTAGCTTATGTTCGAAATCAGCGTAAAATCGCTCTTGCCGTGGCTTCATCAGGTATAGCTGCAACATTGCTACCAGGAGGTAAGACTGCTCACACTATGTTTAAAATACCAATTAATTTAGATCGCACGGAAAGTCCAACCTGTAGTATTTCAAGAAATAGCGACAAAGCTAAGGTATTGCGTGAGTGTAATTTAATCGTATGGGATGAATGTACGATGGCCCATCGAAAAGGAGTAGAAGCAGTAGACAGAACTCTAAGGGACATAAGACAAAATGATCGACCAATGGGCGGTATTACGGTTTTATTTTGTGGTGATTTCCGACAAACCTTACCGGTAATACCACGGGGAACCCGAGCTGATGAGATTAGGGCTTGCCTGAAAAGCTCTTATTTGTGGCGTGATATACAATCGGTGCATTTGACTATAAATATGCGAGTGAGAACTGGAGACAACGCAGATAATCGTGAATTTTCTGATACATTATTGAAGATTGGTGAAGGTACCTATCCACAACTACACCAAGGAAAACTTATTCTGACACCTGAGTTATGTTGTATAGTGCAATCCCAACAACATCTTATATCTTCGGTTTACGGTGACATAACAATTATATTAAATAGGGACAATTCTTGGCTTTGCGAAAGGTCCATTTTGACTCCTCGCAATGACCAGGCATCTGAAATTAATAATAAAATACTGTCTAATATACAGGGAGAAAGCAAAGTTTATAGTTCAATAAATAGAATGGTTGATGAACAAGAAGCCACTAATTACCCGATAGAATTTTTAAATTCTTTAAGTATGCCTGGACTACCTTCTCATATAATTTGTTTAAAAATTGGCATACCGATAATTCTGCTCCGAAATTTAAGACCACCTCAACTTTGCAATGGAACTCGGCTAAAAGTAACCCAGTTGCAACAAAATGTAATCGAGGCTCAAATTTTAACAGGTTGCGGTGCAGGAGAAACTGTCTTTATTCCCAGAATTCCCATAATACCAAATAATTTTCCAATCCAATTTAAAAGAACGCAATTCCCAGTATCGGTGTGCTATGCCATGACTATCAATAAAGCTCAAGGGCAGACTTTTCGTGTTGCTGGAGTAGATCTCGGTGTTAGCTGTTTCTCGCATGGTCAATTATACGTCGCTCTTTCCCGGGTTAGCAATTCTAGGAATCTTTACGTTCACGTGCCGGACGGGTCGACTCTTAACATAGTCTACCCAGAAGCTTTGCGCTGAAACATTTTAATTTGATCTAAAAATATTAGCAATATATTATCTTAATAAAAAACAAGGAGTTACACGCTGACCGAGTCGTGGGTATAGCGTGGGTATATTATAATATTCTGCGGTTACTTATATTTTTCAACAGTTTTGTGGATTGGCATATTATATTACTATTGCCCTTCTAAAATACGAAAGTGAATCTGCCTGTTACGTCAAAACTATGAGGGAGGACATCTGCTAATTTTTTTTCGAAAAACGACGGAAACGCGGACGAAGTCGCGGGCAAAAGCTAGTAAGTAATAAAAACTTGAAAAACCTTGAAGTAAAGAATAAAAACATTGGAAGCATTCTAATAATTGCTGTATTTAACTGATAATTAAACTATTTATAAAGATTCAAAGCTCAATGTAACAAAGATATTGTACTCCATTGTATATTTACACGGAACATGCTCCATAGCATTACTACTGATAACAATTACAATAATGATATTATACTGTTATTGATAGAAATGTAGTTTATTACTTCATAGTAACTATTATTATTAACAAGACATCCTGTACTGTTCGTCAATAATTAAGAGATTTAACTTATTAAACTTATTACTATTATATTTTAAATAACACAACTGCTCTTCCTGTAACTACATTTTAGAATAAGCAATATTAACGGTAGCCCTTTTAATATCAGTATATAAGGATGTCATATTAAACATTCTCGAAAATTTACTTGATAGATTTTTAAATTTAATACAAAAATATATACATACAAATATATATTATAACAATGTACCAGTGAAATATTCATTAACACCGACTCTTCCATCCTTTTCCGTTTATAATCTGTCTCTAAGCCAGAGAATTATTACCATGTGAGTACATACACGGGGAATCAGAACATGGAATAACGTTTTTGAGAATCATAAATATTTTATCAAAAATCCTCTCACACGACCACGCCATTGAAATAGCTTTATTATACGTCTCAATATAATCGACGACCTCTATTAACTTACTCTATATAACCAACCTCACTAAAACTAATTATTTAATAAGTATATCTAACAAACATTCTATAAAAATCTATTTAACCTAAAGAACTAAGTACTATTTTTTAATCCATTCTTCTTAGTTACTCGTCTCTATAATTTATTAAATATTGAACCTTAATTCCCAGGTCATAATACCGACCACCAAATAGTCGCTAAGCTCTCAGTTACACTCTGTAATATCTGAAGTCGACTTTCGACTTAAAAAGTTAATGACTTGGAATGAGTCCGTTATAGAAAGTAACCGTTCTATTTCCGTGCTCCGGTAATATTAGAATAAAAAATATTAAGTAGCTACATGAAGGCTCTGAAGTAAAACCTGAGCTTTTTAAATTTATAATTTCGTTTAAAGATAATTACAGACTTTAACATACTGTATAAAACAATCATTTACGTTAACAGAATTCAAATTGAGGCAATTATAATAAAATAAGTCGACAAAGTGTAGATACATAGTGTATTGAGGTTAAATGAAAAATATTTTTAAAGATATAGACGTAACTAAATTTTATAACACAAATTTTCATTGAACGAGGTTCCTATTTCCCGAATTTAATACTTATTGAGAATTGAGAGGCTGTGGTTTTAATGAACTCGGCCTTTTAAGCGATAGAATTTTAACACCCTTTAAAAATATTCAATAAACCTCTCACAGCGGTTACGGAGCACAGACGAGTGACTACTTATTGGATATGGAAGAATCTTATTGATGTTGCGGCAAATTTGAATTTTATATCTTTTGGTAAAGCTAAAGGTGAAAATAATTGTATATTTTATATATTTTTATCTTTTAGGTGTTATTAAATGATAGCAAACAAATATTATGTCCATCTTTTAATGTTTCAACAACATATGTTATATATGTCATACGACAAATGATTTTACAATCGCACCTAAGATTGTGTTGGAAATTCTTCAATCGATTCTAACGGCTTCCGTAGTTCTCCTCGCTGGCAATAATTTGCCGCGGATAACTAGAACTTGGAAGAACAGAGTAATGTTTTACTTGATCATAAATATTTTATCAAAATACTTTCATATGGTTACATATTTCAAACAGTTTTAATGTTTTTTAAGGAATAACTTACTTTTATTGTTTAACATATATTTGTATTCTTATTATAATGTCTATTACAATAAATTAATGACTGTCGTGATAAAACAAAATTGACAAAATGTATTTTGAAAGTTATGTGTAACTTATCAATTGTGCTCGTTATATTTAGTACGAATAAAATAAATCACTTTTCCTTCAGTAGTATGGACATAACATTTGGATAAAAAGTTCTAAGTTTTTTTTTATTTTAACAAATAATATTAGTACGATATGGAGTAGTCGTAAGTAAGGAGCTTTCCTCAGTTTGTTATCTGTTGGACACACAATGTTTATTTAAGTAAAAAAAATCCAAGGGAACTTTTACCGCAAATATGTAGAAAATATTTATTTTTGAAATGTTTATTTATATTTATGTTTTCTTTGAAGTTGTAGCTATTAAAGAATATTTTTTTCACAAATTGTAAACCCTCCTCCGCCACTACGTTTATTACATATTCTATTCTAGGACCGTAGGTCTAAAAATATACATATATATATATATGGAAAACTCATATTGTCATACTTTCAGGAACTTTCCAGATTACTAAAAACTGATCCTCGTCTAGAAGGCGCTGCCTCTGCTTCATAACAAGACATTCAAATATACATTTTCTACTTCAATTCCATCGCTTGCAGTCTTCATTGCTCCTAGAAGGTAATCTAATAGAAAACTGTATTCCACTGAATTGAATCATTTTAAAATAAAACTAACATTTGAAAAATGAAACCTATGTACGAGTATTTATAATAATTAATTTTTTCTGCGTATTAACATATGTTTATGTGTTAATTCTAGTTACATAAAAATATATATAATGTTTTATTTAAATCAATTGAAATATATAACTAATAACATGATCGATTATTATATATTTAACATACAGGGTGGGCCATGAATTAGTTAACATTTGAAAAAATCGTATAAAAAAAACCATTTAACATATTTTAGAAATAGTTCATTTACGAGAAAGCTAATTAGTTGTAATTTATTTTTTCGTCTAAATGACCACCGTTTCGGTTTTTGCACTCATCTAAGCTAGTCCGGAAGTTTTCGAATACTCTTCTGCAAAGAGACCGCGAGATCGCCGACATCTCTTCGATGATTTTTTCTTTAAGTTGACGGAGTGTATTCGGTTTATCAATGTAGACACGACTCTTTAAATAACCCTATAAAAAGAAGTCTGCTGGGGATAGATCTGGACTTCTGGGCGGCCATGGGATGTCACCTCGTCTGGAAATCAGCTTTTCCGGAAACATTTCTTTGACCACCGGCAAGGACTCGTTCGATGTGTGACACGTGGCTCCATCTTGTTGAAACCATGTGTTACGATTATAGCCAGCAAATTCCAGTAGCATCGGTGCTAAAAACTCCCGTAACATTTTTACATACTCGGCAGAATTAACAGTAACTGAACGGCCTCGAGAATCTTCAAAAAAGTAAGGTCCGATGATTCCTTTTGCTGAAATTGCAGCCCATAGAGTTACCTTAGGAGAGTGAAGTGGCCTTTTATGTTTAGCTTTGGGATTTTCGCTGCTCCAATACCTGCAATTCTGTTTGTTTACATGTCCATTTAGGTGGATATGGGCTTCGTCAGAGAATAAGATGTTGTCAAAATTACTGAATCGAGTTAACATTGTTTCGGCATATGACCTACGCAAATTTAAATCATTAGGGTTTAGTTCTTGCACTATCTGGATCTTATATGGATGTAATTTCAAATCTAATTTCAAAATACGGCGTAATGATGTGCGGGATAAACCTAATTCAGCCGAACGTTTGCGCGTCGATAAATCTGGATCACGTCGAACAGAAGCGGAAACTTGCTGCACGTTCTCTTCGCTTCGAGAAGTCCGCGGGCCGCCGGTTTGTTTCACATTTAGTGTAGATCCCGTCTCTTCGAACTTATTCACCCATTTCTTTATTAAAGGAGCACTTGGACACTGACTTAAGTCGTGTAAACCATATTCAAAGCGAAATAAGCGTCTCACAGTAATGAGCGAAAAGTTGTTTAAATAAAACTGTTTCACACAGTAAGAGCGTTGTGGCCCCGTGAAGCCATTGCGACTAAATTTCCCAGAAGCGAGCTATTGCCCCCGCCCGCGCCCGCGCCCCGCGCGGCAATAGTTTGCGTGGTAAGTTACATTTAAATGTTAACGAATTCTTGGCCCACCCGATATTATATTTGACTAATCTCCTATTGCGATACTTGAGTCAAATGGCATGTATGTAATATTATAATTTATTTAAATAAAATATTAAATCTACTCTGTACCTACATAATTTAATAAGAAATTATATTTATCTTTTAATAAATTTTAAAGTATCAATGAATTCTCCTCACAATAAAAGTAAGTAATCTACATAATATACGGCTTATCACTATTAATAGTAATTCTATGTACACTTGAATACATAACTACATTGATATGAGATATAACGCGTTCCACATTATTTACAGGATATTTTAAGTTGAATGAATATTTTTTTCGTCCTAATAAAAATAATATTTATATGATCGTTAATTCGGAGATCCTTTTTTGTTAAAATAAGATCTGAATGCATTGTATTTGTATCGCAGTATGCTCTAGGCGTCTTGCACAGTCACAGTCACTACTACACGATACAACCATTATCGTTTGTAAGCACGACTATGGAGTCGTTTAATATAGACATCTCTATACTGAATTTTAGCTCCAACTTAAGTTGGGTTAGATATCTCTATGAAATTCAAACAACGGTTCATATATTCTAAAATGCTTCAAAAGGCTTTCTAAATTCTACAAATTTGCTTTTTATCAACGGTAATAAGTGTAAGAGATTTACCAACTGGCTCCTCTATTAAAGTTAGAATATACTTATTTTATTTACATAATATTTTTAGACATCATACTATTAAAGTATTTCTTATCCGTGACAGATTAAAATTTTACTAAATTAAGATTTAAATTTAAATAATTTCATTGAAATCATAAACAATCCCAATGGATTACTTACTTACTTATACGATGTACGGATACTCTTGTTCTTAACTCCCAAACTGCGACTCCTCTCTCTTGACTAATAATATAAGGCAATTAATAACGAGAAACAAAACAAATCAATATAATATTTATAAATTAAGGATGAGGAACTTCAATAAGCTATTATTTATATATTTATTTAAACTTTATGGTATTAACCTAAAATTATGGAATACAAAGGGCTCACATACTCGTAATGCCTATTGGCATTCTCAGAGTCGACGCTACGGCGTTGGTGGTGGTGTATTATTACAAAAACATCTAAAAAACAGAGTCTATGCGAAAAATATTTAAATATTTAGTACTTCCAGCTGCGGTCAACAAATTTAAATGTTTTGGATATGATTATTCTTATAGCACTCATTTGGAGAATTTTGTCCTTAGAAATATTTTTTAATATTTTTTGGTTGATTTTTTACTGTATTATGAACAATATTATAAGTTACTTGTTTAATAAATCTTTACTTAAATAATATACATACTTATATACATGCATGAATTATATAATAATATATATGTTATTTGAAAGGGCTTCAAGTAAATAGCATTTATTATCGTCAATACAAAATATTTCAAATTAAATTAAACAAAAATAAGAAATGTATATTCACTACATTAGTTCATATTGATATTAAAGAACAATTAAATGACTATAACATCATTGATAAATGACTAAAAGTATGTAGATGTGTGTTATTAAGTAAGTGAGTTTTCATTTACCGGATCTCGGTTATACAATTTAAAATGAAGCATTCAGCCGATACAAAGTTAATACGTAGTTATATAATAGTATAGTGTACATGTTGAAATACTTCAGGAAGTCTAACTTTACTTTACTTGCGATATTTCGAATTGGATAAGTTAAATGAACTAATATAATCTATATACTATCTAGTTTAAATATGTTGTAAGTACAACGATGTATGAAAACACAGAGATGTAACACTGATCAATCTTATACTACATTCCATCTGCGTTGCAAAGAGTATATCAGTTCAGAGGTTTGGTTATGGCAACCACAGGTAACAATTATTACATAAAACCCTAGATTTAGAGCATGAAAAGTCTTATAATAATTATTAATTACCTAGTGCCAGGGAAAAGCTGTCGAGATAAGTATCCAGAATAAGATGATATCACGTATAACAGATATATATTACACTAATAGTAATAACTTCTAAATGAAATCCAAGGTAACAATCATTCTAAATTATCTTTATAATATTACTTAGTGAAACACTCAGTTCGTCTTTCTTAATAAATAAGTTTGTTTTCATGTCTCAGTGAACACTTCATATTATTTGTTAAAATAAATATATTGACAATCTAAATAATCTTTATACATTACTGTAATAAATACAATACGCATCAATTATTTTAAATAAATTTACGATTATCTTATATTTAACTTTCAATCTGCGACTTGAAGTTTATTTATAAGCACCGTCCTAATAATTTATGTTAAAAATAAACATAATTTACATATTAGAGTATTAAACTTGTTATTTGTATCTCAAGCAATGTTAAATTATTTTATTTGCTTTAATTAATAGAAGGATATTCCAAAGGGAAGTTTTAGTTGCGATAGAGAACTAAAGCTGGTACACAACTAAAACATTACGTAAGTTTAGACAGACTTCAAAGTTTCAGCTAATAACCATCAATATACATTGTTCTTGAATCTTTTGTTAGGTGTAGTTCATATTTCTGTTGCTTGTAATTTATCTACAGGGTGTATTTTCTTATAATATATATCATTATAATTATAAATCTTTTATGAAATAAATTTCTTAACCCTTATAAAATGTTTGAGCTTGTCTACTTACACGTACGACATATAATATTTTGTAACATCTAAAATTTATTTACTTTTGATGCTGATGCTTTCCTTTGTTTGACTTATTTGAGTTATATGATACATATATAATTTACAGCCACATTATAACATATACAAATACACATTTATATTAAATTATTACAGTTAAAGGCCACTAAATCCTGTAATGATATGGAAAGTGCTTTTGGTACTAATTTTAATGTAATTGTATTTATTTATTATTAAGATTTAAATAATTTACGTTAAAAAATAATTCATACTAATTAATGTTAATGTTATCTGTTTAAAAAAATATTATCTTTTCAGAGTTTCCAGACTTTCCAAGATTCTAAATGTAACGTTTGTTCCTTGAGACTTATGGTGGAAATATACTTAATATATGTAGAAGATTATTAAACGCTAGATAAACCTTATTTAAGTATCTCAACATATTTTAATATATAAGTTATTTAAGTCGCTTCGACTAGTACAAGGATATCACAAAGGGAAGTTTTAGTAGGGATAGAGAACTAAAGCTGGTACACAACTAAGACATTACTAGTACAGACAGAGTTAATGCAAGTTTAGACAGAGTTGTAGAGAGTTATATTTTTTTTTTAATGTAATTTAAGTATTTCTTATAAAAACTAATTTGATATGTATGATAATTACAATAACCATAAAAGTTAATTAATATATTATATATTTTAATCTTATGTTAGCGTCAATAACAAAGAAGCTCTTATTTAAATTACTCCGCCTTTATAAGTGTGAGGTTATTATTATTATAATGAGAGAGCGGCGACACTCCGCTTGTAATGAAATGTGAACACTAAATAGGTTACTTTAAACTCACAAGTAGAATTATAATTTATTTAATAAAAGACTGTTGCCTGCGTATTTAAAAGCTGTAAAATGTTTTAGTTTTATTGTCATTATAAATCAAATCAGAGAATTATAATTATATAGAAACATAAATGGACGTAGCTGAAGCTTGAAAGTTCAAGTAACTTAACAATATAGTTATTTATAGTAGAACTATAAGAACAAGGACGGCAATTATTAACTTTAATCTTCTTCTTAAATACTTATTTCATTATTATGAAGTTAGAAATTAATCTATTATAAAAATAATCTCTGTTTATAAAATACTTCAACTATATTTGATTAAAATATGAAATTTATGACTTATATGATACATATATAATTTACAGACACATTAGGTTTATAAATTCATAGACACATTTATATTAAATTGTTACAGTTTAAGGTCACTAAATCTTGTAATAATAATGAAGGTGTTTTTGGTACTGATTTTAATGTAATTTTATTTATTTATTATTTATATTTAAATAATTTACATAAAAAAATAATTAATACTGATTAATGTTAAAGTCATCTTCTGTATAAAAAAATCTTTTTTGACAGCGTAAGAGGTGTTTTTAATGTGAACATTGTCGCTAAGATGAATCTGTATCTATATTAAGATCTATCAAACCATTTCATTCGATTGTTCCATAATTATTTCAAATCCCAAATGAAAAGATATGTTTTGTGTGCATACAGTGGTAAAAGGAAAAAAAATGAATATAAAAATATAAATATTCATTCTACAGCTAATAACGATATTCTACTGTACAGTACGGAGTTTCGCGGAATGGAGGTATTCGCAAATATACAATTCATTTGTGCTACTATTCCCAGTTAGAAAAGTGTTTTTACAAAAACGTGTGTTGAATTTGGTTCTCTGTTAATCCCATTTTTTAATTATTCATTTTCCACGCTTGAATGTTCAATAGATAGAGTGTATACAGTACACACTGGTTAAAACACTTCAAATATAAAATGGTCTATGAATGCGGCTGAAATATCTATATTTTAGGGGTCAGCCGCTTTGATAAATTACAATAATATAATTTCACATATTAAATAATTATTAACTCCCTGAAACTGTGAACTACTGAAATTAAAATTAACCAACAATAATATGACACACATTACATAATAAATCAGTTCAGCGACATGATAATAATCACAAACTAACAACTATGTGATATTATTATGAAACATGAATTAACATTATATTTAACTGAAATGTAGTACTTGTAATTTTATGTTTAAAATTGTATAAATGTTAAGTTACATATATCTTTTTTAAATTTACAATTATTATATGTACATTCAAAAATCCTAGACGAGGCCACACTACCACGTCCGTGGCATGTGTCACTTAATATAAATTTTACATTTATAATTTTATTCACGTTAGTAACATTCTAAATTCAATGTAGATAGATACATAACTAAGGATGGAAGTACAAATAATATTATTCCGTGAAATCATAGAAGTTAATCAAATAAATGGATGTCTGGAAGGCAATATCAATGCTTTTACTTTGTGACCTGATCGGAAGTAAAAGGATTGAAAAGACCGAATACAATATATTAAAAGCCACATCACACAAAGTAAATACTAGTAATATTATTGTGATGTTCATAAAACCGCTGTCTGTTTATATTTTAAGCTTGGAATAATATATAATGCATTGTTAACTTGTTTAAATGAATACAAAGGTTTATAAGTATTTTATTATCCATTAGTGTTACGTAAAGAATTGAAAACGTGAAATTATATGCGCCGGTAGTTAGTATTTAAGGTACCCGCCAAGTGTAACTTGGGTATTTAGAAATATCAATTACCCAATAGGAACAACTCCGGCGACATGTCACGGTATAGGAGAACAGCGAAACCATGGCCGCTGACCGGGATAATGATTAGTTGAAAAGTGGAGTCCTCGGGTCCACTATGTTGGCGAATTCTACGAGTCGGGTGATATTCAAACAGTATCTCACTTTGATAAGCAAATATATAATGTTAAAGTTTATTAAGCAAGTTTTCGTTACTACCACACTTAAAATTTATATCAAAAAAAATATTTCTGTTTTTCCTATTTCTTTTAACATACCTCTTTCGCCTCGGCCACAGACATCAACCTCTTCATACATGCCCTCCGGGGGGTCCTCATGCTTTTTACGTGACCTTCCTCCAGTATCATAGATACTGTGTTTTCGAAGGTCACTCGAGGCCTCCCCCTTTCTCTCTTACCACTCACTTTTCCGGTATAAATCTTTTTTACCATTCTTTCATCACTCATTCGTTCGACGTGCCCAAACCACCTGCGCACGTTCTTCTTCATTCTCACTGTAACATCTTCACTAGTACCTGTCATTCTGTGGATCTCTTCATTGCGGATTCGGTCAGCTAGGCTGACTCGTCTATCGACTCAGCCGACAGCGTCGGTAGCAAAACCGCATTGTGTACAGCCAGACGCGCAGCTATGCTGACGTTTCGCCGTCTCAACAATGCAGCCAGGGCACCGTTGACTCTGTTACCGGCAGCAATACGCATTTCCACATCCATTTCGTATCTTCCGTCTCTGCTAAACATACTTCCCAAATATACCACTTCATTCACTTGTTCTATTATCTTACCATTCACGTTGATCTTACATTCTGTTCTTTCTTCATTTCTTTCAAATATACCTTTATAAATATACCTTCGTCTTATCTGTATTTAGGTTTAGACCATTATTTTCACACCCATCTTTCAGAGTGGTGATAGTTAATGATGTAAAATACGAAGTACATTTCGATCAATTAATATAACCACCAAATTTGATTATATCCTACATTTATAACATACATCTAATAAATATTAATGTAAACAAGGCGACGATTACATTTAACATGTAATAATTAATATTACACATTTATTTGTTTATTTTAGATTTGAGGAATAAAGAAACAATAGTCTATTCATATCATACGTTCAAGTTAGCGGTCGGAATAAAAGATAAGTCATATGCTTCATTTCTTGAACGTTTTATTATAGTACATTTTTGTATGAAACCTTATTGAAATATTAATCATTTTTATTTCTAAAATACTTTTTTGTTATTTTATATGTCATTTCTATGTGATTTCAAACCTTATTTAACATTTAACTGTACAATGTTAAGTGTAATAACTCCCGACCAATAATCGTGTGTATTATCAGTCAGCGTGTCGTCGCTGCAGCACTGACTCACTCACCATCACACAATGACTACCAAATATGATGTACACTGGTTGTGGTTCAACGTAACGACGGACTGCAGTGTTTGACTTTTCAATACTCCGATAGTTTGTATTTGACTTCAATATTGATAACATTTTATTTTGAATTATTTTGTTCGTATTGGACCGTTATGGATATAATAATTTTCTTTCAATTTGTTGACTACTCTAACAAAGAGTATTATAAAAAAGATTAGTATAATAAGTAATACATGGAATGCTTTAGCATACTTTATAGGTACATAGCGCAAACCATATTCACAGTTTTAGGATGCAGATTATCAGCTAGTTTTTCATATAAATAATCTCAAACATAATACTTTGTTCCTCATAAAGAGTTACTTAATAAACTATCAAAAGAGCATTAACATTTAAAACAAAAACAATAATCTCATAAGTTAAAACAATAATCTCATTTTTAACGCACAGTAGGTAACAAAAATGTTGCTCCATTAAAGTAATGAAAAACAGTGTGCTCTCGTACTGCTATTTTTTTCTCTCAGCGTGGCTCTGCAGCACTGCAGTTGCACGAGTACATGTTTCAAAGTCCTCTTCCTTTTGGATATTTTGCGTCCACGAGCACCCGCTCTTATTAACTTTATACGTAGGTACAGCGAGTAGATGACTTAGTAATTTTAGTGTATTAACATCTGTGTATAAACAGAACCAAACTACTAAATACTTTTTTATGTAAACTTAAATTTACGGAGTGTACTTTTTTAGTGGGTATGTAATAGAAGACGTTCAAATAACGTTTTATGTTTAAGTAAACCATAGCTTACTTTTGTAAAGTATTAGTAGTGTAGTAGTATATAAACAAAATGAGCTTCAGGGTTCATTCAGGTCACACGTTGTTTAAAAATACTAAATGTTGTTCAAACTCTGTTGTTAATCTCCTGCATTAGTTGTCGTTAATATTTATATTGAAAGAAAAATATTAAAATTGTTACTATTGTCATATTCATAGGTTGAGTTTTTGAATATTCAGTTAAGTTTAAAAAATAAATTAGACCAGTAGAAAACATTTGTATCACATTGATAAATTATAATCTACCTATACTATAAATTTAATAATATAAACTTGTGGAAACTTAGATTAAAAATATATAATGTAATAGTATAAGTACATATATTTAACAAATATAATATATTTATCCTCTATAAAATAACACTCAGTACTTTTAAGTGTTACGTGGTGTCAACTATGAATAAGTGCTCCGTGATAGAAATGAATATGAAAATATTTTGCACAGCCCTCATAAAAAGCAAAGTGAGTTTCACCTGTTTTCCACTCTTGTAATTTTACATTTGTCTTTACGCAGCCGTTTAGCGGTGGATTTAAAATTCTATGAATAAAGATGAAGTAAAGTCTAGTTGCAATATTTTTTATGAACACAGATTTCAAAAATATAACATAATTTAATTTTAATTTCTTTCAAATCAAATATTCAAAATTGGTAAATGTTTGTCTTATGTGTAGTCTGAAGATATAAGATTGTTATTTATCCGTGGACAGCTAACAATACATATAAAATATTCAATATTCCACTTGTTGATATCGTAATGTATATACAAACAACTTAATATGAACAACAAATAGAAGTCCAAACTTTACTATGATTACCTGAAACGATTATTGGTCATTGGAACAAACTTTTCTTCCTCATGACAGGACAAGTTTATGAAGTTTGGAGGATAACCACTATTTTATAAGCGTAGTTTTGATATCCTCGTTGGTTCGTATTGGTAATGACATTTGCTGCCTTATTTCTAGAATTATAATCTCTCACCGTCGACTTGAATTACACTCGCATCCTCAAAATCGTTTTAAATTTATTTATATTTTATAGACAATCATAATATTTTATGTAGTTCTAGGCCATATAAAAGTTATAGTTAATATAAATCTGCAGAGCATTTCTTCAAACCCTCTCTATTGCTGTTATAAGTCATCGCTTCTCTTACACTTACATATTAATATTTTTTTTTGAAAATATATTAATATTGAAATAGGTTCAAGGTTCAACCGTCAAAGGTTTTGATTTGTGTCTATTCAAAGTTTATACTCATTGATAAACAGTCGACGACGTAGTACCACAGGGAAGTTTGAAATTAAATGTTAGATAAATATTTAGTTTAAACCTATTTGAACAGTTTTCTCTAAATGAAATTAAGTTATTGGCAATTCATGTAGCAACTATATATAGTTTTTCGAATTAAAAACTGGTTTTAAAACTGTAGTGAAAAAAAAATTATAAACTTACTTTTTATTTGTGTCATTATTTATTTTATTTATTATAATTAATTACATTTGATTTAATTAATTACATGTTGATTACAAACGTAGGTTCTGTTTTTGTGAATTATATATTGAAAATAAGTTTAATTTGTAGAAGCAGCAAATAGTAATTAAAATAATTTGTATTAATGAGATGCATTGATAATATTAATTGGTTCAATCGGTACATACTTCATATTTATTATCATAAACTGACGAAACACAAATAAACTATCTGTTAACATAGACACAGAATTATTATAAACAATATAATATATTATGTAATTGTACTACTTTAATTATAAAATAAATAAGTTATTGTAATTAACAAATGTATATTTTATTTTATAAACTATTACAAATATAACGATGACCTCAAAGCCACTATTATGTTTTTTATTAGTGGTGTTAACTAGACAAGTAATATTATAGATAATTTAAATTAGCTGTTTCTAATATGTACCGCTGTTAGAATGGGTACTGCGCTTTACAAATATAAACTTAAATAATAAAGATATTATATAGTTTCAGTAACAGTACTCTACATCTTAAAGATCTAAAAATGTTTTGAAGTTGCAATTGTTGCTCTTACTTGGGTCCGAGACACATTAAGAATTATATTTATAAATGTATTAATAATCTAAATTAAGACTACAAATGTGTTTTGATATCTATAAATAAGTGCAGAAAAATAACCAGGAATAACAGGTCTGTATCTACATATTACAAAGTTCTGTACGGAGTAATCCACAACGTTGATCATGTGTTTTATTGTGTCAACCTTAGTTTGACTCAACGTTACAGTTCATCTGTAGGATATTTGTATGAAACCAATAATAACTGAGACAAACTAAGGTACTATCCATTGAAATATTAGATAAATTCAGTGAACTTTAACATTAAACTTGTTAAATACTAAGTTTGGGAATTCGTATACAGGTAATGCTTAAATTAGAATTAATAATTTGTCAAACTTGACTTAAATAACATATATTACTTACTCGTATATCTAAATTATGAAGCATTCTAATAAGTTCTGTTTCTGAAAGAGTTGAAGAATTGTTTGAAAGTCAGTTACTTTCAAAGTGAGTAATATGATGACAATATTTTAGTGTCTGATTAAATATAAATAGAATAATGTTTTAGTTTTTGAAACCCTCAGTTCTATTTCTAACGAGGTGCATTAAGAGATGAAAAGTTAGTTTGCTTGTTTGCAAGTTTTTGAAGAACACTAGTTGGATTCCCGATTCTACATTTGGAGTTTTTTTAATAGTACACATTGAAATAAAACTATGTAATATATTGAAAACCCGTATATACATATTTTGTGAAATGCTTTTGGAATGTGTGTTAATTATTTTAAAAAGGAAAAGAGAAAAAAAATTTTATTTTGAAATAGATTTCACCAAAAATCCCTTTTTAAACGCTCTGGAGATACTTTATATTTTTTGTTATTTAAATTAAAATATTTATTTCATATTAAGATAACTAAACCGTTCAAAGGTGGCTTGTACAAAATTCGAACTCATTAATTATCAGCAGCCGCTTTGTTGTCGGTTACGTAGAAAAAAATTAAAAACCAAATGTAAATATTTTATACATTTTTAAACTATGAAATAATAAATTTCTCGGAACACGATATTTAATTTTAGTCGCACAAAAAATAAAGTGAAAGTTTACCTTTATTCCGAGCGTTAGTTGGAATGCACGATGTGAATAGACTACTCTTTCTTTGTTACTGAAAACTAAAATTAAACACACACAAGAAATCAAAATGTTTCTGGGATAAAACTACAATAATATCTATGGAATTTTTAGTTATATGTTTTATTTATACACAGACGTGGTTAATAGTTATATAATTATTATATATTAGTGTAAGCAGAATGTAATATAAATGTCAATATTTAGTGAGTAATTTACTAAGAACTACAACTATTGCAATATATTCGATGTTTTATGATTGTAAACATTCTTTTTAATGTTTATCGGAGTTGTTAAATTTTCCTTTTTATCCTCCGGCCCGCCGACAACCAGCAGCATTTTTCTTCGGTTCCTCATCTCAAATTGTCCTGCTGTTTCGCAAGTAACCGAACCTGAAGCTGAAGACCTCCTAGTGCTGACAAAACAAAAGATCTGAAGGTGCTAAATTGAGATGCTAGCTTTGAAATTTGACTTGATGCTGGAGTAGTGGAATTTTAGTTTATTAATTACTATTATGTCGGTTGTAATTATTTACCTACCGGCGATACAACATGAAAGTGTTGTAACATCGAAAAGTCTGAAGACAAATAATTTATTAATACATTAAATTGTTTGAAATCGTTGATAAATTTATTTTATTAACTATAACAATACTATATGCAAAAAAAAGAATAATTGATTATTGTTATTTGTTTGAAGATCATTGACACATGATTTTATTTATGAAATTCATATATAAATTTTATTAAATTCTCCTTTTACAAATATAACTTCTATTAAACAATTATTATAAAAACAAAGCTCTGATTACTTATCAAATATAGTCAATATGTGTATAAAGAAAACAATTGGAATATCACTTGAAATATCCCTTAGAATTATCGGATAGTAAACGTCGCTCCAACACAGTCTGTCCACAATCACAAAATGGACGTTCGTAATCTGATTTACCACGGACGTGAGGTTCAACGTAACAGTGTACTGTATTGATTGGATTTTAAATACTCAGATATCTTGTATATATATATGTTCGACTTAAATAATTTTATATTATAAGAAGAAAACACATTTTTTTTAATCATACGAAATAACTTATATCTATAACAATTCAAATATTATAGCCCTAATAGATAACATTATTCAAATCTATTTGAAAAACTTATTGAACATATTACATATTATATACTTTAATACACAATATGTTTGTATGTTATGTATTGTAAATAATTATATATTTACTCTGATAACGAATCCATCGGTACATATATAGTTGTAAAGATAAAATTAGTTAAATTTAGATGAAATAGGACTGCGCTATTTATAATCAAAAGAAAACAGATTTATATTTATTGGCAAATCCTAATCCTTGTAGATCATATCACATAAAGGAAACTTAAAAAATATTTAAATAAATTTTCATAATAAAAAGAATACAAATCATTTTCTTAGTTTGAACTGTGGTCTAGTCAGTATTCAAATACCTCCAGTAGACACTTACTATATTTTTTCCTCAGTAAGAGATAATTATTATAATAGTAAAATAACATTCTCACGTAAAACTTAAGAAAATATATTTTTAATTCCAGGACAAATTTTAAACGTGCACATTAGGTATCAAAATGGTTATTGCATTAAGGTAATTACAAATAGTCGGTATTCGTATGACTACACTTATTTTTCAGGTCAGATCTGCCGCACTCCTTCATTTGGATGTTTTATATTCAAATTCAGGCTACGAATATCTACTCTTATTAACTCTATATATAGCCACAATAAATAGATACCTTACTGCTTTTAGTGTAATAACTTCTACAACTAGACAAACTCATACCGAATGCAATCATTCTATTTTTGTGTTCTGATAATGAAGATGTAACACCAGCTCAGTTAATGCACGTGGTTATTACACAATATCATGTTCCGGCGATAGGAGACTAAACGCTTTATTCAAAATTCCATATTTATGTATATTAAATAACAGTAGAAAAACTAAACACATAGTTAACTTTGTTTATTTAAAGATAAAATACATATATTAAATCTCCTAAGCGCTATTGTAACACCTGTTACCGTTAAGTTTAAAAATGTTAATTAAATAAATTCTAATCCTTTATAGTTTAACACTTTTATTTAAATATAAACTAAATTTAAATTGCTTTACAAAGCTTTGTAAATTTGATATAATTGTTTACTTTCAACTAAAACAATCTACTTCTATTCTATCAAATATGGCGCACCGCTTCTTATTGTGTCTCAGGATTCAGAATAGATTGTTCAGAATAGACTCAAGATCCTGAACAGAAAACATTAAGTGAATAAAGCTGAGCTCGTCATGAGACCCGATGAGACAATGACACTGGCAGTGCAACCGGAATCCGGTTTTTTTAAGAAACACTAAACAACGTGTTTCTTAAACAAACATTACGGAAACTACATTTTGTAGTATTACTTGATTAAATGTTAAGTTAACGACTTATTTATTGGAAAGATCAAAACCAACCGTTTCAGTGTAGTGTACATGAACATACATAGTAGTGATAATTAATGAAACAACCATAAATTAGCCTTACAGACCAATATAAATAGTGTGGATTACAAGGGTTCCCTATCTTGAAAGTAATTGGAATAGAATGGAATAGAATAGGAATGGTTTTTCATAATTCTTAATATAGCAATTTTCAATTCTAAATTGTATATATCTATTGTAATATTTTTTTTCAGTTGTATGTAGACAATCAGTTTTAAAACTTTTACTTTACTTTATATTATTCGTTAGCATTAGTTCCTAATAAATGTATATTACAAAAGCTTTCTGCCCAGCGTGTGTTAATGAAGTCAGCGGGCGGATGTGGTGTTCGTAAGTACTGCCTAGTTTAGTTTTCCGTTTTCACAGCATGCTTACTTAGTTCTACTTAAATTATGTTTCTTATTACGATAACACACTTATTGATGCGGTATGGCTATGCAACTGAATTCGTTACAAAATTCTAAATGTATTTATTTTATCCAACAGATATTATTTTCGCACCATAGAATAATTTTAATTCCAAAATTAATCACACTTTATAAAAGAATAAGTGAATAATGAAATTCTTCTCTTTCCTAAATACAACTCTAGTTTTCGTTTTGAAGGTGTAAACAAAGAATTTAGGATATATCTAGGAGAATCCCATCCGCATGTTTTATTTAATATCTGAATAGAACATTCTGCATTCGTCTTTGGATATATGATTGAGATTAACAGATTCAGCAATAACTGTCAACATATTTTGAAGACTTGAGGCGCTACTGTGTCTTATAACTAATGATCAACTGAGTCATAGAAGACTTATTTTAAAAGGCTATATTCAGGTCAGTTATACTCTTGTAACCGTTTAATAAAAAAGTCCACATGGTTTATATAATTTTTAATTTTTTTTAAGAGCTTATAAACCAAATTTATCACCGTTTACTGTCAATGATAGAGAAACAAATAAAGTCTCAACTAGCAGATGATCTAAATTGTCTCATCTGAATGCGCTTGGGGGAGCCATTAATATAAAGAAAGGTATATTATTTACTTATAATCAATGTAAATTTAAGATCTGAATATTTTTTTCAGTTTTGGTAACAATAAATGCATAAATTTCATATTTTTTAAAATTTCATTTAGTATATTTAATCTAAGAAATAAAAAGTCATCGATATTTTCTTAATGTAATATTGTTTGTTTGTTTAAAGTATCAATTAAATTTACATAAATTATTTATTAAAATATGCATCTTTACTTTGAATTTAATCGTAAGCAAATAATATATAAAATGATAAATAGGCTAATAAATTGCATTTTAGTAAAATTATCATCTCTGTAAAACCAGTTATTTTTTCTTTATCATTTTTTTAAAGGAAATTGGTTAAAGCAGGTTATCCAGTAAGTTTAAAACTAAATATTTAACTACCATTTCATCAATTTCAACTTGTTTGCGGTGTAATAAGTTTGAACTTTAGTAATGTGCTGTTTAAATAAGTAGATAAATTTTGAGAATGTAACATAAGAAGAATACTTACTAAATAAATATATGACAATTTTAATTATAACAAGTTTAAAAGAGAATAAATAAACATTCTATTTTTATTGTGTTATATGGATCATCCACAAACGATGAGGGGAAGACGAGTGAGGAAGATATGGATGCAGTGAGTCAGAAACGGGTGTGTTAGTGGCAAAAACTCAAATCACCACTCGAATGAAGAACAAAAATATTCAATTATAAGTTATTTTAACTCAGGTATTAATTTTGTACACAATAAACATAATTTCAAATTTATAGTCAACGTTTACTGAAATTTGAAATTTCAATGTATAGTAGCTTAGTTTGTCTTAGTTACTATTGTTGTCATGCAAATACAAATGAACTCTGACGTTGAGTCAAACTAAGGCTGACACAATAAAACTATTATGAGTAAATCAAACCATAGACGAGATCGTTGTTGTGGATTATTGTTTATAGAACTTTGTAATATGTAGATACAAACATAATAATACTGGCTGTTGCGTTGTACTTCGTCACAGATCTCAGAAGAAAATTATAATCTTAATTCAGTTTATTATTAGAAGTAAATGCAATAAAATCAACTTTCTATCTTTATCGCCAAGATACTGTTTTGGTGTTTAATATTTTATATGTATTTATATTTACTTATAACATTAATATACAATTTTAAAATTTGAACTGCCACATCGCATGATATGATCGTCATCAAAACTCCGCCACATCACAAACTCATTCACAATCACGCAGTGAACGTTCGGAATCTGATTTACCACTGAATTGTGGTTTAACGAGGAAACGGTAAGCATTGTTTGTCTCTTTAATTGTCAAATATTTTGTACTGGTCCTAATGACTCCTGGGATTTTATTTTGCATTTTATTTCTGTTTGGAGTAAATATCATTTTCTTAATGTTGTAAAATTTCAAACTTTTCAAAGGGCATTACTGTTCTTATCTTATAGTTGTAATAGGTTTTATTTTTCATATCAATTTGCAATACATGTATCGTTGTCCATTATTTATGTATTCACATTTCATTACAAGCGGAGTGTCGCCGCTTTCTCATTAATAACTTCTCACTTAAAAAGCGTAGTTAATCTGCTGTCAGTTGTGATTGAATTGTATTTAAGATCCTTTGCTTAACGTTTTCTATTGAGAACAAGAGGTCCACATTAAATCTGTGAGATTAATTAAATTAGTTAAATGCGTATGTTTAATACAAATATTTAAATTTTGGTATCCGCAGATGTGGGTACATAATCCTACACTTATCTTGTTTTATTTAATTTTCGGCAAACAAGACTGATTTATTAGTCTGTCCTAAATAGTTTAATTTACAATAATAAAATAATTTTCTCTTATAAAATGTCTAGATTTTTTAATTATAATGTATTATTAGTGCCCTCATACGATTATAATGTTTATACTGTAGAAGATCACATTAATGTTTGCAAGCTAAAATATTTTTAAGGTAAAATATTTAAATCTAAAATTAATTAGAATGTCATTAAAATAAGTAACAAAAATAATATTATTATGATTAAAGAATTTGGTGGCCTTAAACTGTAAGAATTTAATAAAAAAATTAATATGCACTTATAAATCAAATTTGGCTGTAAATTAATTAAGTAACATACGAGTAAGTCAAATAAAGCGAAGTATCGACACAAAAGATAACACATCTTGGATGTTAAAATATTATACACCGTCCGTGTAAGTAGACAAACACAAACATTTAATAAGGATTAACAAACCTGATAATAGGACCATAAACGCATTTTATAAGAAATAAAAATGACCATCCCTATTTTAATATGTGAGACCGACGGAGCATCTTTGACACCTTCTCATCATTCATCATACAAGCTGAAGCTATTCAAGTATTATCTATACTGATTGTTATTAGCTGAAACTCTGAAGTCTGTCTAAACTTGCATTAAGACCGACTCTGTAGTGATAACGTCTTAGTTGTGTACCAGCTATAGTTCTCTATCGCAACTAAAACTATCCTTTGAAATATCGTGTACTAGGTAGAGCGACTTAAATATGTTAAAGTTTGTTGAGATGCAAATAACACTGATCGCAAATTTAATACTCTACTATGAAAATTTAATATATTTTCAATATAAATTATTAGGTACTAAATATAAACTTAAAGTCACAAGTTGAACGTTAAATTTAATATGTTTTAAAATAAATGTGGCATGTTTTATTTATTACAGATAAGCTTCATACATTAATATTCATATTCATCATTAAGCTTATCTACATTGTTAATATACTTATTTTAACAAAGAAAATAAAGCACTCACTGAGACACGAAAACAAACTTATTTATTAAGAAAGCGTGAGTGATTTAAGATTAATATTTCAGTAAATCCTTTTATAAAGTTAATTCGCGATGGTTGGGTGTTAAATTAATATCATTTTGAATACTAATCGGTTGTTTTAACAAATCAACCTTTGAACAAAGCTTTATGGTGTTTTTGGTAAGATATTATTTTGCAGAAGCTGAAATAAAGTAATGTTGTGCTCGACTCAGCGTGTAATTACGAAATACGCAAAATTATAATGATCTTAAGGAGCGGAAGAAACAATTGTGATCTCGGAGAGCCTGAAATTACTTTTATTTATTTTAAATAACAAAACATATGTGAATATTTATTAAATATTTTATACAATATACTATATGGTTTTTGTTTTACTAAAACACATTGCGGTCATCTTAAATAAAGTTAGGATAATATGCCTCATATTGCAATGACTAAGATTTAATTAAAGACAGATATGTAGATATTTTGATTAAAAATATATTAATTAAGAGTACGAGTAATATTTTACAATGAGCGGTATGTTTTAGTGTCAATTTAAAATAAATAGCTGTTTTCTTATTACACATCAATTTAAAATGAAGCATTAAATATATAAAATATAGAAAATTGCATTAGAGTAATAGTTTTAATGCAATATACGTCTGTTATATATGATGCCGTCTTCTGCTAGCAACTTAGCTCAATGGCTTTACTCCTGACACTAGGTAATTAGTGTTTGTTATAAAGTTTGAGAAATTGCCATCCTTTTTTTTTTTTTTTTTTTTTTTTTTTTTTTTTTTTTTTTTTTTTTTTTTTTTTAAAGACCATAGACATCTGTCCATGCCTTTCATTGTGATTTTAAACAATTTTATTACGAATTTAATTGCGATGGTAACTTCGCAGGAAATTGTACACAAGTTTTCCAAAGCTAGTTTAGAAATTGATAATAATAATAAATAAAGTAAATAGTAGTAGTAGTAAGCTAGGTTATTAAGTTCACTAGCTTTTTCATAGCGTCGGAGTCACGGTGAGAAATTGCCATCTTGAGGTTGTACTCTACAAGAGTTCTATCGGAGGTATCGCCGGCCCGCCTAATGAATCTCACAATGGCGTCTTCGTCGATATCCGTGTAGTACGTAGAACTTCTTGTGTGCCTAGATAAAGCCACCACTGCGTGTGGGACACTTGTCAGGTACGATTTTGGTTTGGATTTCGTTTGGATGATTATTACCGACTCGTATGTTAATCCCTGAGCTTCATTGATAGTGAGGATGCGCGAGTTTTCCCCTTTTCCGTACCCTAGGTTTGTAAGGTCCGCTTTTTCAGTCTGTGTGTGGACCAGGTACAGGGTATTAGGAAAGTCAGCTTCGATGGTAGCACCCGTAAACCTGACTGTTCTCAGAGAGCGAGTCAATGAATGGGCTGAGTATATGCCGTTGTATACCTCGTTTAGAGCATAGCTTACGTCCAGGGGACATCGGTAGGTTCTTAAGAGCTCTTGACTGATAGACGTCACGAGGTATGGGCTATTATATTTCATATGGAACAGATTTAGCCGGTCTATATAAGGAATCTGGTTTGTGTCTCCGATTAGTGTGACTGCTTTGGCCTCTGTTAGTCGGGCCGCCATAACGATCGCTCCGAAATGGTTCATCAAGGCCTCGTCAACGATAAGTCGTTCAGGCTTTTCTTTGACGCCATTTATTAATATTGAAGCGATCGTTCGGACTTTGGTCTTCCCGTCCTTTGGACAACTGAGGGCGAGTTTATTCCTGAGCTCTAATGCTGCCTCAGTCGTCGTTGTTGCTATCAAGTCACTTTCAAATACGAAGTTGTTTACTACCCAAGTCGATTTTCCACATCCAGGAACGCCGTTGACCCAGTGGAAAATTGGTGCTTCCCAGTCTTCCCAGGGTCTTGCTGAATCCTCTACGGCTGTAGCCATTTGGAGGATGTTATCTTCCAGCCAGACCTCTGTGCAGCGGGCTACTACAAGTATTGAGTCTTCAGCGGGTGTTAAATACTTGGGCGGTCCAGTTACTCCTTTGGGGGTTTCAGCTATTTTAACGAATCCATTTTTAACGCTGTAAGCCGCCATGTGGGGAATTTTAGGTGTTTTACCCCGTACATATTCAGATGTAGTGTTGTTGAAAATGGCGGCTTTTTCTTCCTTGAGTAATACTTTAAGAAGACCTTCGTTTTCAAGTTCGAAGGTCCGCCTGATCTTTTCACAGATCGCAAGGTTAGTTTTGATTGTTTCCCTTATAGATGCTGTGTACTCAAGAAACGCGTTTCGCATATGTTCGTTGGCACCACTGGCAGATGGTAAATCGGGTGCACTTGTTTGTCCCATGTCGGCTCTAGTTCTGTTCTTTTTATGATATTTTTGCTTCGGTTTAAGCATTGTAATCATCTTATTAAATCCTTTCTTAGTTTTTGATTTGTCCTGTGCTATTTTGTTGGATTGAATTTCGATGGCAATTTTCTCTTGAAGGCGTGCGGCGCTGCTTTGTAGGATCTGGTTGCTTGGTTCGCCCCAGGTGTTTTCGGGGGTCGTAGTCCTATTTGGTGTTTTTCTTATTTTAAGGAACGTTAGGTCTTCTCCGCGGTCTTCATATACAACCACGTCGTGGTACCTTGAAGCATTTATAGATCCTATGAGATTTGCTACAGTTCCTTTGTCATAGCCAACTCGCATAGCGTCAACGCTTATTGTTTTTGGACTGGTGTTAATATTTTCAGCTCCTAGTGTGCTCAGGTGATCGAGCATCTTACATGCATTTGTGTAAGGGGACTCTGGGTAATTAGCGTCCAGTAGTGCGATGGTTTTGTTCTTCCTCCGCACTATTCGGCAATCCCAGTCCCCCAATGTGACTATTGGCATGCTGTCGTACATCGACCTCTTCATTGTTGCCCTATCGGTACTTCCTTTAGTAAGGGCAGCTAGTCCGGGTGAGATGTATACCCAGTTTTTTGGTCCTACGATGCAAAAACTGAAACCTATTTTTTCTTGGTCGTCGTTCATGTATAGAGCTACTGGTTTAGTCCGAAGCCCTGGAGTACTAGGTTGTCCATTATCCAAAAAGCGTTGTAGGTTCGACTTTTGTATCCCTGTAAGTTTGATAGGTGTTTTTTGTGTGAGTTTGATAAGACTCTTGTTTTCCAGAGGTCTTTTCCTTAAAGCGATTTTACTGCCATTTCTTCTCATGGCAACCAGGAAAATTTCTTCTAGAAAATCTAAGAGAACTGGGCGTCTTTGATCATCGGCCATGAGGGTTTTTATGCCGATTTTCTCCAGTTTGGTGTGGAGTTGATTTTCCAGGTCCGATCGAGCTGACGAAAAACGCGGACAGTCTAGTATTATGTGCCATACTGTCTCTTCGGTGGACGAGTCACACTCACAGCCCGGAGAGTCTTTTAATTTAAATAAGTGTAGGTATTTTGCTATGCCTCCGTGGCCCGTCAGGATTTGCACGTGTATAGGATTCCACTTGGTTTTCCTTGTAATACGAAAAGCTGTGGCGACATCTGGTAGGAACTCCTTTGTGATTTTTCCTGTGCTGGATGTTGTATATCTGTCCTGCCACTTTTGTACAGATTCTTCACGGATAGTCTTCTTAACGTAAGCTACTGGTATCTCAGCATAATCATATTTACTGTTAATTAGCGTAGCGCTTTTGGCGAGTTCATCAGCTCTTTCGTTGCCAACCGTACCTATGTGTGCTCGAAGCCATGTCAGTTTAACCTCTCGTCCTTGGGTCCTAATGTCCTTGATGTTCTGCTGTATCGCCCTTGCTAAGGGATTTGTTGTTTTAGGGTTCCTTAACAAATCGAGTGACGATCTTGAGTCACTCAATACAGTGGCTTGAGGATCATTGTTGTTTTTGATCTCTTGGGTAGCCCTGTATAGGGCGTACAGCTCAGACTGAAACACCGTACAGGAAGGATGCAGACTAAAGACTGAACATTTCTTCTCTTTTCCTTTCTCCCACCAGGTGAAGGCTGCTCCTACTTTCCCTTCTGTCTTGCTGCCGTCCGTGTAGATTTGAGGGCCGGAAATGTGGCGGGAGTCTTGGAGCTCCAAGCTACTGTCTTCTAGAAGGTCGTAGTCTATGGTTTCCGACAGGGATGGGTGTCGGAACTCTTTAAAGCTCGTGTCTGTTTCGAGACGCATGTTGGGAGGGAGATAGGCTGTTAATTTACCCCTTTTGGTTCTATGAAGGTTAGCCTGCTCTTGGATCCTGATATCCAATGGTAGCAGTCCGGATAAGATGAGTGCTGAGGTACATGAGACCGTGCGGTAAGATCTACATATTTTTTGCGCGAATCCCCTTTGGAGCATGGATAATTGATGCTGCACCATGTTCAGGTCTGTAGCATGGGACCATGCGCTGGAGCCGTATGTTATTATGGGCTCAATAACCGCAATGTAGATGGTTCTTATTATTTCCGAGTTAAGCCCCCAAGTGACCTTTGCCGCACGCGCTAGTTGTTTATAAATGCCCATAGCTTTCCGACATTGTGCCGCAACGTGTGATTTGAAAGTCAGTTGCCTATCTATTATTACCCCTAGGAGTTTTAACTCGGTGACTAGTTTCAATTTTATTCCTGCCATATGTAGGATCGGGGGAGTGTACTTAAGTTTCTTAGTGAGGAGCATCGCGTTGGTCTTGTGCGGTGCGAAACTGAGCTTATTTTGGTTCCCCCATAGCATTACGTGTTCCAGAGTCTTATTACCTTCAAGTTCTAATATGTCGATTTGCTTATTCGAAAAGACGAGTATCACGTCGTCAGCAAAAGCTTGGCAGTACACTCCTTCTTCTGTTAGTTGGTGTAATAGCGAGTCAATTATCACGTTCCAGAAGGTTGGTCCACCGATTGATCCCTGAACGCATCCCTTGGTAGTTTTCTTTTCGCTCGTTTGTCTCGCGTAGTTGACCATTATCTTGCGGTCGTTTAAATAGTTACCAACTAATTTGAAGAGGTTCTTTGGGCACTTCTTTTTGACAAGTTGTTGTTTAAGTGCCGGCCACCAGGCGTTGTCAAACGCACCCTCGATATCTAAGGAGACCACCAACACTGATTTTCTCTCACTCATTTGTACTTTAAGGTGGTCGACAAGGTCGGTGAGAGCGTCTTCCGTACTGCGCTGAGGTATAAAGCCATATTGCTTGTCGCTTAGTTTTGGGAGTATGTGCCATTGGAGGCGACCTACCAGGAGTTTCTCTATGATCTTACCTAGCACGGAGAGAAGGCCGATCGGTCTGTAAGACTTGGGATGTGTATAATCTTCCTTTCCTGGTTTTCTTATAATGACCACGTGGGCTACCTTCCATGATTTAGGAAAGTAATTGAGGGACAAACATTTGTTAGCTATTGCTAGGAAAGTATCCTTTCCACTGCGGATAGCTGCTGTGCAGATGTCTGCGGTCAGTCCGTCCGGGCCAGGTGCCTTCTTTGGATTCAGTGTTTGAAGCACCGTTTCCAGTTCCGTGAGGGTGAAAGGAGGGTCATCCTCCGGGAGATCTTCTGGATCAAAACTTGAAGCCCAACTTCGAGTATGCCGATGACACGGGTGATCAGTGGTCTCGGAGTCTTCTGGATAGAAAGTCTGAGCCAAAAGGTCTGCTGAGCCCTGTGGGGTAAGAGTGTGGCCTGTATTGAGCTCCCTTAAGAGTGTGTCTTCTTGACGGCCATTTGTCTTCTTGATAACCCTGTAGATCTTATCCCACATGCTTTCCCTCTCCTGATTGGTACAAAATTCTCTCCAGCTCTCTATTTGGGCTTTATCTGCTTCGTTCTTGTACTCCTCTTTAACTTTCAGGTACTCATCTATAACGTACTCTTTCCTGGAGGGAGCTGCGTTCCTTATCCTTCTTTTGTGTCGGAGCACTTTCTTCCATTGTTCGTCGAGGGTCTTGGACCACCAAGGTGGCAATGACTCTTTTATTTTCACACCGAGCTTTGGAATGCTGCTTTCACAAGCCTCGTGGATGGTTTCCATGTAGGTGTTGACGGTCTTTTCTAGCGCGGTCGGATTTTCCAGCCTTTCGATATTGTCAGGGTTGATGTTTTTATCTGTAAGTAGCGTTTCAAAAAGCGAACAGAAGTCTTTCCATTTAGCCTTCCTGGAGTTGTATTTCCGTGTCGTGATGGGCCTTTTTGATTTAAGTGGCCGCCTCAACCGTATCTCAAAGGTAATGGCGTTATGGTCTGATGTGATAAGATCTCTATTCACTGTCCAATCATCTAAGCGTCCCAGGAGCGACTGACTACATGCAGTGACGTCAATGATACTGGTGCATAAAACGCCTCCCCTGATTGTCTCGAAGGTAGGTGTGTTTCCTGTGTTTTGAATGTGAAGATCTAATTCATTTAGGAACGCATTGTACATCTCGCCTCTTTTGTCTTCGGTGATACTACCCCACCACGGACTCCAGGCATTGATATCCCCAGCGATGATTATATCTCTTGTGTTGTCTGTGAGCTTTTTATATGTTGTCTTGACCCTGTCGAGGTATGACATGATGTCTTTATCTCCTTCCAGATATATTGAGATTAAACCCAACTGTATGCCGTCACCTCTTAACAAAACAGCTGCTTCCGTTTCGGTTACAAGCTGAGGGTCATGTATGACTTCCCAGCGGTCGCCGAAGACTATAATTGCTGCTTTCACTGGTTTGATACGGCCAAGGGTGCACTGGATAACTTGAGTGCCTGGATATTGCATGAGTACCTCGGTGCTTCCCACGTAAGGCTCTTGCACTAAGGCTATTGAGATGTTTTTCTCCTTGGCCGCTAGATGGAGTTCAGCCGTTGCAAGTTTCGATCTCTGGAGATTTGCTTGTATTATTTTTATGTTATTCGGTCCCTTTTTCTGGCCGGGAGCACCTTTAGCAGTAGGTGATTCTGGATCTGGCTATGGCGTCCTATTTGAGTCTTTCTTTACACTCGGCATTGAAAGCATTGTGGTTGTGTTCACCATCGCCCCTGTTGCTCTCGATACAGTTTATACAGGTAGGTGATTTACCCTCCACTCTGTTTTTACATTTATCCCATGTGTGAGGTCCTCCGCAGTGACTGCAAAGATGTTCCTTCTCTTGGCAGAGCGTCTTGGTATGTCCAAAACCTAGACATTTGATGCACTGCAAAAGAGGGGATCTTCAGGTTGTACTCTATAAGGTTTCTATCGGAGGTATCGTCGACCCGCCTAATGAATCTCACAATGGCGTATTCGTCGATATCCGTGTGTACTACTAGAACTTCTTGTGTGTCTAGATATAGCCACCACTGCGTGTGGGACACTTATCAGGTATGATTTCGGTTTGGATTTAGTTTGGATGATTATTACCGACTCGTATGTTAATCTCTGAGCTTCATTGATGGTGAGGATGCGCGAGTTTTCCCCCTTTCCGTACCCCAGGTTTGTAAAGTTTGCTTTTTCAGTTTGTGGTTGCGGCATGGTTAGACATTGTTGAGTCGAGAAGCTGCCACACATATAACAGGCTTTCTTACACTTTCAGAAGTATTTCAAGACAATTGATCATTGATCAGCAGCATGGATTTATCGAAGGGAGATCGACTGAAACAAACCTTTGTGAACTGACTCATCAACATACAATAACAATAAACATGTGTAGGCAGGTGGATGTTGTGTACACGGACTTTTCCAAAGCCTTTGATAGGATTTGTCACGATCTGTTAGTCAGAAAACTTTGCGCTATTGGTATACACGGTGATTTGCTTCATTGGCTTGAATTTTATTTGAGGTACCGCAGTCGGGCTGTTGCTGTTAGGGGTTTTTGTTCATCATTTGTGTCCGTTACTTCCAGGGTACTCCAGGGCTCTCATCTAGGACCATTATTGTTTTACCTTTTTATCAATGACGTAACAGAATACATTCATAATTCTAGTGTTTCACTTTATGCTGAAGATATGAAAGTTTTTTAGGTTATCGAATCTCAGCGGGACTGCGTTTTGCTTCAGAATGATCTTGAAAACTTGGAGAATAACTGTAAGCATAACCTTTTAAAATTGAACATAAGAAAGTGTAGCGCTATAACATTTACAAGAAAGAGAAGTGTAGCGCTATAACATTTACAAGAATGTAGTTTTAGCCATTCAACTACAAATTACAGAATACCGTTTTGTCTAGAGTCTCTGAGATTTAAGATTTGGGAATTTTCTTAGAGCAAAAGTTAGGTTATGCGTATCATATACTCGTAGATTATGTAGCATCTAAGGCCTAACGACTGCTTGGATTTATTCTTAGATCTACAAGGAAGTTTAAGGATTGCCGCCGCATATTTTACTTTTTAACGCTTATGTAAGGTCCCTCTTGGAATATGGTTCTACGGTTTGGAGCCGGTTTTATAAAAAATATATAAATAAATTTTGAAAATTCAATCAAAATTTTTAAAACATTTGCGATTTAGAGATTCTGTTCCGACTATGCAAACAGTAAAGTTCTTGCTAGTGTTACCCCATTGAGTATAAGTAGGGGCTTGAGAGATCAATTATTTCTTTACAAAATTGTCCATAATGTTATTGATTCTAAGAGCCTCCTAAGTAAAATTTTATTTGAATGTCCAAGTCTTAGTTTAAGAAATCAATCATTATTTTTTATACCTCGTTGTAGAAATGATTATGCCAAAAATGTGTTTTTGTTACGTGCGTGTAAGAATTATAATAAACACTGTTAAAGTTTAGATATATTCAACATGAAAATTAGTAATTATGAGAAAGTTTTGTGTAAATTGCCATAGGCTCTAATATTTAAACTGTTTCATAGTTGTGCTTTCTGTTTTTATTTTTTGTATTGATTTTCAATTATTTGTTTTAATTTTCAGTGGAAACTTAATTGATTTATGTTATATATTTTGTAACATTTATTATATAGATGCTATTATAATTTTATGTTTCCCAAACAAAAATAAACAAATAAATATTTCTAAAGGAGAAAAGGCTCCAAATGAGTGCTATAATAATAATCATATCATATGTACTTCATATTTAAATATTTTTCTCGTAGACTATGTTTTTAAGATTAAATAATTATCATACATACATACATACTATACCTTCTCACTAACACCACGGATCGACTGGTAGAGAATGCCAATAGGCATTAAGTCGGTTATTCTTGAATTTCAATGAATATCTATTTAATTATTAAAATGAGCATAAGTAATCTTAAAAATACTATGATTTCTTTGTATCCCGTTTTTAATTGAAATATATTAGTCAAGAGATAGGAGTCGCATTTTGGACTTTACATGTGAGCAAAACCGTACACCGTATCCGTAAGTAGACAAGTCCACCATTAATGTAGACTTGATAAATTCTATTCTATCATGGATATGAAAGATTGCCGTTGATGAAAAGCAAAGTTTGAAAATCCAAGAGATCTTGTGGACATTTTAAAATGTATGCCCCTAAAAAAATTATGAGATGGTGACTCGGAGATGATTGGAGATTCTTTGAACATAATTTTGGTAAACAATAAGTAAATTGTATATGTTTAAATAGAGTTTTTAAATTGATTTATGGTTTTGAATAAAGACACACAACTTTTCCTCTCTGTCTGTCTGTCTCATAAATGTTGAAAATATATAGTTCTACATTAGCCTGTTGTCAATTTAAGATTATATGCAAGGCATGCATAAATAGACATCGATTTATTTAACATTCTCAAGACTCAACTGCATAACTTATTATCACTTAGAATTTATACAAGTCCAAATATTTTTAGATACGTTTAATGTTTATACAATTTAGATGTTCAAAGATCCTAATTGCTTCTTCTGCTCCGTGAAATCGTTATCTTTGTCATTACGCGCTGAGTCAGCACAATAGTACTTTAGCTATCGCTACAGATTTCGTACCAACAACAACAACCAATCATTACATATTAGTTTTGTAAAAGTAACGGTAAACAAAAATGTAAGTGTATGAATATTTAGTAAAATCTTAATCTTAAAATGCTTTTTGTACTTGATTCTTTCCTAATAAATGCGCTTGGTTTCATGACTGAGTGAACACTTTATCTTTTATGTGACAAATAAATAACATTATATATATTATTGCGATAAATAAAACACCCATAAGAATTTATATGTAAAAAAACTTTCTATTTCTTCTATTTTCTAAATATTAGGTAAGTACCTAAAGCTATTGCAATACCAGTATAGATTATGATATCTCAAAGGCTTTGAGTAATTTCTTAAATGTTTTCAAAGAAAATTCCTATCATGCATAAAGCGTAGTTCGTTAGTAAGATAGCCACTTCACTTTGTAATAAGTATTATTTGAAGGAGACTCGTTCTGCAATGGAAATATGATTGCGCCTCTTCGTCTTATAAATGTATCTGTGTGATATTTGTCAATATCATTACAATAATTATATTGTATCAATATATAACATTTACATCGAGAGTCCAATATTATATATTTTAATCTGATATGACATGAGCAAGGAAATAAAACGTTCTCACTTTCTATAACGGGCGACTCGTACCAAGTCATTTAACTTTTTCAGTCGAAAACCGACTTCATAACTTGAAGCTTTGCGATCAATTCTTGGGCGGTAAAGTCTCTTCTATTTATTTATTTATTTATTTACCTTCACGCCATATCCCTTGCGGGGTAGCCAGAGACGACGGAGCGCCAAACGCTACGGTCTCTGCATACCTCTTTCGCCTCGGCCACAGACATCAACCTCTTCATACATGCCCTCCGGGGGGTCCTCATGCTTTTTACGTGACCTTCCTCCAGTATCGTAGCTACTGTGTTTTCGAAGGTCACTCGAGGCCTCCCCCTGTCTCTCTTACCGCTCACTTTTCCCATATAAATCTTTTTTACCATTCTTTCATCACTCATTCGTTCGACGTGCCCAAACCACCTGAGCACGTTCTTCTATTGTGAAAATATAGCAGTTAATTTATTAGGTTTCAATATTATATTTTGATACCTGTCTATTAGAAATTTATTGCAATTTTAATCCAATATAGTTATGATGTGTTGAGAAAATATGAAATATGTAAATTTTAACCGTTTGGGAGACCTTTTTTGTGTTAAGTTGTCCAGAATGCGACGAGATAATTAGCTAAAAATTTTCTCATGTATGTTTAAGCCGACCCCGGATGTTATAGCGAAAACAGATTGAAAAAATGTTTAGCCATTCAAAAGTTATCAAAGAAAGATCATTTCTGCCATAGACAATACATTAGAGCTGCCCTGCGCGTGCGAGCAGTGTGCTGAGCTAGAAGGTGACAATTAGTCCTAATAAATCGATATTTGCTGTAGTTATTCAGATGAAAGGAGAGGGGCTCAGCTCAATACCGGCCGCGCACGGTTGGCGGATCCTACTTAATAGTGTTACAAGGCAGGCAGTTGATATTAAAGTTTAAAGTAATATCAGTAGTATTTAATTTGCTTGAACTTATATAAAAAAAATCTTGGATCAGTAATTTACACTTCATCTTATTTCATCTTTAAGAAACCTTTCAGTATGTAAATGCGTAAAATATATTTTTCATATCAAAGTAAGAGATTGTCCTTCATGAAGTATATTTTACTACAATATTTGTTTATATTTTGTCAACAGTGTAATGTAGATATCTTATAGCTTTAAGAAAATAACCTCATTGTCTTTTTATATCAAAAAATATCCTTTATGCTGTAACAAAACATTTTTAATATTTATTCTTTGTTATAAAATTATTTTGTAGATGAGTGATAAGATGAAAGAGTTTTGATGAAAAATTCATGATTCTGTAAAACATTGAACCAAAGATACGAACCAGTTGAAACATTTTAAGATTACATACAAAAATGTATTTAATAATTTAAATACTACCATTGTAGTAGTACTATTTGTATGCATTAACCTTATAATAGTACTGGGAATAATACAACAAATGCAATAATTAATATGAACTAATATGAAGACTACTCTCATCAAACACGTTCAGCTAAACTTTCTAAACTCGTTATGACTTGAGCAAGAGAAGTTTGTTTCAGTGACCAATTATCGTTTGAGGTCAAAATAGGTATGGAACAGTTTGGGTTCCATTTGTTGTTCACTTCAAGCCGTCTGTGTATACTTTACGAGATTAATAAATGGAATATGGACTGTAAATAAATGACTTCGCTTACTCTCAGCTCAATTAAATAGTTAATGACAAGCCGCAAAAGTGAGTACAACGTTTTTGAAATACTCTCTTAAATAATTTTGTCAAAGTTATAATAGGATTACAGAAGTCAATTAAGAACTCTAGAAGGTGAAGAATTTCAGTCCAAGTTAACAAGTTGTTAAGTAACAATCTCTCCAGAACAAACATCTTTCACTTGCGTGTTCGATGAAGTTGCAGAATTAATTTGCCGAATAACGGAGAAACACGAGACTTAAACTTACCAATAAATTTCGTTCATTAAATGTTAACTGTTTTTAAAGTTATCACACCGACTGTTGCAAAGTGATTTTGATTTAAATTAAAAATTATTTAAATATATCTTACATTTATCTTTACTGGGTAATATTAAAGGAAGTCTGTTTTAAAATACTCGCAGACAATTAAACACAATAAGAGTGTTGCATACTGATACTTATATTATGTTACTTACTTATATGTTCTTTTACTAAACATAGGTTAGCACGCCCACATATTTGTTTAGATTATGTTTCTTGTCTCAATTAGCTTATTCTATGAAGCTATTAATAAGAATTGTTTCGACTGTGTAAATACATATCATATTTACGATTAATTGTCTATAAATATTAATAGCTAGTATAGTTGAAATATTAATTTACAAATATAAATTGATAACCAGTGTTTTTCTGTTATAAAACTCACTAAGTAACAACCGATGTAGGCTGGAGATTTGGTATAAGCTAACAGCTGCGACTGACTAATTACATTTTTCCCTAAAAGCCTTAATGTGTATTAACTTGATTAATTGAAGCTGGTTTGATATTAAGGAAGTATTTTTTTATTTAAATATGAATTTATTATAAAAATGTAACAGATTAACTTAGATTTACTGATGTTTAAATTAAATTATTCATTAACCTTACAAAAAAAAAGGAGTTGTTTGACTCGATTCAATAGAAGGGAAATCTCATTCGTTACATATCATGTCTGATAGTTTTATTTCTATACTCTGAATTAATGAACATATTAAAAATAACGTGAGTGATTATAACACAACGTTGTTGAGTGATGAATTGAATTAAATTAAAGTGACATTCAATGTTGTAAATGTAAAGTGATAAAAAAATTTCAATACAATACAAGTTGGTTTTAAAAATGATTCATATGTAAATTATATCTCTGTATTTTCTATGTGATTATTGTATTAAATTTATTGTTATACAACATTGGGATTAAAAATTGCTATCAAAATATGGGGTAATAGTTTCTTGATTTTCTAATAAAACATAACCAATTATAATATATAAAGATACATTAAATTTAAAATGTTACTTCTTAGTGAATAAAAATTTGATTTATTGTATGATGTTAAAACAGCGCATGCTATATTCCCATATGATAGTGATACTATATATATACGCTTATTACAGCGACCCTTCAGCCACTGCCTGAAATTGCTTTCTATATATATGCATTATAACAGTGTCACATTTGATGATGTAGTGTTTATGTTGCAATAAGTAGGCTGGTAACGTGTCTTTCACTAATCCATATATATATAAAATATACAGTTATACTAGTATTTAAAAAATATTGCATAGTAGTCACATGATAATGGATGACTAGATTACCTTTCAAAGACTAAATGCATAAATTATAATGAATATGTCTTAGTTTCATGTTTAAAGATAACACGAATTTCAATGTAACTTACTTTTCCCTTATCAGATTGAACTTTCTTTACTGATACTCCATAACTCTGCATATCGTGTTAGGTGTCATCTTAAATAATAATAATATAATCCATATTGAATCCATAGTCAGCGTGAGCAAACACTCTACTGAACTTTCTTGCTAACGCGGGTATTTGTCAGCACTGCTGCTGCTGCTGTTTAGGTGGTAGAGCCTAAATGTAGCCAGCTGATTTGATTGCAGCTCGTATTGAGCTGACTTGATCGGGAAAGGAACATCTTCTCACAAAAGATCACCATGTAGTGACCAAATTCATTTAGTTATGTTCTGTCTTATTGTTTTTGATGGAGACGCAGGTATCTTAACCTAACGACCACGATATGTTCAATATTTCCAACATACATTGTTATGCGGATGACAACACTGGTCATACGGTATATTCCGGTCGTGCAGATCTCTCTCGGGAAACCGTGGAAGATTATAAAAAAAAACTTGTCTCTTTTATAGAGACCTCTCCGGGAATCATCTCAGAATACGGTGAACTGAACCTCGTTCAGTTTAATCCCCTAAAGACACAATTTTACCATTAAAAAAATATGGGTGCTTTCGAGAAAGACGTATATTCTGATCGTATGTGATCTCATCCTGATCGCAATATAGAGACAACGAATTAAAGGAAACAATAAACAGCAGAAATCAATAGGGGAACTACATAGGGTTGTGTCCTAGGGGAAGTATATAAAAAAAATATTCATCAAATTGCAATCATGAAAGATGAGGCGAAGTACATCCCCGTCGTTATGTGTTATATAAAACCTATAACATAATAATAAAAACCTTTAGAAAAATATAGTTTTTAATTTCTTTAACCCTTTGCGGGACGGTACTGACCATTTCGATTGTTATGGTATGACAGTAAAATAATGCATACATTTTTTTATTACGACTATATCAGTAGCGTCATATACAAATACCGAAGTATGATATTTGTAGACAGTACTACCATTACCGTAAACCAGCGTAAGATTTCACGATTGCAGGTGGTGTGGCACTACTCGACTCGTTCCACATAAACGTCAAGGGCATTGCCGTAGTGTGCGTGCTAGGACTCTCTATAAAATAGACCCACACGTATACTTTCAATGTGTTTGTTCAAATGTTAAAATGCATCTAAGGCAGATGAAGACTAATATGATACGACAGTATGAATCGCTCTGTTAGTATTAAGGTAGAAAAATTAACTGCATGAGCCGTATCTTAAAACGTTTTAAACAATTACGGCATTTACCGTACTGCCATTCTTGAAATCCACAAACTTTACGGCATATGCCGTGCGTCCCGCAATGGGTTAATCAATGTTTGACAAACGAATAAAAATATACTAACCAATTTATGTCAAAACAATAAATAATAAATTATTTAAATCAAGTTATATATAATAATTTTATATTTTCTAGAGAAACTTCAAGAATTGATAAAAGATTTTCTAAATTGTAATATTTTTTTAATTTTTTGTTCATCTCCAATTTTATATTGAATTTCAATCTCTAGAGAGTTAATACCAATCAAAATGGACGGTCGACTTTCAACTTTTTAATAAGGAATAGAACGAAGCAACTAGAACAAGCACACAAAGAATATTATGATGATAAATACTGTTAAGCTTTAAAGAGCTTAATCTTAACCGACAACATTTTTACCTCAACTAATATTCTGTAATAGAAATAATATCGAAGCTACAAATAACGCTGAAACAATTCTTGTACTCCCTTAATTCCTTTGAAATTATTTAATAATTTTCTCAAAGCTATTGCGGATTACAAAAGATGAGTGGTTACTTATTGAATTTAGAGAAGCCTTATTGAGATTAACTATAAGTTATTTAATATTATTTTAAGTTTAAAAGTTTCTTTCCATTATTTTCAAAACATTATTTTTTATTTTTTTATCCACTTGCATTATCCATATCTTTACTATAATAATTCAGACCACCTGTAATGATGTTGTAGGAATGCTTTCACAACGTTGTAAGAGTAAAACAATAATAATATCACAAACAAAAATATTTTTACAAATTCAGTCAGAAGTTTTAGCGGTTAATACATTTTAAACAAAAATATCTTTATCTCTACTTACTTTGTCCTAAGCTCCTTTTATTGATATAGGAACAACTTTTGATAGTTTCAACGACGTAAAGAAAAACCTTAGTCATTTTAATAAAATAATTTCTTTAAAGACAATATTTTATTGAAGCTCTCGTGGCAATTTGTAATCTATTTGTTGATGACAAATGTAGTACATTTTAAATTAATATAAGTGTATGCTTCATTATAAGATTGTTAAATTATAATAATATTATTTAGTTAAAAACAACAGTTGGATGTATTTACTAAAAACAAATGAGTGTTGAAGATAATACATATTCTTTCTTTGTTAAATAAGATGAGGGTTCGTAAAGCGACATGACTTATTTTTTACACAACACCAAACCAAAGGAATCACATTTTGTCAACTGTACCTCCGAGTCGTCGGAGCTATATTTGTTTAAAAAATCGAGATTCCTTTCATAACCTCCAGCTTCAGAACGAGAGAATCTTCATTTTCCTGAAAATATTCAATAACTTTCTGAAAGTGTTGGATTACAAAGAGTGCGGTGGTTCTTATTGAAGCCTTATTAAGATTGTTTAACATTAATTTTAATATTACTGAATGTTTATTTTAGTTATAAAATTGTTTCCATTAAAGATAACAATAATTCATATTTACTGGTTATTTCAACCTTTATATAATACATATTACTTACTAGTATTAATTTATACACAAAATATTTTTACCATATTATATTTATGGTAAAAAAATTTGATTTAATTAAAGTTTAATAAGAGTTATTATCTAATGATTACTTTCAGAGAGACAAAGAGTTATATTCGCATTTATATTATCATTAATAATGTGATAATTGTGGACACAGAATCCATAAGCGAGGACTACCGAAGGGCGTTACAAGTATATCCCATTAGTATAAAGTTATTAATAAAAAGAAAATAGCTTAAATAAATAGTTTTTCTATATTTCTTTAGAAAGCTGTGTTTAAAATTATAAAAAAAAAATATTTTATATCTATGTAACGTTTAAATAATTACACTATACTACACTAAAACATAACCAACCATATGAGACATGCCCAAATAATTATACATACAAAATCTTCTACTTATACAGTTTCCAACCATTTTTATTTACTCATATTAAACCAAATGTTCATGCATCAGATGTCAGTAAAGAGTTTAATATATTTTCATTACACTCTTTCTTAATTGAATAAAATTAATTATTTCAGACAATTTCGGATCCTAACTGTTCTTTTGCTTCTTAAGATTATTGTCTTTGTGATTATTTGTTCCAGAAAGCGCAATATCTTTTTTATTATTTTAGTCAATAGATATTATTGTAGTATTTCAATAAATTTAAGGTAAATATTCCGTTTGACCAGCTACCATATTGACAATCATATACAGTCATTGTTGAAGTTATTGTTAACTTGTTGTGAGATATTGCAGCCGGGAATTCGGATTGTGTCAAACTGAAGCCGGAACACAAGAATGCCATTACCAACAGAGTCGCTCTTGGCCTGATGGCCAAGTTTAGACGCACTCCAAAGTTTGTGGCATATATTATTACTTATTTTGTTATAAGGCAGTTAGTACCTTAAGATAGATAATATCTATAAGTTCAACTAAGTCCAAAATTAAAAGAAAATAATAAATCTCGTAATTTAAACTTAATTAATGGTAACAACAAAATTTAGAATTTTTTGACTTCTGTAAGACGTCAAAGACAAAAATATATAAGGTTTACACTACAACTAATAGCATTTAAATAAAATAAAGTGTTTAGGAGTTCCGATACCTTATCACAGTGAAGTTGCGACCTGACAAGCTTTTTACCACCGTGTACGAAATATTAGTTTATTTTATAGATTTCGATTAGAATGAGGTTTATATAGTATTGTTGTCCCGAAAATTTCTATAGCTCCATAATACTTGACTTTTAAATGGATTTTTTTTTCTCAATGTTATTTTATTATTTCTCCTTTCCTTAAAAATTTCTTCACTCGGTCCGAAACAAAAAGGTAGTATAATTAAAATGCGAAACAGCTTTATTTAATGAGATAAATAAATTATTAATTACATTTGGGACATAATTTATTTAATTTTGTTACAATCTACTAATGAGAATCTTAATGTAACATTGTAATTACTTATTTATGTTACCTTCACAAACATTTCTCACCCCCATGTTGTTAATAAGGTAGTTTGTACTTCTTGTGTTCACGTCGGCGGTTCGGTGTCACTTAAGAGTGTATTTGAAGTGTCGACACGTCAGCGCCGAGTTCGGAAGTAGCTATTAGTTACTTGTCTCAGTAGAGCCGCCGAGCCTCGTGTTACAGATTTAATGAAGTCACACAGCGTCATTAACGACTCCTTTTGTGATCGAGGAGGATATAAATGAGAACATTTGACAATGTTTCTACTATATAATTAGTGTTAATCAAGTCGGTGCCATACACCTTTTAGCTTTGACACAATTTATTAACAGTTGAGCTATACTTTATGAATATTCACTTTATAGTGAATATATAATCTTATGATTATATATTCCGTTTTTAATTGACTTCATAATTTTTATTAAGTCTTTTTGAGTTAGTAATATAGTTACTATATTATAATAAAATCGAAAATTACAAAAATTCAGAGAACGAAACTAAACTTATTTTATTTCAAATAAAATAAAGTGATTTATTAATATCTAATAATTTTTAATAATTCTTAGCATTTACTGAAGTTCATAAGCACTTTGGAGTGTTTCCAAATGTCTTATTTAATATGAACATTGTGTATTTTATATTTAATACCATATATATATACTATTAGCATTATAGACAGTAATAAGTATAAATAAACCTTCCAGTTGAAATTATGTACAATATAATATAAGTCTGTTACCTCACTTTATGTTTCTCTCTGTCACAGACTTATACTTTATATAGATGTAATAAAATAATGTTTTTACTTAGCTCTCTATGACTCTTGATAAGTAACATCTATTTAAGATTTATGGAGAATTACGGAAGCCGTTAGCATCGGCGACGCAATTTTGGGCGAGATTACAAAATCATTTGTTGTATGACAAATGTGTTGATAAAACATTAAAAGATATGTTTCTTTTATTATTATAAAAAAACCTAAATGAAATAAAAAGGTATAAATACACAGTTGTCCCTACATTTATACTTACCACAAGAAATAATAGTCTAATTTCAGTCTGTACGAGAGGTCTCATGAGAAATAAGTACTTTTATGTTTAGACATTTAACATCAGAAGTGAAGAATTAATTAAAAAGGTTATGATATTGAAATAACAGTTTAAAGTACAATTGTTTGTTTAAATTGATATTTTAATACAGTAGTAGTTTTGCAATATAAAAGTAGTTGATAGTTCAAAAACATACCATACGCTATGAATGGTTGAATTGCTAAAATAGATTCAGATTTTGCATTTAAAACCCGCCTTCACAAAACCAGTTCTATCTAAACTAAATGTATACATTTCTATATCTATTTAAAAAATGTAAAAACAACCTAAAACCTTTCCCAGAGTCGTAATAGTATGAAAGGATTTTTGATGAAATATGTATGAGTAAATCCCGCGAGTGCAGTGAACGAGTGGTTTGATAATTATTACCGGGACTTAGAATAAAATTTAAAATTTACATATATAAATATTTTCAAGAACAATATCATATATAATGTTTCCATAAAATAATTATTGCCTAAATATTATATCACCAAGGAATCAGCTTGTAGTTTAAAAACATAAATACAATGAAATGTATATAATCATAATAGAGATTTTATATTATAATATTTAACTTATCTGCAGTTATAATAAAGTGAAATTCATAAAATGATAATGATCCCTGACGTCTTTATTTGCATAATAAAATACTTTGTTATGGATGCCAATAATATTTGTAAAACATATTTTATTTCCAACGAAAGCAGGACTCCAAACAACAACAACAACAAACTACATTATTATTTATTAATAACATCAAATACGGAGTGTAAATGAGCGAAAATTACCATTTTAATGTTCAATGTTGGATTTTGCATTTAATCTGCACTGCTGTGGTTTGACATCGCTATCAGCACTCAGGACAACACAAATTATTGCATTGCAGTTTCAGATGAATTATTTCTACAATTCATTTGGAAAAACTATTATAAAATTGTAATACATCAAATAAAGAAGGAGAAAATAGACAATAAAGTTAAATATATTTTTTTGTATATAGAAAATAGAATGTAACTTTATCAAATTACACTGACATTTGTAAATATTATTCTTTCGTCTGAATAAAACACATTCTCCAGACATCTTTAGATATTATTGAGAAGGACGGGTCCAGCAATAACTGTAGACATCTTTTGAATAAATCAAAAATCAGCAATATCTCTCAGTAGTTTCTTTTTCGATATATAAGCAAAGTTTTTTGGTACTAATTAGGGCAATAAATAACATAAGGTATTTTCTTTTGGTTTTTATCAAAGTTAGATGTTAAGTGCGTTAAGTGCACTCGATATTACAAAGCAGATGAAATGTATATAAATTAGCTTTAAATGTATTTCTCTTTTTTTTTTAATTTATATCTTAGTATGTAAGAAAAAATAAACATATAACAATTTTAAAATTTAAACATTATTGATAACACTTTTGTTTTGAGTTTTACATGCTTTGAATATTTGGAATGTTTTTATTGTAAATACAACAATACAAAATTACTGAACGATCTTTTTAAAATACAACAAATAGAAGCGTTCAATTAATAACTAAAATATTACACACTGAGGATAAAATATAAGATTTAAACAAACAATATAAAGTGCTGACTGAGACACGAAACTAAGTAATATTATAAAGATAATTAGCGATGATTGGTCGTTACATTGGATTTCATTTTGAAGGTTTTCTTAATCGGTTTCTTTAATAAGTCTATCTTTGAGGAAAGCTTTATGGCGTTTCTAGAAAATTATTATTTTTAATGTAAATTTATTATTACAAATTTAAATTGAAATGTATGTATTTCTGAAATGAAACAAATAAGAGTATCTAATAGGTTTGTAGCTGAAGCGTACATAAAGTAATGTTGTGCTCGACTCAGCGCGTAATTACAACATACGCAAAATTATAATGATCTTAAGGAGCGGAAGAAACAAATGGGTCTTAGGGCCATGAAGTTAAGTTATTTTAAAATAACAAAACAAAACTGATATTTTAGTCAGATATTTAAAAAATCATAATATAATTGTTGGATTTTTGATTTACCGTAACACACTGCGACAATCTTATATGAATGTGATACAAATTTATAAAAAAATATGCAATAAAAGTACTTTGTTGTATTTACTATTTTAAAATTAATATTTTCTTTCACGCTCATCTTATATTATGAATTGAAAATGAAAACGGTTGTTCTCTTACTTTAGAAACTAAATTTATATAAAATGTTATATATTTTATTTATATAAATACTTAAAAGACAAACTACTACTTCCTGTGTTTTTCTTCAAATGCAATTAAACTTTATCTTAACTTTTTCTTATAAATAAAAAGTATCCTTATTTCAGCGGCCCGTATTCGTTTGAAGTAGTCAATAATATTTATGATTAAGTATAAAACACGTCTCATGATATCAATGTGTTTTTATTAATTTAAGAGGACCTTGAGCAATATTGGAATTCATATTTTGAATTATTATTATTTTTATTAAAATGTGTAACTAGTGGGGTGAGAATATTTTTTTCAAAGATCTTACTAAATGTAGGTAATACTGAAATAGGTCTATTACGTTACGATAGATTATTATTATATTCTATACGGATTTAAATAATGGTGTTATTTTACTATGTTCCATTAGATCAAGAAATATACCACAATCAATACAGTTATTGAAAATTAATGCTAATTGTGGTGCAACAATGTCTATTAGTGGCCTAAGTATGGTAACCGAAACTCCCCATAGATCACTTGTCTTCTTAACACTAATTAATTTAAAACCATTTATTTTTTTGGTCATTAACTTTTTAAAAATTTAATATCACATTCATTTACATTGTCAAGTAATAACAGTGCTGTAGCGGTAGAGAAGTTAAAATTCAGTAGTGGTAACTGAAATATCTGCGCTGATATATTTATTGTTTATATTCAACTTGAAGAATTTCTCCGAAGTGGACCTCTTCCAGTTTCCTCATTAATTATTTTCCAAGTTGTTTTTATCTTATTATTGCTATTTTGAATTTTCCTACTTAACATAATGATTTGGAACTACTATATTCTTTTGGGTAGACCTCGAAGAATTCGGTCTGCCCATTTATTTGTCCCCGACTTTCGAATTTTGGAAAAATTTCTTCACAGGAGGTCTTCTTATGACCCCCTGAGTCCGAAATAACCATTGGTCAAAATGTTTATGCGTGTGTGTGTGCGTGTTTATGCGTGCGTGCGTCCAGATTCGACTTTTGTCAGCACGATAGCGCTAGGGCGCTAGGGCCTCACTTTTTCTGATTTCAGTTTTTCGACCATAACTTTTTCCCTATACAAAGTAGATCAATCGCGTTCATATTATATGACGTTTTTGATGAATACCTATAACTAATGTAGATAAACCGAAAACCTAACTTCAATAACTTAGGGGTGGGGATCAAAAAACCGAAAATTTTTGAAAAAAAAATCATAACTTTTTTCTGGTAAACATTCTTACATCACAAGTATTTTTAATAGAAAGGTTATTTTTTACTCTAAATTTAAGTACCAAAAGTTTTTTCGTAAAACGTACCGTTTTTGAGAAAAAAAATAAAAACCACTTTTAGCTTGAAAATTTAAGGTAGGTAAAACCACGGCAACTTTTTTCTGGTAAACATTCCCTCCTCGCAAATATTTTTAATAGAAAGGTTATTTTTTACTCTAAATTTAAGTACCAAAAATATTTCCAAAAAAGATACCTTTTCCGAGAAAAAAATAAAAACCACTTTTTGCTTGAAAACTTTTGATGTAAACAACGGCATCATGTGTTATTCTTAGGTAGTGAGTTATATTTTAAACGAGTTACACACGAGGTCTACCCACGCGTGTCCCCCTGCGGGCACGGATTTTTTTAAAAGGTTTAGAAAATAATTTCACATCTTTTTAAGCTTTTTACTTGTATTAAATTGCCTTCCCGCGTACAGTTAATACAATTATTCTTCAATTATATTTTTGTTATTTTTGTAATATTAACATGTACTCGATGTTGAAATAAATGACAATTTATTGTGTGGAAATAATTTAACAACATTTTTAAGTATGTAAGCTCAATTAAGCTGGGACATTTGTCGAACCACAATATAGATATAAAAAATTTAATAATAAACTCATTTCCATAATAGTATGAATTAAATAATTGTGTAAGACGCATAGTAATAATATAGTAATAATGAAAACACTGCGACGGAAAAGTAACGAGCACCACTTCCACCCACTGACTTCATTAACACACACCGATCAACAAACATCTGCAGTTATTATTTATTATATTAGATAGTAATACTGATGATTAATTAGAATATGATATAATTGTACAGAAATAGTTATTGAAAATTATAAATTGTGTAGTTGTTACCGCGTGTGTTCATTTTGATAATTCATTGAAAATATATATCGTTAATTATAAATTAAAATATTACAATAAACATATTAATTCAACATTACTTACTAAATCTTTACTTGTTTAATCAAACTTCTTACAAATCTAATTATCCAGTGTTGAGTATAATAATGTGCAATCACGATTGACACTCACACATTCCTTCGACTCTCAGCGTGTTCTACGTCGTACTTTCAATAACAAATTACTATCTAGCTTCAGCTTAGGAAATACATTTAACAGTTATATTAGATATATCGAGGCGTTATTTTAGAGCTTAAATTCAAGTGAAGAATAAAACAGTATATAACAAAAAGGAAATGTAAATAAATAATAACAGACAAAAAATGTATTTATATATTATTATAAATAATATATAAATACATTAGTACTTTTTGTATAAGTTACAACAATTCTCATACTTTTATAAAATTAACATGAAAACTAAGTTAACACAAATACTATATTCTGTATGTAAATTACAGTTTAACTACTGAGAGACAATTGCATTTTACTTGGTAATGCAGAATACCATAGTTGAAATCTCTATCTTAAAATACTATTTAGATAAACAAATGTGTAGTCTTATAGGACTTTTAAAATTAAATATTATGTAATAAATCCATAAAAATAGTTTTGAAATTATCGTGTGTTATTTTTTTTATCATCCGCCATCTTGCACAGCCCCTGTACAAATTAGCCGAGGCAATGCAATCTTATCCCTTATTGTCTGAGTGTAAAGAATACTTCTGCTGTGAACATCTTTCACTAATAAATATTAACACTGGTTGTCTGCAGTTAATGAAAGTTACAGGAAGAATATTTATAAAATATGATTTGGTAATACGGTACTTTATTTAACACGGTATTCTTATTTTTGACAGTGGGAGGAATTTTTATTTTCACTATATAAATAAGATAGAATTGAGTTTTAAAAAAACGAAAAATAAAATATATAGATGTATAATAAAGCTGTAAAGACTATTTTCAATAAATTATCTTTAACTAATAATCTCAGAGCAAAACATCTCTTCCACTAATGTCAAGCACTTACGTAGAAAGATGATGTTCTCAAAAAGGTTTAAAAACTCTTGCAACAAACTGTAAGAAGGTTTGACAGTTTCACTTTAGGCAGTAAATGCTTTGTCTGATTATTTTTTACCTCTTGTATAATATTCAAATCGTTTAAAATAATTTCGAGTTTGCGTCCAGGATCTCTAATATTTTTCGATTAATTTAATTGATCTTAAAATATTTGTACAAAATACTTATTTGTATATATATAAATAAAGTTTGGTATCGTTTTGTTACAGAATGAAAAAGGATTCTTTTTGGCAAAAGGCGTAATAAAGAACCATAAGTCACCTTTCGATTTACATTATACAAAAAACTTTTTTATTTTCTTCAATTTCAATACATATATACAACAAATACCCACATACCAAACTATATCTGTCTAATTGATGTTGGTGTCGCGTGATCAAACAACAGACACACAGAAAACAAACTATAAAAACTATTTTTAGCTCTGCATCACGTGAATCGTAGCTATTAACACTTAGCATTAATATTTTAGTTACAACTTCTCAATACTATTAATCTATTTGCAGATATTATACATACGTTTATCTAAACAGTAATTTAAGGTAGAGGTACTTCAACTTTGATATTCTATTTTACACAGTAAAATGCAATTACCTCACAGTTAGTTAAATTATAATTTACATACAGAATATAGAATCGCAATTTGCAATTCGAGTTAAGTCAGTTATGTTAATTACATAATTATAAGAATGGGTCTTTACATAATGAACATTATTACCAATATAATATATTTTTTTATTATTTTATTTACAGGATAAATATTCTATTTCTTAATAATAAAATATAATTAGTTGAAGAAGTATTATTTTTTAATTGTTCGTAATATACTTATCTCAAGTCACAGTACTTTGCTCCTCAGAAGGAATTTATATAATAATACTAGCAAATTAGCATGCTCACTTAAAACAAAATCAAATACCTGGTAAATTCAGTTACAAAAATAAATGTACTTAGGTAACCAAATTATGTAGTACCTATAGGTAACCAAAGTACTTCTGTTTAATACGATAATAATATTGTTATTTGTATAACGTTTTTAAATAACTTTGTTTAAAAATATATGTAATGGATGAATGCGAGTTAAAAATAAATTTAACATTACAAGTAAACAAAGTTTTATTTATTATTTACGTGAATTACATATTAAAATAACTATCAAATTTACTATTTATGAGTACATTTATAACGCTGGTACTGCGGAAGTACTGTCACATAAATCAGTTCAGCGACACGACGGTAATAATCACAAACTAACAAACTACATCAATAATATATCAACTAATATTATTATGAAACAAATATTATATTAACATAATATTTGTAATTAAATTTAAGTATTTGTAATTTTATGTTTGAAATTGTAAGCATGTTAAGATATGTTAATCTTAAAATATGGAATAAAAAAGTTATGACACGGTAAGGACTCGAACCTGAAACCTCTGGAAAAGCATCTCTTCACACAGAACTACCAAGTAATATTTAAAATTTTATTTACATTAGTAACATTCTAAATTCAATCTAATATACATACATTACAAGTCACGAAGTACAAATAATATTTATCTGTATAATCATAGAGGTTAATCATATAAATGGATGCCTGGAAGGCAATATCACTGCTTTTACTTCGTAACCTGATCGGAAGTAGAAGGAAGGAATTGAAAAGACCGAATACCATCTGTTAAAAGCCACATCAAAGAAGTAAATACTAATAATATTACTGCGATTTGTAAAATCGCTGTCTACACATTACGTGTACATTTTAGTCACAGAATAATATATAATGCATTATTAATCACTTCAATGAAAAACATAGTTTTATAAAGATTTGTATTTAGATAAGTTTTACTTAATTCATTAAGAAACATTAAGTTGAAGCATTTTTCTATTCCTATTTATCTCTTTTTAAATAAAATTCAAATAAACTATAATAAAATTCAAATAAACTATAATTTAAGGAATATAAAAATAAATGAGAAATCGTACTAAATTAAAATATAATAATAATGGTAAATTCGTATAATGCAGCAGTTCATTAAGAAGATGGCCGCTTCACTTTACAATAAGTAACTAATATTTGAAGTACTATTTGAAGGGGACTCGTTCTGAAATGAAAATCTGATGACGTTTCTTCGTCTTATAAATGTATCATGGTGGTATTTGTCAATATCATCTGTAACTGTGAACTTGTAATATCGTTAAAACATTTTGAAATGTTATGTTTGAAAGCTTTAATAATTGTACTGAAAGGAAATTTGTCATCGTCTTTTAACATAATTATGTATGAAGGAAAGCAAAGCAGGAAATTACACTTTTATGTTATTATAAATATATTATAACATTAACATCGAGAGTCCAATATAATATATTTCAATCTGATATGACATGAGCAAGGAAATAAAGCGGTCTCATATTATATTACGGGCGACTCATTACAAGTCAGTTAACTTTTTCAATTCGTGGCGGTGGAACCTCTTAGGGGAATTAAAATAAAAATGAAAATTATTGTGAAAATATAACACTTCATTCATTTTGTGAGTATCTTTCTTTCTTAATTTAAATGTTCCATGATTAATTTGTTATTACTTATTTTACTATTGGAATAATAAATTCTTGAAGTATGTAATTTACACTGGTGTTAGACTTATTTCATCTTAGTTAGTTCCTAAGGATCCTTATGTAGCATTTTCTATTTGTAATCAAAGTAAAACACCTCATTCATGGTGTGTATTGTAATATTTGTGTATATTTTGTCATTAATATAATCCAGATATCTCAAATTCTTAAGATAATTTTTTCAAGGTTATATTTTATTTAATTATTTTTGTATGTAACAAAATGTTTACAAGTAAATTTTATATTTAATCTTCGTTACAAGACTATTTTCTTAAGGATTTTCGATGTAATATCTATGATTCTCTCAGACGATGAACCTAGTCTTCAATCACCGTATTACACATACGTCTTTGATAAGTTACTTACGTTACTTAAACATAGAATACTTGTTGACTTAGGTAAGTGTAAGTAACTAAGTAGTACAGATACATACTTAATATTATTAGAAGAAGTAATATTCAATAGTAAAAGATTTACAGGAATACTTAAGGTATTTTAATAAAGATAATTAAATTATTGCTATAAATGATAAAATGTATATTCAGACAAATGTAGTTTGAATAATCATATCTATGACAAAGAATTGAAGAATGTTTTATGAAATTAATGTTTATAGACTTCTCTCTCAATGGATTTTAGAGGATTTTGTATGATATTCGTTTTCAGACTTTAATTATAACTGCAGGATAAGGAAAAAGTATTTATTTGGATTGTATTTAAACTCAGGGTGTTATTCACACGCAGCTAATTTCTGTGTATTCTATTAAGAGCTCTGAATAGTTGCTATCGTACACGGCAGCTAATAAAGCGTAGTAGAAATGTTTCATGAAATGGTATCAAATTCTGTTTGTTGATTGTTGCGTAGTCGAAAATAGAGCAATTGGTTTATTTGGTTCACTGACACTCTGCAGCGTTTAAAACACTCTTCATTATTTTAGATAAATCAAACAACACTATTTAATTGGTAGTTGAAAAATTTAATAATACCAAATAGTTTGTAACGGGTTATAAAATTGCCTTAATTATAATTTCAACAGTAACATATAGAATAATTTGATACATTGGTGTTACTCTTATATCTCTTATTAATAATGATGTAATTGTATCCAAAGCACTGCTGAGAAGAACTTATCTACCCACAATTGTATGTGTTTATATTGTATGGCATCTCCCAGAAATCAATTTACAATATGAATCAAATTATTAAAGGTGAGTGTGAGGCTTCGTCCATAGTAGTTACCATTTGAAACCACAATAATTAATTGGAACTATGATTAGTTAGTTATAGTGTTAGTTATAATATATATATATATATATATATATATATATATATATATATATATATATATATATATATATAAATTATTAGTTTTAAAAGTTCATGAGTTTAGTTTGAGGTGGAAGTGGAGGTGTGTTAGTCTTTGTCATTAAAGAATTTTATTATAATAACATTAATTCGTTTTCTAATAATATTATTAATATAATTGTGTCAGTCACATATATTATTTTTAACAACAAAGTAACACTAGAACAACTTAATTATAAGGGATTTAAGAATACTAATATTAAACATTCTAAATAACGCTATCATATAATGTGAAATGGAATAAAGTGGCTTAGAGATCTTTAAACAAATACAGCCTCCGGTAAGCGGCTTTGCTCGTGTTAAAGACACCTGTTACTGCTCTCCAAGTATAATATTATGTTTATACAGTAGAGGATTACATTAACGTTAATAAGATTAAATAAATGTTTATATTTTGCAGCCTCAAATTGCTACAGTCAAAACAGATGCGTATAAAATAACTTCACAGAAGGTGTTATACAGGTGGTTTACAGGTGGTTTGCAGGTGTTATGCAGGTTATGTGCAGGTATTGTGCAAGTTTTATGCAGGTGTTATACAGGTGATGTGCAGGTGTTGTGAAGGTAGTATGCAGGTGCTGTGCAGGTGATTTCCAGGTAGTTTGCAGGTTTTGTGCAACAAAAAAATAAAACCGTAACCGTAACGGTTACGGTTAACGTTTTGTTGAGCACAATAACAAAAACAAACAACACCGTAAAAATACTTTTTATTATTTAAAAGTAAACTTCTGAATTTTTATAAATATCTTTAATATATATGAATACCACATTAACATGTCATGTTACGTAGACATGTGTGAAGACATCACTTGGTTCTAAGACGTAACCTTTTCATTGAAGATAAATTTAGTTTATCTTTCTTATCTGATTTTTTTACTTTTTATTCTAATATAAAGTATTACCAAGCAAAGACAATTTAAAATTCTTTATCTAATTATATTTTGTATTTTATCAAGTATAACTTAACTGTTAATAAATTATATCAAAGTCTAAAAAGTGTATGTCCTCGACTTGATTAACACTAATTACATACTAGAAACATTGTGAAATGTTCTCATTTATATCCTCTACGATCACTAAGAGAGTCGTTAATGACGCTGTGACTTCATTAAATCTGTAACACCTATGAGGTAAACCTAAATAAGCAATGAATTCCTTTATATTAAGATCCTCTTTACTAGATGTCACATTATGAAATAAATTATGTCTCAAGAGTAATCTCTTTAAATAAAACTGTTTTTCTATTCCAATTATACCAACTTTTGATTTGTTATTATTATATTAAAGTTCAAGTATTAAAATAACTTTTTAAAATCTGTGTGGTTATCAATATGATTATTGGTCAAACTGACTATTTACCTAAAATTTACATTTAAATACTACATTTTTTACTTGGCGAAGTGCAGTCATCGTACCTTTGTATAAAGGCAAAGGTTCACAGATAGACTGTGCAAGCTATAGGGCCATCAGTTTGATTAGCTTGGGCGGTAAAGTTTATGCTAAAATTTTAGCGAGAAGAATGCAAGAGAGATCTGAAAGGCTGCTGTGGGAGGCCCAAGGAGGTTTTAGACCTGGAAGAGGGTGTATAGATCAGATCTTTTCCCTCCGCATGATCACGGAAAAGTTTTTGGCCCTAAATCAAAAGGTTTTCTGTGCTTTTGTGGATTTGGAAAAGGCGTTTGACAGGGTTGTGAGAAAGAAGTTATGGGAGATACTGCCCAGATCCAATGTGAACGGACCCTTGCTACAGGCTGTAAGGTCTCTTTACCGAGATCACTCAGCCTGTGTGCGAGTAGGAGCTGGCATGTCGCCCTGGTTTGACATCCAATCGGGTGTTAAGCAAGGTTGCGCTATGTCAGCTTGGTTGTTCAATTTGTATTTGGATAGTTGTCTCCAAGGAGTGAAAGATAGTGACATGGGAGTGAAAGTAGGTGGCCTTAAGGTCAATTGCTTGCTATATGCAGATGATGCGGTGCTCATTGCATCATCAGAATGCAATTTGCAGGCATTGGTCACCACTCTGAAAGATGGGTGTGAAATTAATGGTCTTAACCTGAATGTAGATAAGACGAAGGTTCTGATATTTGAAAGAAATGAAGAAAGAACAGAATGTAAGATCAACGTGAATGATAAGATAATAGAACAAGTGAATGAAGTGGTATATTTGGGAAGTATGTTTAGCAGAGACGGAAGATACGAAATGGATGTGGAAAGACGTATTGCTGTCGGTAACAGAATCAATGGTGCTTTGACTGCATTGTTGAGACGGCAAAACGTCAGTATAGCTGCACGTTTGGCTGTACACAATGCAGTTTTGCTACCGACGCTGTTATACAGCAGCCAAACGTGGGTAACACAGAAGAAGAATGTAAGAAAGATGAATGCTGTGGAGATGCGATCTCTTCGCAGAATATGCGAAGTCAGTCTAGCTGATCGAATCCGCAATGAAGAGATCCACAGAATCTCAGGTACTAGCGAAGATGTCACGGTGAGAATGAAGAAGAACGTGCTCAGGTGGTTTGGGCACGTTGAACGAATGAGTGATGAAAGAATGGTAAAAAAGATTTATATGGGAAAAGTGAGCGGTAAGAGAGACAGGGGGAGGCCTCGAGTGACCTTCGAAAACACAGTAGCTACGATACTGGAGGAAGGTCACGTAAAAAGCATGAGGACCCCCCGGAGGGCATGTATGAAGAGGTTGATGTCTGTGGTCGAGGCGAAAGAGGTATGCAGAGACCGTAGCGTTTGGCGCTCCGTCGTCTCTGGCTACCCCGCAAGGGATATGGCGTGAAGGTATTGTTGTTGTTGTTGTTATTTTTTACTTTCCAAGAATAAATAAATAATATTGCACTCCTTCATCGCGTGATGACAAAGATAATAATCTCAAGAAGCGGAGGAACAATCAGGATCACGAGCTGTCTGCGATGAAGTCAACATATTATTATACAAAATAATAACGAGGACAGCTTCACTTTAAAAAGAAGAATTGCTTAAATTAGAAAGAGTGAAATAAAAGTATTGTTATATTTTTACTACATGAATATTAGTAGCTTCAATATTCATTGTGTTATACAAACACAGTCGACTTAAAAATGTTATCGCTTTTGAAGAGTTCAATAGCGATTTTTTAATTTACTTGTAGTAGCTTCATCCCATTAATTATTTATAAATTGAAAGTCGATCGTCCATTTCTTGATCGGTATTAAATCCCTAGGGATTAAACTGAAATATAAAATAGGAGGTGAATTTTCAATAACTAAGAAATTAATTATTATACGGGGTCATCTATTATGAGTTCTTTTGAGTTTCTTTATAAAATATAAAATTATAATATATAATAAACATGAAACAAATTTAATTCATTTAAAAAGTTATATTAACTTTTTACTGCCAAATACTATTTAAAGAATTTTATAAAATCCACATTTGTTATACTTTCAATTGTTGTTTTATTTCACCTCATCTTTCATGATAGCAGTTTTTTAAGAATAGGCACTTTCCTTATGATCTATTCTATTGATTGATTCTCTTATTCCGTTGCCTTCATATCACCAGCACGAAGTTTGGCATCACAGTAGCAATAGCAGTGGCGGCATCGCCAGTAGCAGCAGTAGTAGTAGCAACAAAAAAACGTGCTAATATGTCATAATATATCAGCAAAAAGTTGTCAATAGTTGAAATGTACCAACATTCTATTGTAAATCTATTTTAATGAAATTCTAAATCATTGAATTTCAGTACCTTTTAAATCTATTTCCTAAGACTCACAATCATGAAATGATTTTACAATACCGATTTTTTACTAAAACTGTTTTTGGCAATCTTGGTACTTCATCCGCCATTACACTTATACTAATTGTATATCTGTTTACTGATATACTTTACTATCACTTACGATATGCACTTAAGTATCCTAATTACATGTCTTACTTTTTCCATGCTTTTATAACAAATTACAAACAAGGAATCATAAGAAAGAGACAATATTACAATCGGCAGTAGACAACACACTGATTCATTAAATATTACATTATATATGTTAAGTTAATTTGTACTCTTAAAGTAATTATATATGTATATATGTAAGGTTCATTTTTAAACATATAATTGTTGTATAAACGTATTTAATTTATATTTGTGGAAACTTTTGCGTAATCGCAACTTTGTCGAGATACTTATATTGATAATTTACAATTTATAAGGTAAGCAAATAGGAAAGTTCATTTAGCGTTGCAGAATTCTTCCATAAAAAAGCAACTCTAAATGTTGACCATTCCTTAATTGAAAGTAAACGTTTGAGTTTAAGTAAGCATACGATCTCTAATGGGCTTTCCCGAGAATTATGCTTATGTAGAAACTTGAATGCATGTAGCTGAAGTTTAAGATTTTATTTAAGTTTGCAATCAACTTTAACCTTACTCTTATAGATTTATTAATTTGTTATGCAGTTAGATAGAATATAACATTCTCAATTTAAATCTGACAAAACCTGTTAATATTTATCTTTGTGCACTCAGTGGCCAAACGAAAACTGTCAACATTGTCAGCGCGATGGTCCGCAGTGAGAGGTGTTGGGTCGCCTCATTCTGCGAGTAGGTTATGGCCGCGAAGGAGGCGGCCTTGAGTGTCACGAAGCTAGCCTCTACCCGAGAGGGGAGGGTGACCTCTCTCACTACTTCGTCGGGAGGGTGCTCTAAGTTGCTCGATGCAATGAGGACAACAGTTGCTTTTTTTGTAGGTATTCTTAAAAATGTCAGCGTCCTTCGTGCTGCCAGGTAGTCCCACATAACTTCCCGGTTATCACCTTCTTGACCGGCGGGTATAGGTAATGGATATCCCAACGTAAAAAAAGGTGACAAGATATAGTATAGCTACAAATTAAACTAATTTGGCCGGTTGAGATACAAAGAAAATCTAATACCACTTATACACCCAATATTTATTAGTAAGTATTATCATCAGAATATTTCTAAATATATTAGAACCAACTGCTAATACTTTTAAGTTTACTTGATTTATCTTCAAATGGACATAAAAAAAGAAAAAATATTAGTCTTTTCACACAGTGAACACGTGAAAGTTTTAAAAGAATTGTAAACTTGTATCTATCTAGCAGCTTTACACTCTCAGCAGAACTTGTATCTGCACTTCGCATTTTGTAACAATATGATTGAATTAAAAAAATATTTACAAAAATAACATTTTTATTATCTAAAATATTTGTATTTACGACACACATATTTGTGTTTTTATTGTAATATTTATAACGTCGCTAGTAATTGTGAAATATTTACAGAATTTTTTACGGTTTAAAGCAAATAAACTTGTTAATTCCATAAAAACGGCAAATTAAACAACTTTGAGATGCAAATATCTTTTTTGTAGTCCGAAACTTGTAATAGTTAAAAAGCAATTACTTGAAGTAACACTTCAAATGCCTAGTCTCAGTACAAAAATGGTGCTTTTTAAAGTTTCAGATATAAAATATTTAAATCCTTAACATTTTGCCCACTCTAGTGCCTGTTATATTTTCATGATAATGATAACGTATGTAGAGAATATTCATATTATTCGTCATTATAGAATTTGATGGATCTCTAAAATTAACATACCAATAAGGATAGGTTACAAACATAAGTGGTTGACATAGTTACCTGTACTAAATATATTCAAATTTATGTGTCACTTTACATTTAAAACGTTGGATATTATTTTTATTTCATTCAATTTAATCACTTAGCAACTTTGTGTTTCAATCACGAACGTTATTTTAATATATTCATTAATATACAGTTTACAAATAAAATTATCACACATTATACGTAACGAATGAGATTTTCCTTCTATTGAATCAAACCAATAACATCTTTTTAATACTTTGTAAGGTTAATGAATAATTTAATTTAATCGTCAATAAATCCAAGTTACGTGTTTTGTAAATCAATTCGTATTAGCTTAGAAAAATATTTTCGTAATATCAAACTACCTTCAATTAATAAAGTTACTACACATCAAGGCTTAAAGGGAAAAATGTAATTAGTCAGTCACAGCTGTTAGCTTACACCGAATATATGGCCAAAATCATTTGTTACTTAGTGAGTTTTATAACAGATATACACTGGTTATTATTTTATATCTGTATATTAATAATTAAAATATACAAAAAATGCAATAATTATAATAAATTAGTAAATAATTAGCTAATATGTTGTCTCTCTGTGACTCCAAGATAACACTAGCTGTACCCATAATTCGTTCGAGGGGACTAAATTTTTTAATAAAAGTAGCCGAAATTACTTCTAATAACATCAACTATTCGTCAGGGAAAGTCCTGTTAAAATCGGTTCAGCTCTTTCGTACATTAGCCGGAACACACAGACAATCAAAAACTCAAAGTAGCGTTTTATTTTGATAAGCAGTAACAAACATAACATAAGTGAGTTTGTTAACAAATAACAATACTTTATACTTTAACTAAATTAATTATTCTATTGTTATTCGTTACAATGATGACATTCAAGTTTGATATTGTCCTTTAAACCGAGCAAATGAAGTTAAACATTTAGCACACGATTGACATCAGCTTCTGTCAGTTTATTTTTTATTCTGTTTATGTAAAAGATAATGACCGTAATATAGTTGATAATAGTATTGATATACAATCAATCATAATTATGATTTGTATGTACACAGTATCTATACAAACAGCTGATATTAATAGCTTAATAAAATAAACTAATTGAGACAAGATTTCATGTCATATCATACTAGGTTGATATAGAGTATAGATATGCTAATCTATATTTAGTAACCGAACGATGCCGTTCTAGATAAATGGTACAATAAGTATCAGTATGAAATGCTCTTATTACGTCAAATTGTCTGCGAGTATTTTTAAAACACTTTCTTTATTATTGTCTCTATCCATCCATCCATTACTCTCCAGTAAAGTTTAATGTATTACCCTGTTAAGTTTTCACTCACAAGAAACTATTGAGGTTTTAGAGTAGGTACTAAGTGTGTGACAGATATTATAACTTAATTACAATAATGATTAGTCAAATCGCCTTGCGAGTCATCTATTGGTAAGTGATGAACACCGCGCAAGGTCTTTTGCGAAAGTAAAGGGTCCACCAAACGTATCCGGCCTTTGAGGAACGAGTAGGCGCTAGTTTGACGATACTCACGTCGATTTACAAACATCACATCTTTTGAGCACTCCTCGTCATAAATCTGTTAGAAGTCTAATAAGAATATAAAGTCCCTACGCAAAGGGAGTTTCCTATCATTTACTCAGCTTATTTTATACTATACTTATTATATCAGCACTGGAGAACCACGTACATAATCTCTCTGAAAGCCTATACGAAGGTAGCTCCTAAAGAAGTTCCTTCTGCCATGATGCCAAAGACTGTCGTTATATCCAGACCAACTGACAGGTTCTATCCCATACTTTCAACGGCTGCTGCTTATTCGAGTGTTATATAAATGAAATATGAAATACAGTAAGAAAATATTAAATAATATAACTAACACGTTTCTAACTCGTATACTAATTTCATAGATAAGTTATCCCGTCAATATAATATATTCATAACGTCAAAGTTCATAGAAGTTTGTTTCATTTCATCATAGAATTTATGAATTTTTAATGAACGGCTAGTATTGTTTACATGCAAATATTCTATAACTAACAATAACATTGTTATCAAACTAACGCTAACTGAATAACACCGTTACTAATGTCGATCGGCTCGGATGGAGACTGTTTGGAAAACTGTTACAATTTTATAAGAACAATTGAAAGCAATCAAGACTCTTCAATACAAATATTTATCTTTTGTCTATTAGCATACTGTTAGCATACTGTTAACTAATGTACGAGTACTATATGTACATGTCAGTAACACTGTCGTAGTGATTGTATCATTATATCAACACGTGTGTTGTTGGCTGTTCGTATATAAAGCTCGTGTAATACATATTAAATGTAAACATTGTTATAGTGACTGCAAATGATGTCACGTTATGAGTTGGGAGAAATAGTAATGTTCAATAATATTAATTAGTGAGCCAAGTAAGTAAGTTTCTGTGATATTGCAATCTGGAGAAAAACTTTCTTGTTAACTTATTTGAAAATCCTATAAATTAGATATCTCCTGTTTTGAAAACAATTTCAAAAACTTTTGTATATATCAATTATACAGGTAGCAAATACTCTCTCAAAATATTAAAAGACATGATTTTGTTACTGTTTCATTTAATCTATAACTTTACGTATTAAAATATGTTTACCTAAAAAGTAAATTAAGCTTCGACATTCTACTTTACTTAAATAGTTAAATTATAAGTTTCAAACAGAATTTTCAATTTAAGATTTAAATTAACTTTAAGCTTATTAATGCCATAAAAGTTTAAAAGAAGTTGTAAGCTACAAAATATAACAAGAGTAACTACGAAGTAAATTATTATTATAAGTACT